>QEPC01006715.1:1674940-1725172 GCA_003113815.1 Sphenodon punctatus | reverse complement strand
CCTACCCCCGCTCCTTCCTGAATCCCGTGTGTGTGTAGGGAACGCAGCAACAAGGGCATGCGAGACCCAGATGCCCGATGATGAGTCAGGCTGGGGACTACTAATCCTGTTAGCCCTATTCCACCCTGAGGGCGTGTTTTTCCCCCGGTGCCTCGCTGCGCTCCTAGGGCAAGGTAGTGTGAATCCCCCCCTTTGCTCTTCTAGCCTACGGGCACTTCCCCAGACCTTGCTCCAAACCCCCTCTCACCCCACAGCATCTTACCGTATAAAGGTCCATAAGCTTCTTGTTCCTCAGTCGTAAAGGTAGAATGACTGGGCACTAGCTTCTTAGTTGGTAGAGAGCAAAATCATGCCTCTCTGCTCATGGTTTCTCCAGCCTTGCTGCTGGCAGAGCTTTCGTATGCAGATGTAACTGCTGAGATGGCTCAGGGAGAGAACCCTCAAGGTGACTCACTGGCCTCTTTAAATAGTCTTTCTCCTTCTTTGTCTCTGGCTTTCCCGCCTTTAGGGAAACCTGAAACGTGACACACAAACCTAAGGGCCCATCTACATCTCCACAGGGTTCCGTCTGGCAAGTGTTCTCAAATACACATTTTTGGTATCTCTTTGAATTTCCTGTAGCTTGGTCATGTGTTACATCTCTGATTTGGGTTTTACAGTTCTCCATTGTAACCTTACATACATGTGGAACCTTTTGTATTACGTATTTGTCAGACTTGTAGTCTACATGTAGTCCCGTGTTACATGTGTGTGACCCTATGTTTCTCCGTGACACACGCCCATTCAGCATTCAACTTGACTGTATTCCCCCCAAGTAGGGGGATGTACTCTCTGGGGTATCCCCGTAGGGGTCCCACCCTTGGCCTCCTGCCCCCCCCTTATAGCCACGGCCTACGCCACCGGATGTGCATATGTGCGTCTCTATTGTAGGGCTTGACCCAAAAGCGCTCTCTATTCTCCACCTTAGGTCTTGCCCTGGTCCCGATGCTCTCAGCAGGCCCTTCATCAAGGTTACATCCCAGGAGTAGGGAGCTCGCAGCTACAGCTCCTACGCTACCCCCCTCACATCTGAGCCCAGGCCCTTTATAGACCATGAGCATGCCCAGTTGACCTAGTCCCTACTGAGCATGTCTCCGTACTCGAAGCTCAGAGAGGGTTACAGAGCCCTTCTGACCATGCCCCAGTACGTAGAGCTGGGGCATGCCCAGCTCTGAAGCTTCCACTGGGCATGCTCCCTAGCTATAGTATGGCAAATCACCCTTCTAGGGCTAGTGTCCAACTCAGGCTGTCTTTTCACCAGGAGCTGGTGTCCTCAGACCAACACATGCACACAGCCTGCCAGCTGGCCCACTCAGCCCCGGAGGACTGTGCCCCGCTACAAACCTTAATCAGGAACCTGCTGTGTTTCCTGAAATGCATGGTAAGGAGGGTGGGTGGGACAAGGAAAGACACTGGGACAGCAGCAAGGACCTGTTAACCCAGCAGCAGCAAAAAAGGGGTCACACTTGCTTCCCTTTGTCTGTTTGTTCCTCTAATGGATTAGCATGACCAATGCACAATGCCCTTCAGGCAAACAGGAAATCTGAATCACTGTAACAGCCCCATTTCGAGAACCTGTGCTAGGAAACTGTGTTCATGCCAAAATGTTAGGTGACGAATTGGGGGGGGGGGAGGTCTGTTGTTTACAAGAGGACTATACTTTGGGGAGGACAGCCTGACTAGTTCTTGTATTGCGAATCACATGATGCCAGGCCTAAATAATTTTTTAAAAAACTAACCAAATCATTCTCCCTTCCCTTTTCACGTTTGCATTAATTTCTATTGAGCAGAACAACAAAAAGTTATGTTTTGGGACGAGGGTGACAAGCAGTAGCTGTCAGAGCTGTCTTAGGCTCTGGAGTTGGAGCAGGACAGGGCAAGGGTGTCCTAGCCAGCCATCTCAACTATGGATGGAAATTTGCTTTGCAACTTAAAAAGGTGAAGATAATTCTGGTGTGTGCATAGGGCAAGCCGCATCTCAAGCACGAAGGAGAAAACAAAGAGGCATCTGTGCAAGTGGTTGAAAGAAAAAAAAAAATAAAGTTGCTTTTTTTCCATGTTCAGCTTTGATTTTGGCGCAAGAAGTTCTGGAGGAATCCAGTCCTAACCCATTGGCTTGCACCGAAATGAAGACATCTTCACTTGGCCAACTATTTTTGCTCATTCAAAAGATAGATTTGTTTTGTGGATAAAACAAACAAACACGCACCAAAATCTCCAAGAGGAGCATTCACCAGTGGCATATGGGTCAGCATTTCCAAATGACAGATTGGCACAGTAGCTGGTTATGTCTCTGGAAGGCGACAACTATCAGTCTTTGCTAATTGCCAACAAGCAGCCATTTCAGTCTAGCCTGTAATAATAAATACACGTACTCAGTGAATTATCAAGATAAAGTTGGTATTTAAAAACACACAGTTTTAGAGCAGACCTAGTAGGAAGATATCTACAGAATACTGATTATGGTGATTTCTTGGAGAATGTGCAAAAGAAACTCAACTGAAAGCTGCTACTTCATGTATTAGTAATTTTCACCCAGAGTTATAGTTACAAATACATTGTCCCTCAAAATACTAGTCTAGATGACATGAACTACTTCAGCCATTAGGCTCTCTATTTTTAAATTCCTGGCTGTCTGGTAAAGCTGCTCAAACATTTCCTGTCAAATTTATTTGATGGGAAATAGACATTTCATCTCAATGGTGGTAAGTTCTCATCCAAAACATTGCAACACCACGCCCTGGCATTTTACAGTTTTTAGCAACTGGAAAATGTAACCGTTTTTGGCAAATCAAAATAAACATTTCTGTTGGCTGGCCAGAAATTTGGGGCTTTCCCAATCGGGGCTGAGAAAACAATTCCTGAGTGGATCTGCTGTTTGATTTAATGTTGATCTTTAGGGACCCTTGTGTGTGGTCCATGCGCAGGAGAGAGATGGTGCAAGGAGCATCTCCTGGTCTTCAGTTATCCGTATGGCTGGTGACACTGTCAGGATTAGCTTCTGACTGAGCCCCCTAGAAGAACTCACTATACTTCTGTTCAGAATCTCGCCAAGTGGTTGCCAGAACAGTAAAATGTAAATAGTTACTGTTGCCTGATTGTTTCTGTTCAGTAAATGTAAATGTTTGAACCCAGCTGGGCCTGTGTGGTTTAAATGTAATTCCTAAAACTACTTACTCCAGAGAAGTCTCACTGATTTCAACAAGACTGCTTGACAGTCCCATTGAAGTCCCATAAGATGGTTCATGATTGTGACTCTTGTCTACAAACCAAGGAACAATGAGCCAGCTGCCTCATTTCATAAGTAAACTAGCACAGACATTACATAAGGCCACAGTGAGTCTAGCCAGCCACACTGCTAATCCTGCTACAGCCTTGGCTTGTACACCACCCTGAGCCGCAAGAGACAGCAGCATATAAAGTGAAATAAACAAATCAAATAAATAAAACCTCCTTGCCAGACAGACTATTTAACTTATTGGGGAATATAATAAGTCCTTTCCTAGTGGCTGAATTAAAAAAGAGGTCAACAGTTGCTCCTGTAATTCAAGTTGCACAACTTTGAAAAGGAGGTCCCACAAACTCCACTACACAACTCAACTCATCTGTCAACCATTGAGTACAGCCATAGAACCTTGACTTTGTCATATTACTTTCGCATCATCATCCAAGTTCAATTCAAGGATTTGGTGGCACAACAAACCATCTCTCCTTACAGCTGTTTATCCATCATCACCAATCCTGTGGCTTGATCAATCCCCATGTCTGTACATCCATCTATTTCCTTCATCCATGATCTTCCACACATGCGTTAATGATTGGGTAATTTCAGACGTTACGAAATTGCTACTCACCACAGTGAGGAGTCCTATGAGGAGACTCATGATACCAGCCCTGCTAATCTCTGTGCATACTTGATTTGTCAAGAAATGTGCCTTGGACCAGCATCTCTGGGGCTTAAAAAAGTAGCTAGCTCCATCACGCCACTAGCATGCCTTGACCCAAAACTTGCGTATACGACCTTCTGCTGCAGCTTGGATTGCATCCCTGCCTCCTGATTGGCTCCTGACTGAATATATGCCACCCAAGTGGAAACAGCTGAGTGGAACAATATCTCTGCCTGTCCCTTAATGCTCTGCTTTGTTTCTGCCCTTGCTCTGTTCTGACCCTGACCTGTGCCTTGTTCTTACCTGAGCCCACCTGTTCCTTGCCTTACTCTGCTTCTAACCCAAGCCTGTCCCTGCTCCTGTCCTGTACAGGTTTTCCACTCCCACCTGGATCCCAATACTCTCTCTGTTCCTGGACCCAATCCTGAAGTTTGTCCATATCCCAGACAAGCCCACCTTTGCTTGTCCTGTCCTTGGACTCACTGGGGAGTAGAACACATTGACAGAGCTGTCAATAGAGAGTTCTCCATATAGTGAAGCTTAAAACTCTCCCTCGAACAGGGGAAGTGGAAAGAGCTTGGCTGTGGATAAAGCCCATGCCAGGGCCCAGGACTCAACAGGGAGGTGTTAGCAGGAGACCCCCTTCCATGCATGACTATTGGGAGGTCGGTACCCCAGCATGCGCTCGATTCTTAAATTTAGGGGAATTAGCTGAATTAGTTGAACTAGGGGTCCCCACGTGCCACAAGGATCTGTCTGAGGTTTGATACACGCTACAGTCAGGTTTACGTACCCTCCCCAAGAGTAGAGAAAAAGAGGGAGACAAACGTTTAATTTAAAAAAAAAAGAATGTTTATTTTAAAGGGACATCAAAGAAAACACACTGGGATACACACACATATATACTAATTAAGACAGCCCTGGTCTGGCTGGCAGTTTACAGGGGAAACACAAATGGCGGCGGGGAAAACAAAAGGAATGTGGGAAGGGAGGGAGGGGGAACACGGGGGAGACACACACACAGAGAGAAAAGAGAGAGAGAGAGAGAAGCAAGAGGGAAAGTCAGGACCAATGGTTACCTCTTCTTGCCGTTGAAAAGGGGACAGGCAGCCCGCAGATCCAGCGAAGTTCGGGGATGAAGGAAAGGGGCAGACCAAAGTCTGGGAGACCCCTTAAGACACAGACCTGCACGGAGGGACCCGCACGTTTGCATCCAAAGCTTTCTCAATTTTGGAGGGGGAGCAAGGAGCAGTTATAGGGTTTAGGATAAAGGATTTGGGATAGGCTCGGGGACACTACAATAGCCTGATAGGGAGGACAAAAGGGATTCTGGGTGCATGCCCAGGTACAACAAAGGGAAGATGCATACGAGGGGCTGAGGGGACAAAGGACACATCTGGGTAGAACAATGAGGTTATTATAATAATAATTGTACTTGGGACACCCACCCGTTATAATTATTATTATTATTATTATTATAAGCTTTTATATAGCACCAGCGATGTTCCTGGCGTTTTACAGAGACTAAGATAGACGTTTTACAGAGACTAAGATAGACATGGTCCCTGCCCAAGAGCTTACAATCTAAAGACAGGGGGAGGGGAGACAGGGAAGGGGGAGCAGAGGGAGAGACAAGGGGTGCGACATTCATGAGGATGCGAGAACTCAGGTACATGTTCTTGGCTCGGTTACAGTAAATTGGGAGTTTGCAGATAACAGGTAGGGGATAATCCTGGGTGGGGATGATTAGCAGGAGTTAGGAAGGGCGGAGCAGCTGAGGTGGGTTTTGAGGAGGAACTTGAAGGTGTGGAGGGTGAGGGGAAGGTGGACAAGGGCAGGGAGGGAGTTCCAGGCGTGCGGGGCAGCGAGGGAGAAGGGACGAAGGTGGTTGGGGGAGCAGGGAAGGCATGGGAGGGTGAGGGAGGGGATGGAAGAGGAATGCTCGAACAGGGGTTCAGAGGGAGATCAGGGCAGAGATGCAGGGGGGAGCAAGATTGCGAAGGGCTTTGTAGGTGAAGACGAGGAGCTTGTGCAGAATGTGCTCAGGAAGAGGGAGCCAGTGGAGAGAGGAGAGGAAAGGCTGCACATGGTCAAAGCGACGGGCTAGGTGGATGATCCTGGCAGCAGAGTTTTGAACAGAGATGAGGGAAGAAAGGTGAGAGTGGGGAAGGCCAGCACGGAGGAGGTTACAATAGTCGAGCCATGAGATGACTAGGGCGTGGATGAGGTTTTGGGTGGGTGTCCAAGTACAACAAGGAAATGCATAAGACTGGGGCTGAGGGGACAAAGAACATATCTGGGCATGAAAGGAGAGAGGGTTTCAGGTGATTTGGGGATGGAAGGGAATCATGAGAGGAGCCCTAGGCTGAAGGGCGACACCAAGGTGCATTTTCACCGATCGGGGGTGGGGGCGTTGGCTTGTGCGAGGGAAATATAGGGTGCTCTAGTTTTCCATGCCTTTGAGGCCGTTGCTGGTTCAGGTTCTATTCACCAGCAGTTTCTTAAAACAGGGAGGAGGCCCTTTCTTAACTGCCCCGTACTTACTCAGGGCTTCCTCCACTTAATCACCTTTTCCCAGGGCAGACTGGTTTTTGCATGAAGGGGCCTTTTCCCCCTAGGTTCCATTGCGGCTCGGCCCTGACCCTGCTCAAGCTCCCCAATGCCCACTGACCCATGTCCCACGTGGCCTTGCCGAGCATGGGGGAGGGGGCTGTGTTTTGGGGGAGAATTCCGCGTCTCTGGCAACAGAGGCTTGAGTTTGGCCAAAGGAGTTTAGAAACGTACGGAACTGAGATTCCCAAGAGAACACAGGAAGGAGTTTGCCCATAGCCAGGGACCTGTGTTCTTCTCATTAGTGGCAATGGGGAAAACACAGTGAACATGGGTCCCTGCCCACAGTGGGGCTAATGGGAAATATATAATAATAATAATAATAATAATAATAATCTTTCTTTTTATATAGCATTCACCTGCCATGGTACTCAGAACACTTTACATACAACACAACTTTTTAATCCTCACAACCACCCTGTGAGGTAGGTTAGACAGAGAATATACTGTGACTGGCCCATGATCACCCAGTGAGTTTCTGGCTAAGGCGAAACTTGAATCGCCCTCCCCCTCCCCCCCCCAGTCCAGGTATTGCACACTTTGCCACTATAGAGAGCCAGTGTGAAGTAATGGCTAAGTGTGGGTGCATGGAACCTAAGTTGTAAGCAAGCAAATATGTTAGACTGTACAACATCTTCAGTGCTTACATGGCACGCAAGTTAAAGCAGGAGGCTTAACTTAAAATTTCCATGCTTTTCGGAGCATGGCTGAACTCGTAAGAGCCTTAACTCCTCTCTTAAACTGAAGGTTTTTTAAATCTAATAATTCCCTGTTTTTTTAAAGGGGAATGCACTAAGTTCCCCTGTTGTCACAGTATCAACCTGAATTTGATTGGCAGTCAAGCAGCCAGTCAGCAAGTTTCCCTTTCAGCCAAAACTTTGCTCCCAGACGTAAAGAAATCCTGCGGGTAAAACTAACAACCTCATCAGTTTCACCAGCAAGGGGAGGAGGGATTGGAGGGGGATATTGCTTTAAAGATCCCTCCTTACCAGAGTGTTTCCCTTGCAGCTCTGAGCTTTCTCAGTTACGCGCCTGAAGGAATTCTATGCAACTCACGTACAATTCCTCAATGCACGTAACCACATACAGTCTGTCCTGACTCCATTCCTTCTCTCAGCAAGTTTCCCTTTCAGCCACAGCTTTGACAGTTTCACTGGGGGTGGGGTGGGGAAGTGGTGGAGAGGGAGACTGATTCAAAGACCCCTCCCTTTGGAGAGTTTCCCTTGCAGGCCCAATATTTGTCATTTTCACCAGAGGGTTTGGTTCCTGACTGGGATCAGTAGCCTTGGCGTACCCATTATTTCACCTGCTGGGGAGCTTACTTGGCAGCCCGAGCACCTGACTCGTGAGTTTCCCTTTCAGACCCAGCAATGGCACTTTCTCCAGCCAAGTTTTTCCCCCCACCTGGGAGTAGCCTCCTCAATTTCAGAGGAAGGTGGGGAAAGGAGGGGAGATTGCTTTGCAGACCCCCTCCTCATCAGACCTTTTCCCTTGGAGCCCTGATCTTTGTCAGTTACATGGTCTAAAGGAATTCTGTCCAACTCACGTAAACTTGCTCAATGCACCTCCATTCTCCCTCCATTCTCCCTCCTCTAACTCCATTCATTCCCTCTCCTGACTTTATTCCTTCACCTGAGGGGGGGGGAGGGAGTGAGGAAGCCACAGAAAGGAAATGGAAAGGGGGGGGTTGTCCTCGCACCCATCATCCCACCCAGTTCCCTGTCATTTCAGCTACTCCAGGTGTCCTCTCACCCATCGTTCTACCCAGATTCATACCTGTTATTCCACCCAAACCCCCATCATTCCAGCTGTTCCTCGATACTTCTTATGTGTCATTCGATCCAGCCTCCTGTCTTTCCAGCTGCTTCTGGTGTCCTTGTACCTGTCACTCCATCCAGCCCGTTATTCTAGCTGCTCTCTCTAGCCTCTCACATGTCATTCCACCCAACTCCCCATCATTTCAGCCACTCCTGGAGACCTCCTACCCATCATTCCACCCTGCCCTCACTTCCAATTAAGGTCACTCCCAATAGCCCTCTACCCATCATTCCATCCAGCCCTGCATCATTCCAACCACTCCCGACTCCTTTGTATCTATCATTCCATCCAGCTTCATGCCATTTCAGCCGCTCCTAGTGATGTCCTACCCGTCATTCCACCCAACCCCATGGGATTCCAGCCACTCCCAGTGGTCTCATATCCATCATTCAATCCAGTCCCCTCCCCTCATAATTCTAAATGCTCCAAATTGCCTCCTACCTGTCATTCTACTCAGCTCCCCTCCCAGTCTTTCAATTTCCTCTACATGGTTTTCTCACTTTTTTCCCCTTCATGGCCTTTTTTTTTAGTCCCCAACACACCTTCTTTGGCATTTCAGATCTGCCCCACCCCCTTTATTTCAGTTAAGCATTTGCCATTGTATTGGTTTACTTCTCATTAAGAGCTACTGACATTTCCAAAGCCCCATTACTTCCAATTGGTATTTCTGTTGTCTCTATTGTGTCCAATCAGCATTCCTTGTGCCTTGCCAGTCCACCTGCTGGGGAATTTGCTTGGCGTCCATACAAGAACAGGGTGCAATAAAACGCCATACAATTGGTTGCAATAAATGCCACTCAGGTCCGTAAAATAGTAGCACTCACAAAAGCTTATCTCCTCACGTTCAATAGAACATCAGTGAAACAGACAGTGAAGTCTCTTTTCTCACTCTCTCCATTTGCCTAAATGGGTACTTCAAAATGTCAAAACTTAAAAAGAATACAACAGATTTTCAAAACCTAAAAACATGAAATCTATTCATGCCACACTTGAATTTTTCAGCACCACTAGATTTTTTTAACACTGCTCCAAGAACGAAGTCTCAATCAACAAAAAAGTCACATAGGGCAGAAAATGACATTCTGCCTCCAGAATTCAAATGCCTGTAACCTTTCTTGTTTTTCATCCAACCTGCCTGAAATTCAGACAGACTCTTCCCCTCACTCAACTAGTCCTTATCATAGTGATAGGAGAAATCATTCTGATTTGATAATGATTAGAACATTTGTGATTGTAACACAGGCCGTTTTTACATGGACGCCCACCCCCCACCGCTGGGTGTATGGGAGGGTGTTTGAATCATGGGGGCGCCTGTGTAAATGGCATGGTGGTGGGTGGGGGGGATGGATGTGCGAAGGGTTTCAGTCCGTGCAAATAGTACAGCGGTGGGTGGGGGTGCATGCTCCCGACACACATCCATCTCCCACCCACGGAGCCCTCCGGAAAAACAGAAGAGGCTTCGTGGGTGGAGGTGGGTGTGCGCCTGTGGAAACCAGCACACCCACCATACCAGCACACCCATCCCCCCACCCACTGCTGCCCGTGTAAAGAAGGCCACAGTGATGCAGCTGCAGAGCTATACTATGTTAGCTTGAGCCCAATGACGATGTCACTGAGTCCAGTGAATGGCACATACTGTAAAAATAAAACTGATGAGAAGATAGCTGCTTCTCAGGAGTCATTTTCAGAGTCTCCCATCTGCAAAGACCATGAGTTTGGTCATTGTGAATGTTCATGCCCTTCCTGGAAAAGTCCTGTGCTCCTTTGAGATGCTACATGCACGACAAGGTATCGAAGACGAATCTTTACAGAACACAAATTAGCAAAGTTTGGACCAAAAGACGCCAAAAGACTATCTATGCTGAGTGTCTGAACTCAGCATAGATAGTCTGGTTTTTTGAAGAACAAAATTTGGGAAATTTTGGAATTAAAATTACACTAGAAAAATCCACATACGCTCAAAAGAAACACCGCCACATAACTCCATACCAGTTGCTTTCACTATGGGTGTTGACAAATATGATGGTGGCCCATTTAGGGCTGCTGTGATCCACTTTGGCCCGTGGGCCACCATCATATTTATTGGAGCCCTGCCAAATGTCTGACCTGGATTTTTCCTGGGTGTGTTCACAGTTAGTCAGAGCTGTGATCCTGGAAATTCACAGCTCCGGGATTCTCTGGGGTCACAGCCTGGGCTACCATCTGCCGAATTGGGCCAGAGCAGGCTACAGCGGGCTATAGCATTTATTATAGCCTGCTGTGCCCCGGTCCAGATTGGGTCCACCATGGCCAGCTGCCATAGCAGCCCCCATAGCTACCCATCATGGCAGTGGGCAGGGCGCTGGGGGCAGGGGCAGCCACACATTTGTGCAGCTCCCCACCTTCCCCAGTGGGCCGGCTGTGTGAGCATTTGTTCCACAGCCTGCCCCGATCCTGACTGTGTCTGTCATGGCTTCCCCTCCCGATTTGAACTGGGTTGCAATGGCAGCGCTGTCACTAGTGGTTTCACCCTATATCCAAATATCCCACCGAAGAACTAGTCTCTGTTCAGATTCTGCCAAGATGACTGGAAGAATGCAAGGAAACTAGCTTAGATGCTGGAACGTTACTAAATAGGCTGAACATTGTTAAGGGAGTACATTTCTCTGGCTGCAAAGTCTGCTGTGCATTTATAACAACGAATAAAAATGATTGGCGTGATGTCTGTGCTTTATTATTGTTTTTTTCCAAAGCCACCATTCTAATGTTCCACAAGTGGGGGGAAAGCACATTGCTTATCTCACTCCAGCCTTCTTAAGGATTTGGTTTACTAAAACTAGCATTTATCTCGATGAGTAAAAATTTAAACCCCTTACGCCAGTAGTTTTCTCCATTGGAAGACAAGAGTAAGACCGTAACATTTATTTAATGTAGTTAGTTAGTTAGTTTCACTTATACCCCGCACCCTTCTGGCCATGGCTGCTCGGGGCAGCTTCCAACGTTAAAAATCAATGTATAAAATACATATATAAAATATAACATACAAAAATAATAACTCCAAACAATTTTAAACACTAAAACAAGCAGAGTCAAAAAGAACTCCGTAGCAGGAGCAGGGCTACAGTAGCAGTAGCAGTGCCCCGCCCGCCTCTGGCGGACATGGGCAAACATCTGGTGGCCACTGAACTGACGGGCAAGGGACTCACAAACTAGCATGGGCTACTGTCTCATTTGTTTTCACCCAATGATACAAGTACTATAACGTTTTATGGTAGAAGAGAATCAAAAAGAAAAGGCAACAGGAGGGAAGCAACAAGTTACTGATTTATTTTTTGGAACAGCTGTAAAAAAGCCACTTTTTGCTAAGCTCATTATCAAAAGTAGGTTCTCATTCTGCTCAAGCGAGCACTCCAGGTCCTGCCCAGTTAGCCAAGCTCACATCAAAGAAGTGTTTTCAAATCAGTGGATAAACATCAGGGTAGCCACTTACAGCACCAGACGTTACTTCAGAACATTTGGTGGCTTTGCAGATATAGAAATAAAAATGTTCTGCCTCCAACACATGTACTGATCCTTGGCCTGATGGTCGAAAATGTATACCACTGGCCAGGGTGTGTGTGGGGCACAAAAATCTTCACACCCGTGAGCCATGCAGCCATTCAAATAAGGTAACTTGATCAAAGAAGAACCTGAATTCAATGCTGTTTCTCAGATAAGGGATTGCATTCTCTGTCACTGTTGTTTTCATTGCTTTAGCCAAATGAAACTTATCGTCTTGCCCAAAGCACATTGTAAATGTAACCAAAGAAGCAGTACTGTATATCATTCGCTCAGGCAATTTATTTTCTCCTTTCTCGGTTTGGTGGCATGTGCGAAGACAGCAAGAAAGCACAGAACATTTAATTTTCAGCTTCAGCGAAGCCACACAGGGTGCCTCCACACAGCTGCAGAGGGCTTGATCCCGGTGCACCCTGTGGCAGGCAATCACTGCCCCACACTTCAGAGCCAGTGCAGGGAGCAGGGCAGATGGTCGGTCCGCCCATGGGGCAGCTGGCCGGCTGAAGCATCGGCCATACGAGCAGGTGACCAACCCTGCCATGAGCCTCTCCCCCGGCCTGCCGACTATACTGCCCCGGCTGTGACATGGCCACGTGGGACTAGAGCCAGCGTCCACGGCTCAGAGCCCCATCGTAGCAGACCTTGCCGTGTGGTGGGGAAGACAGGAACATGAACGGTGGCATACTACCACACCTTGGGCAGCCGTACCCCACTTTGGGTAAGGCTGCTACATGTTGCAATGCCGGCCTTTTTCGGAGGTCACAGTGCATAGCAGCCAGCTGCCTGCCCCCACCCTGCAACAGGGGGAACAACTGGCGGCCACCAGGCACATGTGTGTGGAAAGGCTGCTCTGAGTGTGGTAAGACTACCCAAGACGCGGTAACTGCAACATGTAGCTGCACCCACAATTGTTACCATACCCAAGTTTTTAGCATAATTCTGCTGCTGGTGTGGTAGTCAGTACATCACGTCTGTGACGGACAAGCAGTTACTAGGCCATTGGCTTCCTATTGTTTTCACAATTCTTGTAAAATCTCAGATTATTGTGGTGGTGAGCACAGACGGTTTCTTTAGATAGGTAAGTTAACTATTTCCTAGCCAGCAAACTTGCCAACGCAAAATACCCTTCTGTCTCAGCGCTAGATCTGTTTTACCAAGGCTGCCAGTCCGCACCATGCTATTTGGCGATATATGATGGAAAAGAAACATCCATTATGGACTAGAACATCACCCAAGCACAATTTTGAATTCAGCCAGTTAAATGAGATGCCAGTAGCCAGACCGGCCTTACCACAGAGCAACCTGGGGCAACCACCCTGGGCCCTGCTTTTTCCAGGGCCCCGCAGTGGCCCCTGTTTTCACTCTCTCCCAGTGGGGCTCCAAATACGACCACTGTTAGGGCCTGGTAGAGGGTGTCCCTAAGCAGGAAGGGCCACTAGGGCCCTCGCATTTTATCTTTGCCCTGGGCCCCACAAATTCTAAAGCTCACCCTGAGCAGGAGCGTGGTGAGACTTTTCTGACAGTTTCTGAAAATTAGGCCACTTATTTAGGGACAAAAATGTGCTTGTAGGCATCCATGTTTAAAATAATAAATCCCTGTTGAAAGTGTTTGAGCCAATTTATGGCCCGGAGCTGTTTTTGTACCGTTGAGGTGAATGCTGGAAAGTAGCCTTTTATAATATAAATGCTGATAAATGTTTCAATTAGTAACCTCTGTATAGTACAGGGATAATAGGTGTGATTATCCAAAGGAACTGGAGAAACTTTGGATACCTTTCCATATGGTCAACCATGAGTGTTTTTAAACAAGCAAGGCTGGGGGGTGTCCGTGGTCACTGAGTGACACAGCCGCAGAGCAGCCACTCTGGTGAAGTGCGTGGGGAGAGATTCTAATAGGTGGCTCCCACTGTGGGTACCGGAGCAGCCACCACGCACTATTGCTGCCATGGACCACGGGGGAGGGGGAAAGCGCACGGGGCTGGCCTTTGAAATTGACACATCCCAGATAAAAGCATGGGGGGGGGGGAGAAAATCAGGCTCCCCAGAGCTTGCGGCCAGTTCATGTGACACGCAAAGGCCGTCACCCACAGTATCTCTGAGCGGAGGATCCGTCTGCTGGCGTGAGTGACCACCCCAGTTATGGGCAGCGGATGCGTAGGCACCCGTTACCATGGACCTTTTTGGCATGCCACAGTGCACTCGATTTCTCAGTAGTGCACCGTGGGTGTCCATGAGCGTGTGCTGTGTGGCTCACGACAGCACACATCCCCCAAGCCACCTTCAGATGGACAGATGTGGCAGTTGTACCCCTGGCTACCAGTAGTAGCAGGAAATTGGTCACACCTCCAAGACCTGTACATGTACTTCTCTTGAGCTACCAAAGCTGGCCACTGTCAGAGACAGGATGCTGGGCTAGATGGACCGCTGGTCCAACCCTGTATTCTTAAGAGAATAGACACACATCTTTTTTAAAAGGAGCAGGATATTGATGGTGGGAAGTATAACAAAACTGTTCTGGTTGTATCCAAGAAAACTATCCTAGAGCCAATGAAATTGGAGGACAGTTAATCAGTTTTGGAGTAGGATGCTGCCCAGGAACCTGTTTTGTGTCAGAGGCTTTTTCGTAGCTACAGGTTGCTTTGGGAAAGTCAAGAGAGTTATGGTTTAAATTATCATTGTTATACAGTAAATACTTAGTTATATATTTATTTCCTTCCGGTCCCTACTGCCTGGCTAAAAGGGATTTACAGAGCATAAAAAGTACATCTGAATAAGCACTACTGCCACCTAATCATTGTAGATACAGATTTTACACAATAGCTGCAGCCAGGAGGATCAATCACACCTGATTTTAGAGTTTCTAAATAGAGATTTTACAGGTTTCAGAAACCTGAAATGCATATTAATAGGATCCTTGGGAAATCAGGGCCTGATCCAAAGTCCACTGAAATCAAGGAGGTGTCTTTTAATCAGTTTCAGTGGTTTTTGCTGCAGGC
Organism: Sphenodon punctatus; assembly: GCA_003113815.1. Taxonomy (NCBI): domain Eukaryota; kingdom Metazoa; phylum Chordata; class Lepidosauria; order Sphenodontia; family Sphenodontidae; genus Sphenodon; species Sphenodon punctatus. The sequence continues at coordinate 1,710,285 of QEPC01006715.1, read as the reverse complement.
CTTTCTTCAAGCCAATGCAATCAGTCATGTCAACTCTCATAACATCTGCGAAGTCACTGAGAAGAACTCTTCTTTGAGAAGCACTTTGAGAAAACATTTGGACATTGCTATTCGTAACTGAGGGGTACAGGAAACAAATAAACTCACAGTTTAACTATCCCTCTGTCTCCAAGTATAATATGGGGTTTTACGTCAGAGTTTGGCCATTTTCACATGGCCACCGCCGTGGGCCCAGTGGGTGGGCGGCGTCCGTGTGAAAACAGCCTTCTATATAAAATATATTCCTACGCCCAAGGGCAAAAATGGGTTAAAGATGTGTTCAAGTTATATCTGGGTTTCTTTACGAGATCGTCACAACTGTAACATTGCTTAGTTACAGTTTAGGGTGTTAACTCATATCAGTGGTTTAAAGGTAAAAATTCCAAGTGCTTTTTTTTCCAATCTGCCAAAGCATGGAGCACATTCAGGATACAATCATTTTCAGATGTGCAAAACAGGCACGAGCCAACACTGACAAATTGTACCCAAGCCTCCACTTAGAAGGTACTAGGATATTTTTCTTGTATGTACAGAGCCAGAGAAACAGGAATCCCAGGAACACCAGATTTGGTTTTGCTAAATCTCTAACTGACCAATGTGGGGTTGCCAAATGACCCTAGATTTTCTCCTTACCTGAGACCAGTAAGAAATTATTGTAAAGTTATTTGAATAGCTGATCTTGCATTCCACAGGGCAAATCTGGAACCATCAGGCTAGCCAGATTATTATCATCAAATACTAAACTAAACTATACTAAACTAGGCATCCGTCTGTTTAAGCTAAAGAAGGTGAGCGTTTAATGATTTTCATGGTTTGAACAATCTCAGCAAACACAAGCGGACTTCAACCACCTCACCTAAAGGGAAACACTATTTCCCTTTTAATTAGTGAAGTTTGCCCTGATACAAGTACTAAGAGTATTTCAAATGCCCTCATTTAGTGTTTCACTGGCTCCATGGCTTGTTATACAAATACAACTGCAAATAAGTAAACATTCCAGAACATTTCTTTCCTGAAATTTTATTATCTGCATCAGCATAATTATTATTTTGTACTTTAATTTTATGTTTAGATTTTAAATTTAACAACATTTATTTCAGTCACCTTGTAATTTTTTTCCTCATTTAAAAATTACAAAATTCCTCCTGCTTAGTCTGCAATAGTAAATTTCCTAACATATTTCTTAGACAATATATTTAGCACTACCCACAAACATGAAATTTGCCATAGAGCTGAGTCTTTGCTTAAAAGAGTTTGCAGAGTACAAATAAAATGTTCCTAGAACATACCTGCCTTTACAGCGTTCAGGGCATTTTAGTAAACATGTGAAAGTGCTAATCCAATACTCATTTGACGCTTATGAAAATCGTATCTATCAGGAAATGCAATATTTTTATTAGTCCATGTAGAAAAAAATGAACTATTGATAAATACGTTCTCAGTTGGTCCTAAAGAAACCAGATTGTTATTTTAATTTAGTTTGCCAAAAAACAGAAAGATATGTGCAGCTGCTAAAAAAAGTCAAAAAAGAAAAAAGGAAAAAAAGGATCCATTAATATTCCATCAGAAAATCTCTTGTGATTAAGTGTGATGCAAAGTTCCTGTTTCCTTTTTGTCGCATTTGTAGTTCAAAGAAAGAAAACTGATTTATATTTTTTCTAATTAAGGGTCCAAGTAATGAAAGATGCAATTCAAAATGGTTTCTCCTCTTTGGCGTAACCAGTATATGATACAGTAGAAAAAACTGACCAGGAATAAAATCTTACTTTTGGAGAATAAGAAGTGTTTGTAGGTGAACTGGTTTCCCTTGCAATTTGTCTTAGGAAGAGGTCTCTTGGAGGTTCCTGCTATTCACATGGGACTCAATACTGGTACTCCAACCACTCAAAAACGATCTGAGTGATAGATCACTATCAGCAAAAAATGAAAGATCATTTGAAAACCTAACCGTTTTTTTTTTCTTGATGCCTGAGAGAATATTTTGCCCCTACCCAAAAAGACTAATTTTATACATTTTGATTAGACAATCTCAGTAAATATATATTTCCATCATTTTAAATGAAGCAAAATATTCTGTAGTTTATTTAATGTTTTAATTATATAGATTTTCTATTTTCAGTCCTGTCATTACTTATACATTTAAAAACAAAAGTTTAACTTTTTAAATTTTATTTCACATGTTTTTCTGTTGCACAAATGGATCCCCTTAGACAGGGCCAGGAGGGGTGCTGCACAATGTTACTGCTATCATTTTATTATTAGGAATAACATAATTGTCATAGTAGGACTAGGAATCGTAGAACTGCGAGTTGTGTTTCTGTGAAACTCAGAAAAGTGAAGGCGAATTCAAATGTTTAATTCATGTATAGGCTTTTACAGTGGTCATCATAAAACAATTTGTCAACTGTGTTCTAAGTATTACAAAAGTAAAACTAGCTAGCAAATCATTTGTTACTGAGAGCAGAAATAAGAATAATGTGAAGACAACAAAACACAATAAGCTCTCATTCAATACAGCAATGTTAAGGAACAGGCAAGCTTCATACTTCAGTACTTGCTCAACAACAGAGATAAACAGGGACCAATATTATTTTTAGGCCATTTTGCCAAACTATTTTACACACACAAATTATATACACACATACTATTCCAAAATCTTTCCCCCTGCAATAGGTTTTATAATCTTGAACAGTATGTTGTAGTGCTACATAATGGACAGTACAAGTTGGTATAACAGAAGGAAGGCTGATGCATCATTATTTTTGAAGATCAAAATGGATTCTTCTTAGTGACCCTATAAAGAATCATTATCTAGCGGGTATCTGTTTTTACACTTTCCATTGGCTATCTCAAAGTATTACTGTATTAATTTATTCATTTTATGACTCCTTGGAGACTTATATTCCATAATATATTTTACTGGACTCTCCCTCCCTGCTTTTAGCAAAATAAACTGTAGTTTGGAAAAAACACAAAATTTATGTTTAAAAAATTAATTTCTCTGGAACGTTTCATGCACTTTAACCAAAAATCTGTTAATGATTAGAGGTGAACAAGATATTATTCAGACATTAAGCAATTAGTCAATTATTCTTAATGTTGAGCTAATTATTAAATGGGCAAAAAGCCTTTATCTTACTTATAAACTATTCCCATTTGTTGGATCTGGAATAAATTAGCAAATCCACATTTTCCTTTGCTTGCAGTGCCAAGAAGAGAGTCTGTAATATTCTTCCATAATAATATTTTGATAAGAAAGTGAATGTTCAGCTTGGATTTATACACAGGAATTTCTGCATTCCGTCAGCCTAGTCTGAATGTAACAGATCAAATTAAAAGACTATCAACAATTTAATGAAAATAAAATAGACATAACTGTGTAACAGTTTTGCCTGGATAAAAATGATAGTTATTTTCCCCCTCTATTTATTCTACATTAAATGAAAGCAGACTATTCAAAATTACACTGGTTAAAGGAATTAGCCAGGCTTCATGTGAAGTATAAAACTTATTTTAAATGATCTAGAGAAACAGGCTGTGGAATGTACAAGTCCTTAAGAAATAAACCCCCAAACATTACTACTTAGTATGTTAAGTATTAAGTATATCCACCACTCCTTTCTCTTTTTTTCCGACACAATGTACCCAGAAAAAATGAAGCAGTAAGAAAGATCCTGAAAGAAACCCTTTTGAGAATAATCTTAAACTTTTAAAGTAAAAACTATTGTTAAACTATACTCTAGAACCAGATGTCTCAGCAATATATTAAATCTGAATGCTCCAGTTAGTCTTCTTAATTAATATACATTTATTATACAACAAAGAGACATTAACTTCTTAGACATCTTGTAAAAAGCCACAAAAAGCTGCTTTTAAGTAAATGTAAATTAAAGGATTTCTGCCTAAAGTTTATTCTCAATAGAATCTGTGCTCTCCCGCTACAAATCTGCCAGAACATTTCATTTTCTAGATGAAATATTCAAGTTGGGGGGAAATATAACTGCTTAGGAAGTATGATGCCCCAAAACTCAAACCACTATGCCCTTTAACAACTCCCAGTTCAAGCACCTTTAACTTGGGTGTTTAAAAGGGGCTAGGTTTTTCTTACAGAATTTTAAGTTGCTAATTGTCATCTTTAAAACTAAACAAACATCACTTTTCTCCATCCCCAGTCAGCTGGAACAGATTCAACAAGAAGTCTGTCTGTCTGTCTGTCTATTCCTCAATGTTTCTGCCTCAGCTATCTAGTCCAGTCAAAATAAACACCATGTTTACAGCCTGGGCTGCAAGAGATTTCCAAAAAATCTGCAAATCCTCCCCCACCCATCAGAGCCAAAACTTTCCCCAAAGTCTACTCTTTACTCGCCTTCTCCAGAAACTTTCCACTGCTCCACTCAAATTTTCCCAACCCTATCAGGAAAGGGGGCCAGTCAGCCCACCACTCCCCCTTGCTCCAAAGAAAATAACCATTCAAGGTTTCACTCCCCCGCCCTGCAATCTCTCAAGACACTTGGAGAAGAGGTTTCACCTTCTCCTCTGTAGGAAACAAGTGTGACTTCACCGGTCCCCAATCCCCTTCCCTTTGGAAATGGGGTGCAGAAGGGAGCTTGGTGCCCTTGAAAAATCACAGCTCTGCGACTCTGTTGAAGATTGATAATCCATCTCTGGCTGGCTGCTTTTGGCCAGGGCTGAAGGGCAGGAGCAAGAAAATAATATTCAAAACGGGTCTGATAAAAAGCAAAGAAAAGCTTGGGAGAGAAAAGGGAAAGAAACAAAAAAAAAAATGGAAAAGAAACTCTATACAACCCAAAAAATCTTTAAGAAAACAAAATGAAGTTATTTCCCAACCCCCTGGATGTGAAGCTCAGCCAAGAGGGGAATAAATATCTATCTATATATCGCCTTCGTTCTGGCACCGAGTCTCAACAAATAAATAGAAATAGAAAAAACAAAACAAAACCCCTTCCCCCCAAAGTTCCCTCCAGTGAGCAAGGGGCTGATGGAGCCTGTCTCCCCAGCAGGGTCTGCCTTGGGGTTCCTCTCTGCAACAGCAACAGGGAGGACAGGGCTGGATGAGAGGGAAAGGCTCCCAGGAGGATTTCACCAGTTACCGCACATTTATTTCACCAGATTCTATTTTTAAACCAGCGGCTGCTATTTTTATAAATGTCAGTCTTTTCCATTTGCTGAACTTTGTCCTCATCCACACAACCCCCTGCTCCTCCCCTCCCCCTAACTCCACAGACTCCCCCCCCTCCTCAAACACACCCACACACAGCTCTCTCCCTTCCCAAACACACTGCCCAGGCACTTCTCTCCTCCGTGCCTTTCACACACACTTCCCCAAACTGCCCTTCTGCACTCCCCCCATTCCTCCCTTCACCTTCTACACTCTCCCAACTCTCTCCTACACTCTCCCAAACTGCCCTTCCACACTCCCCCTTTCTTCACGCACTCTCCCCCTAATTGCTCCTCTCACACACTTTTTTCTTCATCATCCTGACCCTTTACACACTCAATCCCCCCAAATGGCCCCTACACTCCCACACACTTCTCCCTTCCACACTCCCCCTTTCCTCTAACTGCTCCTCCTCAAGCACAATTCCCCTCACCTGACTTGTCCTTGCACCCCCCCAAAGAGACGCAGAGACTTAATACTGGTTTAAACAGCTTGGCCGCACTTTATTCAAAACAACCAAAGGTAAAGGCCGGTGGGGGATTGCACCAGCAATCATGGGTCCAGCATGCTAGGATTTAACGATACTTTTTAACTATAACTGAGTACTGCATGGAAGCGCCTTCCATTATCAGTACCTTAACTTGAACCGTCCCCTCCTTTGACTGCAACAGTGCACTGGCCAAAAGGGGGTGTGCCCCTTGTGGGCGTGAGTAAGTCGGTAAGTACCCCGCAGAATGTGGAGGCTGTGCACGCCCCTGCTTATCCTGCGGAGTACCCCTCCCAGGGTTATGACGATTGTGCATGCTGTGCCCGTCATTACACAATACCTCACAACCCCATCTCTTATGGAGATGACTCTTTTAGCTATCTTAACCTATTTATCCTAACCGAGCATGCTGGACCCCCGCCACAAAGGGGGTTTGGAACAAAGTCCCGTCCCCCACCGCCTAGGAAATCAAAACTCCCTTGAGATGTTCCACCAAAGTGGTCAAATACAATCGATTGCCTTGTTCAGATAAATGGACTCCGTCTTCTCTGTATAAAGTTTTGTTGGTGTGCACTATCCCTGAATGATTAATAACCGCACCCCCTACACTGTAAGCCCATTTGGATATCTCCTTATTGATCACTTTTCTAGTTTTGTCTACCTTGCCCGGTTTCCGAGCTCCCTTCCACCTAATTCTGGGTAGCCAATTCATCCATATCAATTTTGCATCTTTGAACCAATCTTTTACTGTTAGTAAATCTGTCTTAATCTGTATTATCAATTTTACTCCCTTATTGGACGTAATGTCATTCTCCCCTAAATGGATTATTATTATGTCGGGTTTAATGCCTTTTCCCATTTGTTTCAATTCCGGCAGGAGTTGTGCCCAGCGCATTCCGCTGGTCCCGTTCCATCTGATTTTTGCGAGGTCACCTAGGCCTAATTGGGTTCCCCATTCTGACAGTGCAGCCGCTCTGCTTGCCCATCGCACGATACTGTGACCCACAATCCATACTTCGCTTCTCGTACCGCCTCTGGGTCCTATCCCTAATAAAAGACAGACTTGTTAGTGAGGGTAAGGTTTGATGTATCTCTTGTAGGCTCCGGACCTCCATCTCCCTACCGCCTTGATAGCCTGCTCAGGCAACCCAGCTTCAGCCGCTGAAGTGGCCGCCCCTATCCGGAACGAATGGGATCCAAAATCCTGAGGGGGCAGCCCGACCTTGCGCAGGGCCTTGCGTAACACCGCCATAAATTGATGACTGGTGAGGGGAACCCCATTCTGATGCATAAAAAGGTGCCCCGTTCTAAGGGGCCTTGCTTCTACGTACTGTCCTATGAGTTGGACAGGGCATATTGCGGTTTGACCACACCTGTGCAAAGGAACCGTGTGTCCCCTACTCTGCTGATCGGTCTTAGACCTGCGGAGGCGTATGGCCACTTCGTCCTTTTCTATTGTGACATCTGCGATCTGAAGGGCAGTGTCAGATCTATCTCTGGAGCTGGCCGCCACCACTTCACTAATCCGGAATCCCCCAAAGAATGTCACCACATAAACTGTCGTGAACAGCTGTACCTCATATGCATTATAGCACACACCTGGTAAGGCCCCTATGACCTGCAACAATCTCGGCGTGGTGAGCGGCTTGCGAATTTTTGGCGGAGGACGGGGGGACCTGGACCAGCTCTCTAACATATGCCTGATGAAAAATCCCCTGTCTGGTGATGGGAAGCCCATGAGGCGGTTGGCAAATACTAATGCTGCCACTTTCCCTCCTATGGTACCTGGTGTTAAACCTCTGTCCCTTTGCTGCATTGCAAATTGGATCACCTCGGGCTCGGTGATAGGAAAACCAACCTCCCATCCTTTAATGTGCCGAAATTCTTGGAATTCCCTAAGTGCCCTACCGTATGAGGCCTGGGTTCTTGGTGCCAACGATCCCTGTATGATGGCTTGTGCTGTTATTCCCCAAGGCTCCATAAGGCTGGTGGCAATGGTTCGGGGACCAAACTGGCCTCCGGTGCCAACTCTCGGAATCGGGCTATCTGGAATCGAGAAAGGGCATCGGCTATGCCATTGTCGATCCCAGGTACGTGTTTAGCCGTAAACAAAATGTTCGCCTTGAGGCATGTTAGTACCAATACACGTACCAAGCCCATTACCCGTGGGGATCTGGATGACAAGGTGTTAACTATGTGGACAACCGCTAGGTTGTCGCACCAGAATAAGACCGAACGGTTGGCAAACTGGTCTGTCCACACCAATACTGCCACAACGATTGGGAACAGTTCTAAAAATGTTAAATCACGGGTCACTCCTTGTTGATGCCATGCCTGGGGCCACCGTGCTGCACACCATCGGGTTTTAAAATATATCCCGAAACCCGATCCTCCTGCGGCATCGGACTGCACTTGTAGGTCCGCCCTTAATAATAATTTGGTCCTCCAAAAGCTGACCCCGTTAAAGTCAGTTAGGAATTCTATCCATGTGTTTAGGTCTTTTCTCATTTCATTTGTTACCCGTACCCTGTGGTGTGGTTCTAATTTTCCTCTTAGTTTCTCATATAAGCGGGCTAGAAAGGCTCTGCCCGGGGCCACTACCCGGCAGGCAAAATTGAGGCTGCCCACAAGGGACTGCAGGGCCAGCACAGTGGTCTTTTTTGTGGCCAAACATTCTTGTATCTTAATTCTGATGTCCTCAATTTTGTTTGCCGGCAAGCTAGACTGCTCCATCACTGTGTCCAGCTCGATCCCTAGATACGTGATCTTAGTACTGGGGCCCTCAGTCTTCCCAGGAGCCAGCGGGACCCCAAGGTCCGCTGCTACTTCCTGAAATAAACGCAAGGCCGCAGCACATTCCCTTATTTGCGGGCTTCCTATTATTAGGAAGTCATCGAGATATTTTGTGATCTCCCCTTTTCTCCACTTTTGTTTGAAAACCCATTCAATCATGCTGCTAAATCTCTCAAAAATCGAACAAGAAATGGAGCAGCCCATCGGCATGGCCCGGTCAAAATAATACTGACCCTCGAACTGAAAACCTAGCAAATGAAAGTTATCTGGGTGTACGGGTAACAATCGAAAGGCCGATTTGACATCACATTTCGCCATCCATGCCCCTCGTCCCATCCGTCTGGCCTTATCCACAGCCACATCAAAAGATGCGTATTTGATTGTGGTAAGTTCCTTTGGAATGGAGTCATTAACAGATCTACCTCTCGGATGGGACAAGTGATGAATGAGGCGAAATTCCCCTAATGTCTTTTTTGGGACTACTCCTAAGGGAGAGATGAAAAGATTTGGTATGGGAGGGTGTTTGAAGGGGCCTGCTACCCTCCCTTCCTCTACTTCCTTTTCTATTTTGCTTTTTACTATATGTTCCATCCCTATTGTGGACTTCAGATTACGCGCTGCCAACACAGGGTTCACATTAGCAGCGGGTATCCTGAATCCATTTTTAAACCCTTCTACTATATATGCTACCTCCTGGCGGTTTGGATGTAGATACAGGGCCCGCTCTAGTCGATCAGTTCTGACCGGTGTTGGCCCCCTGCGTAGCTCGGGCGCTACCGGGCTGTCCTGGGCCCCCCTTGTTAAAACTACCGCCCTGTGGAAACTTGCTCTTATCGTTTCTCTGCCTAAGTTTAAAGCAATTGGTGACTGGGTGTCCCCCCCCACACACCGCGCATCCGTGCCGAAATCTACATGAGCTTCTATTACATCGTGCACCCCGGTTATATTCCCAGCAGTATCCCGGGGTGCCTTGGGTGTTCTTTTTCCCTTCCCCACGAAAAAGTTCGTTGGCTGCCGCTACCCCCCCTTTTATTAATGCGTGTCCGCTCTCAGACAATGGTACTCTGGTAGCGTCCACCATACATTCCAGCCATAAATCTATTGCGTGGGTATCCCAGCGCAAACCCTGGTTCAGGGCGGCCCTATGCCTAAACGCCTCGTCGTATCTTAACCATGCCCCTGGGGGACCCGTAGTGTATGCTCTCCGCACTATATCCACATACTTGTGGAGCTCTAATCCCCGCCCCGGGTCGGCCTGTAGTAACACTCCCATATAGACGGCGAAGGATGACGTCCAGTTCGCCCAGTTCCTGTCCGCTTTAGGGCGGCGGAACTTCTCTTTGTCCTTGTCTTCCTCCTTTTCGGTGTGATCCAGTATGGGGTCACTAAACATCAGGGCGAACACGTCTACGTATTCACCCTTCCAGATTTTTTCTTTTGTGGCGGGCAGTAGGGGTTCACCGAAAGGGGCCCCCACACTAGTGTGGGCCCCTCCTGGCGGAGGTGGGGGGTGTTTGTATGTGGTGTTCCCCCCAGCTCTTCCGTTGTCTGTTGCCGGGGGGCCTTCTGAACTGGCTGGCATTGTTGCTCCCCCTTCTATCCCTTGATTGTTCCCTGACCTAGCTGGTTGGTGTGCCCCTGGGGGGGGGGGGGCTGGTGTAACCCACACCCATTCTCCCTCCAACCACATCCTTCGGGGGCCCTGGGGAACCGTGGGGTTACCTGGTGTTTCCCCCCTTTTTTCTCCCCTCATGTCTCCTTCTTGTGGGCTTGGGGGCAAGGTCGTACCTTCGACTACCCTGGGAGCTGTCCTCCCCCCGCTACCGCCCCGTGGCCCCTGTTCCTGTTCCGTTACTCCACCTGGCTCCACTGGTCCTGACGGGTCCCTGGGCTGGACTGCCCCTCGTCTGCCCCTTTGTAGCTCTCTTTCCAGGTCTTGTACCCTTTGCCATAACTCTTCATATGTGGGTTGTCCTCCTGCCCTGGGGTCTTCCATGCGTCTCCTCCTGGCTGGTGGCGAGTCCCCCTGCATAGCCAAAGGAGAAACCCCCTCCCCTCCACGCGCTCTGTACCTGCCTGATCCAGTCTCGCGTGGCTGAGCCCCCTGCGTGGCTTGGTTCTGTCCCCTTAACTGATGTTCCACTAGGCCGGGGACCCCTATTGGGTCGCCCACCTCTGCCTCATTTCTATTTGGGTCTTCACGAGCTCCTGCCGCATACATAGCCTCCAACAATGGGCCCAGTCCCGAAGTTAAACCCTCCCCGCCTTGCCCTTCTCCCTGGTGGCTCCCCACCTGGGTTTGCTCCGGGAGGGATGAGGCCAGCAACTCCCCTTGCCGGCCCCGCACTTCCCCGTGTGTCACTGCAGTAGTGGGGCTGGGCTCTACTCCCTCAACATCGTCCCTGTAGCGTATTGGGGGGATGATCACCCTCCCCCCCCTACTCCTGTTGTGGCCTTCATGTGGGCTCTCTTCGGGGCAATCCCCTGTTGGGGCCGGGTTCCCTGCCGTGCCCCTCTCACTCACCTCCACCATGGCCCCCATTGCTCCTCCATTGTCCTCGTGGCTCCTTGCCTGCTCCCTCTCCATCAGCTGTAATTCACAGCACTGGAGTCTCTCCAATATTTCCCCAGGAGTGGGGCACCCAGCAGGGGTAGCTCCTTCCCTTTCCTCACCCCTCCTTTCCCGGGCGAGGCGGCCGCTCTCCCCACTGTTCCCTTTCTTTCCCCCATCCCCTTTTCTTTTTGTCCTACCCATTTTTATTTTTATTTTCTTCCTTGTCTCTGACTTGAAGCAGCAGCCTAATGCCTCTGCTGCTGCTTCACCAGTCCCTTGGCCCCGTCTGCCGCTCTCACGCGATCCTCCCTTCTAAAGGGGAGGAGCCCCAAACCCCGCGCTGCGCTGTGTGCCTGCGCGTCGGGCAGTTGCATGCAACCCGTTCAGAGAGAGCCCTGCTATAGGGGCTCTCTCAACCAGCCTCGCTGTTGCTGCCCGCGCCTCTTTGGTAAGGAGGAGGGGGGGGGGGCCCGACAATGGCCCGTCGCCGCCATTTTGGCGGCGACGGGGGCTTCTCACACACCATCTCCCTCCCCACAAAATGTGCCCCCGCCGTTTTATTCTCCCCCCCTCCAGATTTCCTTTATGCATCAGGGTGGGCCAAGATGCTTTATTTGAGAAGCTTGTCTTTCCCTCCCCACTTTAAAAAAAAAAAAAAAAAAAAAAAAAAAAGCACCACTTGGCACTTGTACACAGTGCAAAGTCCAGGCACGATCACCCAACAAATCTCCTCTCCCTGCAGCTTCATTTCTCTCCAAGCACATTCCTGCCAAGGAAAAAAAAGCAAACAAACGCCACTGTTGCTAAGTTTTGCACTTTATACCCTTTCATATTTACAATCCTCTCCTGGCTAAAAATAGTAACACATGATCCATTTATAACTGGCCGGACGTGCCCTGGAGCTGCTGGCAGGGCCCTGGCTGAGGATGGGGGGGTTCACTGCGTTCTTTCTACCTGAGCTCATCCTCTCCTTTCTCTCTCCTCCCACCCCAGCTCTCTGGGCTTCTAAGGGTGTTAACAAACGAGACGACAGCCCCCTGGAGTCTGGGTTCGATCCATGCATCCCCCACTCTCCCGTAGTCGAATAAACGGGCAGCCCCCTGCGTATATTTCTTGTGCGACCGGGCAGCCCCCATGCACAGATTTAGTGTGACAAGCCTGATCACACTGGCAGATGTTCTCCCCCACTGTTCTCAGTTCACCAATCACCCCACCTTCTCAGCGTCCTGCCCCATGTCATGGCTCACAGCCACAGCGAACCATGGAAAGAAGAAGCTGCATCAGCCGTTTCTTCGGGGTTATGACGACTCTGGGAGGCGCTCCCGCACCTGCTCTCCCTGCCCACCCACGGAGGTTCATACCTGGGCTTATACCTGCCAGCACTTGGCAGCTAGAAATAACCTTTTGCAATGTACAGAATGCGAAGTTTATTGAGCAAATCACATACTTTATTGAAAGTCAAAGTAAAAACTGAAATTGAAGCAATCAGTCTTTGCATATCGTCACCACCTGGTTTCTCATATACACGACTCACAGCAACGTACTGGCAGATAGCAGTACGCACTATTATTGGGGTCTTGCCCGCTGTGGTGCTGGAAATTCCTCTCAGTTTGCATAAGACCCCCAGTCAAAAACGCGCTTCTTGTACCCCTTTCTCTAGCATCTTTTGCATCACCATACAGTGGGGGTGGGAAACATCCCCATTCATGAAGCGCTCTGCGCTTCTCCAAGTGTCCAAACCTCATATACGGCAAGAAGCTCTCCTTCGGTCGGTTCACACATACTGTACCCCAGAGACACTTGCGTCCCCAAAGAGATTCATATCTACTTGGCCCTGCAGACATTCTCTTGCTCTCATTAGGGCAGTGACTTATTTATTTATTGCAACATTTCTACCCCACCCCTCACATTAAAACACATTAAAGCACATTAAAAAGGAAATCACTAAACAAATAACTCCCCCCTAACAACTCCTCCCACCCTAAACCCCATCTCTCTCACCAAACACCTGGCGGAACAGCCAGGTGTTACTCATTCACTGGAATAAAGGGAGGTCCGGGGCCATCCGGGGAGTGAGGCAATCCCGCAGGTAAGTCAGGTCGAGACCGTGTAGAGCTTTATAGATCAACACCAACACCTTGAATTGGGCCTGGAAGACTACAGGCAGCCAGTGCAGAGTCCAGAGCACCAGTGTAATGTGCTCACAGTGCCCGACCAAGTTCTGCACTAGCTGCAGTCTCCAAACCGTCACCATGGGTAGCCCCAAGTACAGCATGTTACAATAGTCCAATCTCGAGGTAATGACAGCATGGATGATCGTGGCCAGGTTGCTGTCTGAAACACAGGGACGAAGTCGACGTACCAGATGTAATTGGCAAAATGAATTTCTCACCACCGCCCCCACCTGGAGATCCACGTGGAGCTGCAGGTCAAGGAGTATGTCCAGACTGTGAATCTGGGGAACCAGCGGAGGGCGAATCCCGTCAATGACGGGTGCCACCACATCCACCACCCTACCCACCATCATCACCTCCATCTTATCGGGATTCACTCTCAGTTGGCTCACCCTCTGTCTCCCGGCTGGCCTTAACCATCCAGGAAGGGCATGGGTCCAGTTGACAAAAAGTGGCCTTAACGACCCCAAGCACATCCCCCGCCTCAGTGGACAATACTCATTGAAACTGATCCCACAAAACTGGACAAGGCAGGGCTTCCACAACCTCTGGTTCACACATTGTAAGAAATGTGGTGTCAAAGTTGTGGTGAATCTGAGCAATTTTATCCACAAAATAATCAACAAACATGTCACTGCTGGACATGTTCCACAAACACTGCTGGACATAATCCATAAACTGGATTAATCAACAAACATGTACTAGATGACTCCAGTTCCAGGTGAAGGGAGGGTGGCCTGACCAACCCTTTCACCAACCAGAAAAGCTCTTTTTGGCGAAATTTAGCGGAGGCTATACAGGCAGCAAAAAACTCCCTCACTCTTCAACACCCCCACCAAATCAAACACAAGATGCAGGTCCTCAACACCCAAAAAAGGCCTGCACTAGATACCTCCTGACAGACCATGACTCCCTAAAAACAATGGCTACACTGCCCGCCCCCCTTCCCTCCAACTGAGGTTGATGCTGCATGGAATAACCTGTTAGAACAAGGTCAGCCAGAATAGGCCCTGACTCATCATGCAGTCAGGTCTCCGTGATACACATGAGGTCAGCATCATGGTCCAGGATAAGCTCCCAGACAATAGTGGATTTGTTAACCACCGACCTCGCATTAAACAGCATCAAGTTCAGGCTGGAAGGGCCTCTGATCATGAACCACCTTGTCATCTACTTGGGGGAGAAGTGAGAGGGACATGCAACAAGCACCTGCCCCGTCTCACAGATCTCACCCCCCAAAAGGGACCCTATCTTCCCCGCCCCATCACGATCCCAATGGCTGTGGCTCCCCCCACAGCTGGACCCACCTCCCCCTGCTGCTCCGTCCAGGCGGTAAGGGAGCTCCCCGCCCAAGTCCCCCATTCCCCCCCCCCAGCTCTCACCAGGCAGGATTTAACACCCCCCACTCACGTAATCTCTCCCCCTCACACCGAGGGAAAGTTCCCCCCACCCAATCCCTCTCCAACCCCTCTCTCACCGTGGCAGGAAAACTTCCCAATAGCCACCCAAAAAATATGAAAACCTTCCTAACCCCACCCACCTCCCGAAAACAAAACCTGCCCCCCAAGCCTTCTCTACATAACCAACCCAGCACCAGTCCCCCCAGGCCCACTAAGGGCCCTTTAGCGAGGCCCTTAGGCATGTGCCTGCAGCATCACCAGGCAGCAGGCCACATTTAAACTCTCTCCCCGGCTATCAGTCCTGGAAGCCATGCCAGGAAGCCCTGGCCCCACCCCCTCTCCTCCTCTAAGGAAGGAGGGGGGAAAGGTGTTACCTGGGGCCAAGGGCAGCAAGTCCTCCCAGCGAGGGGCGCTCCCAGCGAGGGCCACAGGAGCAGCAGGTGACCTGGTGGCAGCAGCAGCAGCAGCAGGAGGCAGCGGTGTTGTGGCAGCCGGGCAGCAGGCCGCGTTTAAACTCCCTCCCCACCTGTCAGTCCCGGAAGCCTCGCCGGGGAGCACTGATCAAGCCCCCCTCTCCTCCTCTAAGGGAGGAGGGGGAATGGTGTTACCTGGGGCCAAGGGCAGCAAATCCTCCCAGCTAGGGGCACTCCCAGCGGGGGCCACAGGAGCAGCAGGTGAGCTGGGGGCAACAGCAGCAGGAAGCAGTGATGAGGAAAAACGGCAGGAAAGGTCTAGCCTCCATTAGCAGCTGCCCTACTTCTGGCAGCGCACCAGTGTCCAAAGAAGTTGCAGTTTTGTTCACATCCTACTTTCTCATCTCATCCAGGGCTCCCACTCTGCCAATCTGCTGAACTTGAAACTGCAGTAGGGTTGTGCAGTGTCTGCGCTCCATCACGCACACATAGAATCCCACTATCTGCATGTGCCACCCTATGAACACATAGGCTACCTCAAAGGATGGGTCTGACAGTTTTCTCTGTAAATCCGACCTCGCCCAAATGTCAGCAAAGACCAGGGTATCCAATACCCTCCAATTCTCTGGGCCCACTACCTCAGGTGGTCACAGCACCCACAGACAAAGGCCAAAGCCACAGTTCCCCTGGGAACAGGGGTTGCACGCAGGTGGGAAGAGGCTTCTCCACCTTCCTCAGGAAAAGCCGAGCAGGGAAGTCCCCAGGCTCAGCTGTGACAAGATTACTTGGTTTACCAAGATCTTGTTTCAGCCCTAGTTGTACCCACCGAGAGGCTGGTCTCAGTGACAGAGAAAAACACAGACTGGTGGGAGAACATGCTGTTCTCATGGGGAGATGCTGAGTGGGTCGCAAACTTCAGGATGTCCTGGTGCTTGATCCTGCAAATAGTCGAGATCCTCAGGCCACGACTGGAGAAACAGAACACGGTAATATGGTTCCCCATGGAGAGGCACGTTGCCATTGCCTTCAGGAAGCTCGTCTCTCTGTGCTCCTGCTGCTCTGGCGTCTCAGTAATTTAGCATTGGACTCTCCACGGTGGGCACCATACTCGTCTCGGTAGGCGTAGTGATTATGTAACTGCTGCTGAACTGGGTAGTGCCATTGGCTGACCCCTATGGAAGTAATGGAGGGCTTCCCGAACTCTATAGGGGTGATTAATGGGAGCCATATTGCCATCATCTGCCCACCCCATAGCAAGGATGACTACCTGAACTGGAAGGGGGGTTTCTCCGGGCCATAGTGGGTCACCATACTCATTTCATGGATGTGCTGGCTGGCTGGCTGGTCCAGGAAGAACCCAACACCCTCATCCTGAACTGTTTAAACTGGTTTTATATGTTTTATTTGTATTATTGTTATTTATTTGTATTTTTATTTTATTGTGAGCTGCCCCAAGTTGCTTGTGCGAGAGCGGCGGGATATAAATATTTGAAATAAATAAATAAAACTATCAGTTCTGCTTCTTTGGCCGCATGCACACAGGGGACTTTGGACCCTCCACTGAAACATGCCTTGAGGGGATGCTCATGAGGCCTCTTGTTCTCGGGGACCCAGCCTACCCACTGAAGTCCTGGCTCATGAAGGCATACAATGTTGCCCGCACTCCGGAGCAAAGGTACTTTAACCAACAGCTCTGCACCACCCGCTCTGTTGTGGAGAGAGCTTTTGGGCTATTAAAGCCTTTTCAAATGTTTCCTGTGTGCCACTGTGTTGTCATCTGGCCCATCCAACTCCCCCTCTGCACCAGGACAGCATACTTTCCCTCCTTACTCCCTCCATGTTATTTCCCAGCCTTTCCTTTCCCTGTGCGTTCCCTGTTGGCATTCGCAGGCTAGCCAGTCTGAGAATGCAAACAGAAAGTGTAGAGGCACAGGTGTGCAGCCGGCTACTCTCCAACTGGCCAGTGGCTAGCACCCAACCTTTGCCTGTGGCTTTCCCACAGTAGTTCCCTTTGTACCCTGGCTTTTCCCCGCTGGGCTACAATGCTACAATGCTTTTCCCCAACTGCTCTCAACTGCATGGCCAGAAGACTCCCAACCCCCCATTTTTGGTGAAACACCACCACCACCCTCGTTCTTTTCAGCCATGCCATGCAGCCATGCCATACTCCACAGCCCCACCCCTTCCCTTCCCTGCACCTCTACCACCCATCCTTTTCCCTTTCCACCCCCAGCCCCCAAAGTGGTTTATTGCTAAGCCATATAGCCATTCTCTGCGCCAACTCTCCTCCAAATTTCCCTCCTTTCCCAGAAGAAGCACGGAAATCACGGAGTATGAAAAATTAAAGAACTGTTTAAGACTTTATACAACTTTATAAAACTTTATTAAAGAACTTTAAATATAGAAATATATATTTATTACAACTGTTTCTTTTTCCATCTGTTCCTTTTGGGGGCAGCCTGGCACACTTACTGGGGTGGCAGAAGTGGCCGGGGGGGAGATCTTCCCAATCCTCCTCCCACAGATCCAGCTGTGGAGCAGCAATTGCGAGAGGCGTGCAGGAATTATTGGCGGGGAGTTGGGGGAGAATTGTGCCTGGCCCAGGAACCGTTTCATGGCATGAGCGCAGTGCAGAGAGGGCTCAGGTGCTTTCTCTGGGGGTGGAGTGCAGGGGGAACCAGGGTGGGTGGTCGGTTTCCATGTAGGCCCCCCGATGGGGGTTAGGAACGGCAGCTGCCCCATAGCAACAATGCTCATGGTCACAGCAGCAGCATGTTAGATCCGGAAGCTCTGGAGCTGGACGGACTGGGACAGGCTGCTTTGCGTCTATGTCCACATCCCTCATCTCCTTGCTCACCTTCTCAATCACACTGTCCTGCCACTCAAACTGCTGCCAGAGAAGCAGACCCAGAGGCTGTCCTCCCACCGGTGGTCCAGGCAGGCCTCGGCAGCAAAGGCCTTGTATTCTGTGGTGTTCTACCGCACCAGCTGTTTATGCTCCCTGGCCATGCCATGAATGGTGTTGCGAATCTTCTCCGCCCACTGCTTAGTTCCCCCAAACAGTTCTCTTCCTAAATCCTCCCTGTGCTGCCGGTTGCCGGCCTGCGGGTCCTGGTTCCACTAAACACTTGTGGTAGGGGGTTCCGGCCGCACCCACGGCACTGGCAGACCGGTAGCAAAGCAACACGGAAAGTCATTAGTTTAGACCGTCCCACCCACCTTCCTGCCCCAGCATTTCAGGCCCTCGCCTGCCCAATTTTCATCTCTTTGCCTGCACAAAGGGAAGCGGGAATGAATACCTGGCCTATATGGCAGCTGGGCCAGTTGCTGTGATGGGACCCCAGCACCACGTAGTTCTCCTCCTGCGATCACTGTAGAGGAGTGAACAATATACAGAAATCAACCACTGCCATTGGTCCCCTACCCTCCCAGTCAGAATTTTGGCTTTCATTCCCCCACCCACCCATTCCTGCAATCCCATCATGGTGCCTTCCCCCACCCCTCACTCAGCAAGCCCACGGGCTGGCAATGATGCCTTCCCAGCCACTTCCTGCACCTACCATTCCCATCCGGTGGAGCGGTTTCCCTACACTTTTCCTATTGCTTCTCTGCATTCTCCTGGCTGCCTGTCAATGCAGTAAACAATAAAAAACATAATTAGGTAACTTTAAATGGAAACATTTATCATGCAACTGTGTAAACATAAACCCTCTACACCCCCCTACCCTCTGGTGCATTAACTTACCATTCGCCTCCACTTCCACCGCCTCCATTACAAAGATAGCAACCAGGTCCTCCGTGCTCTTGACCAGAAACTTGGGTGACTCTTTGATCAAGGGGTGGCTCTCGAACTGAAGGGGATACACTCTGAGAGTCACAACGTCTGTGTCCATGTCAAACCATGCTGGCTCTGGGGTGTGGACAGGCATGGAGGGATCTCCGTCAGCGGTTATGGCTTCCGTGGTGGGACTGGGAGTGGCTGTCACAGGAACAGGCAGTGGGAGAGTCATATCCACCCACTTCTGACCCCTGTCAAAGGCGCAGCTGTACAGGCAGAATGTAATGATGGCTCCATCCACACACAGGAACGAATACAGGAGTTTGCACTAGGGTAGCATTTGCCTCCTCCAGCTGGACACTAAGTTGTTGTCCTGGATCTCTTTGTATCTGCACCTCAAGTCCTTGGCCCACTGCCGGCCCTGGTTCACGTTCAGGGTGTAGTCCTGCTGCACAGACTGGACTGAGATTTTCTGGAACACCGCCTCATTCCTGTAGCACTTTCCCAGGGCATATTCAGGGCCCCGAGGGAAACGCGGGTCTGCGATTCGCAGATTTCCCGCGGAATTCCCCTCCCCCCGCGGAATCTCCTGCCCCGCTTACCCCCGCATGGTAAATCGCGCCGAGGCGCAGAATTGGGCCCTGACTCCCGCGGAATTTTTTTTAAAATTCCGCGGAAGAATCGGGGCCCTGGGCATATTGGACCTTCTCCTCCTTCCCCTCAGAGTGACGAAGGCCTTGATCTCTTCCTCAGTCCAGGGAAATGCAGTGTTGGTGGGTGAATTTGTAGGTGTAGAACTACTGCGATTGTGCGGTGGTGGTAGCAGTGCTGGTTGTTGCCTGGCTGTTGGACTGTATCATGGCCACAGCGATGGTAATCCTTCACAAGTCATTACGGAGAATGCAATAGCTGGGAAAAGTAAGCACTGGGCAGGTACTGCCAACCAGGAAGAGTCGGGAGAACATGTTTGAAAATGGCATGGTGGGCTTTTAAGGCGGATGTTACGTGCACACCAGTGAGAGCAAGGAGTAGAGAGAGGGGCCAGAAGTGGTCACTCCTTGAAATGCTCTAGGCTTTTCACCTTCAAGTCTATGGTGCTCGTGGACCTTTATGCATACGAGGCTGCACACAACCTAATTAACAGAACATGGACCACATTTGCCTGCTCCAGGACCCTACTGTGAGTGGGGGCTTCAGGTCTGGGTGGCACATGACCAGTAGGGGAAAATACCTAATAAATGAGCAGGTGGACACTCCCCTGGTGTGGGCTACTGTCTAATTTGTTAACACCCTAAGGCTGAAACTGGGACAAGGTGGGGACAGACACACAGAGCACCTACTTCTGCTGCTTTCTGGGGAGATTAGACCTTTGGGATCAAAGGTAAAAGTGGCTTAGGAGACACAATGCCTACCCTGTGAGATAAATGTAAAGTCACCTCATAATACCCTGACACTCCAGGGCAATCAGAGGGGAAATGGAAGTGTCTTTAACTGGAGGTAAAATGCCATTGAGGGAATTATGAATATCAAGCCTCATGGTCACTAGGGCAACACTACTTACTGTTTCTACCTTCAGAGAAGCTTTTACCTCTCTTAGTGCTTTTCACACATTAACTATGCCTTACAATCCCCTTACAGGTTAGATACTATTATTCCCATTATTCCTATTTTACAGACATACAGTGCTTAACCCCAGAGATGATGTGCAAGGTGTATATCTGTCAGTGGGCAGCAACTGGTGTACCTTACAGGCCAAGAGAAAATACGTTGAAAGGCTCACTTTAATTTGCCTCTTGTTAGTTGCTTTTTCGGCTGCTCCCTTCCATTCAGCAGATGAAGTTACATCACCTTAGACTCGGTATCTTTGCGTACCAACTTATAACTTCTACCCCTTTACACATTACTTTGTATATTTGGACTATGAAATATAAGTAACTTGCCTAACTCACTGTCACATCCTCAGGTCGGACGGGACCCCGACGCTGGCGGGGTGGCCGGGGCCAGGCCAGGTTCGTCCCATTCGCGCGGTGCCCGAGGCCCTGCCTCTTCTAGAAGCGGCGGCAATGCTGCCAGCACAAGAGCATGCCCCGGGTGCCCTAGCAACGCCAGGGGGCGCGAAGGAGGCAGGGTCTGCAGGGCCAGGCACAGCGGAGGCGACACACACACACACACCCCGTGCATCACTCTGCACGCTTGCAGGTGCACATGGGGGTTGGGCTAGCAGCATAAAGTTCAGCGGCGGGAGGCACCCATCGCTGGTGATTGCAGAGAAGGAAACCAGCCAACGGTGCGAGCTAAGTGTGACGTGTTTATTGGATTGTGTTTTGTGGGATAGCCTAAGTGTTGTTCCTTCCCTTTCCAAATTCCCGCCTGTGTTGCGGGCGTGGTGTGTGTGGGGCGAGTGCATTCCCCTGTGTTAAGTGTATGGTGTGTGTAGTACGAGCGGACAAAGGAAACCTTTACCCCTCCTGGGACTCCCTACCCTCGGACCTAGCAGTGTATCAGCCCCCCTTCCTTGTACCTTGTGCTACCCGGGACCCCTTCCGCCATCCCTCACGCTCCCTACACCCCTTGCCTTACCCCTCCCATTTCTCTGTGAACGTGCAAGGAGTGAGGCCTTGCTTCTCTGCTGTCTCTAAACCCTGATTATGATAGAGGTCTGGTCTCGTTGAAACCATTACGACTCAACCACTATCCTGAAGGGCTTCCTTCCTCGGAGACCATCTCCTGCCAGGCCAGGATTGGGTGCGTGTGTGGGAGCGTGAGGACCCTCAGCTGTGTTAGTTCCATTTTCTGGGATAATTCCCCCCTATCCCAGTGATAGAATCACCAGCGCATTCCCCATCCCCAAAGCTCAGGCCATGGATATTGCTAAAGAGATGGGAGAGCTCATATGGGCCGTGCAGTCCCTAGCATAGGAGGTCAGGGATCTGCAGGCAGGGCACAAGGAGCTAGCGGCAGTTGTAGCACAGGACCACGCAGCAATTGGCGCCACAGAAACGACCTCTGTCACTGCCCCTCCCGAGTTTCCACTGCCCCCACCCACGGGGGCCGTGGCCCCTGGGAACCTAAGAGACCCCAAAAAGAAAAGTATATGGGTGACCGGACTTCCTACATGAGTTTACCTTCCTGTTTGACCATCCGCATTGTACCCGGGATGCCGAATCTGCCATCATGTCCCTTAAACAGGCCAGAGGAGTAGTCTTCGAGTATACCCACCTTTTCCATGCTGCCTTTCCCAATGCCCTCTAGTCTTTCCCCTTGCTCTTACTGTCAGCCCTCCCCTGCTGACGGCTGCTACCGACCACCTTGTAACCAAGCCAAGTACACGCACCTGAGACTTCGCATCCGCCTGAATGTTTGTTTGTCTTCTCCCATGTCTCTCCCGCTGTCCCCTCTCCTTGTCTCCCCCTCCTTGTCTTTTAGATTGTAAGCCACAGGTAGGGACCGCAGCTGATTATATGTTCTGTACAGCGCCAGGTTGTTACTGGCGCTTTATAAATGTTTAATAATAATAATAATAATAATAATATCATGCAGTTTCAGCAACTAGTGTTAGAACTGTGGTGGCTTAATAAGGTGCTCAAAGTAATGTTCCGGAGAGGTCTGAGTGATGACCTGAAGGACTAGCTAGCCTTCACCACCCTACCAGACACTTCAGAGAACCTTGCCACTTTAGCACTCCAGATTGAAGACCGCCTTGCGGAACGATGAAGGGAACGATGACAAGAGACCCAAGTCTTCCCAGCATGACCTGCGCTCTCTTCAGCCCCACCTTCGGCCCCCCAAAGCTGAGCGACGTGGAACCCATGCAACTAGGAGCATCCCGGGGCCCCCTCACCAATGAAGAAAGAGAACGACAGTGGAAGTCCAGGGCCTGCTTCTATTGTGGTGACGCTGCGCACTGCCATCAACGAATGTCCCATCCTACCATCCCAGCGAAGACCGGCGGGAAACGCCAAGGGCCGGGAGAATCAGGGGTCCCCCCAGTCCTGAGACACATTCCCTCTACCGCTGGCCTCCCACTCGCCCATTTACAGGCACCCCTGACTATCCGGATTGACGGCCGTCATTCCATTGTTCTGTGGGCCTTAGTAGACTCCGGAGCTTCCAGGAACTTCATTGATATGAGGTTAGTTCGCATCCATGGGATACCGACGCGACAGAAACATCAGCCAGAAGAGGTGCATTCCATCGATGGCTCTCCCTTAGTCTCTGGACCCATTACGCTGCAAACACCTCCTTTACATTGTGTGACAGGAACACACCAGGAACAACTCTGCTTTGACGTTGTGTGTACCCCACTGTTTGTTCTTGTTCTCGGCCTCCCTTGGCTTAAGAAACATGACCCACAGATCGCCTGGTCAACTAGACAAGTCACCTTTTCTTCCCTTTTTGTAAACAATATTGTCAAAGCCCAGGGTCGTATCTCGTGGGAAGTACTGAGAGTGACCAATCTCCCTATCAAGAGGTGTCCCGAATCCCGCCCGAGTATTCCGAGTACAGTGACGAATTTAGCAAGACGCAGGCGGCCAAACTTCCCCCACCTTGGCCCTATGATTGTCTTATTGACTTGATTCCCGGCACGGACCCCCTTTTTGGACGCATCTATGCACTGGCAGCCCCTGAACTAGAGGCGGTCCGGCAATATATCGATGAAAGCCTGAAACAGGGGTTCATTCACCATTCGCACTCGCCCGCCGAGGCCCCCATCTTCTTTGTGTCTAAGAAGAATGGGGGCCTCCGGCCTTGTATCGATTACCGCGGCCTCAACAACATCATGGTAAAGAATCGATACCCCCTTCCTCTGATCCTGGAGTTACTCAACCGGCTTCAGGGAGCACGGATGTACACCAAGTTGGACCTCAGAGGGGCTTATAATTTGGTACGGGTACGAGTAGGGGACGAACGGAAAACTACTTTCAGAACTCGGTATGGCCATTATGAATACCTGGTCATGCCATTCGACTTGGCCAATGCACCCGCCACCTTCCAGCACTTCATCAAACAATGTTCTTTGAGAATATCCAGACGTTTTCGTTGTAGTTTATTTAGATGATATCTTGATTAACTCCATGACCCTCGCCCAGCATGTCTGTTTGGTGTTACGACGACTACAAGAGCAGAAGTTATACTGCAAGGAGGAAAAATTCACCTCCCATTTAACAACGGTATAGTTTTTAGGATTTTTTATTAGTCCTGCTGGAATCGAAATGGATCCGCATAAGATTGACACCTTGAAACAATGGCCCCCTCCGAAGGCAGTGAAATCGCTGCAACGCTTCCTGGGGAGTACAAATTATTATAGACACTACATTCCAAACTATGTCAAGGTAACTCTCCCACTGACAGCCTTATTAAAGAAAAACTATCTGTATCTATGGGGGCCCAAGCGGCAGTATAGCTTCGAGCACTTAAAGAAAGTGTTTACCACGGCACCCCTGCTGCAACACCCTGATTTTGACAAACCCTTCTACGTCGAGTCGGACGCATCAAGTGGAGCAATCGGGGCCGTCCTTCTGCAAGAAGGTACAAGCACCCCTCCATTGCTCCCTTGCGCATATTATTCGCTGCAGTTAAATCCTGCTGAACAAAACTACACCATATTCTACAGAGAACTCCTAGCCATCAAGGCTGACTACCACCTGACGACATTATCTAGAAGGTGCAAGGCATTTAGTGACCGTGATCACCAACCATAAGAATCTCACGCTCCTTCAAACCGCGCAAATCACAAATGCACAGCATGCCCGATGGGCATTGTTCTTTGCCCGCTTTACCTTTACCATTCAGTACCGTCCGGGATGACTCAATATCCTCGCTGATGGCTTATCACAATATCATGAAGGACAAGGGAGCGAAGACAAACTACAGGGCCCTATTCTAGAACTCAAGGTGTTTGCCACCACCTACATTTGGATGCAACAGTTACAAGACACAGAAGAGACCGAGGAGCCCAGAGGAGACGAAGACCCTGATAGGAGGACTAATGGTCACCGGACAAAAGACGGTCTGCTTGTGATCCCCTCTGCTTGTCGCCCCCAGGTCATGTGGGCGCACCACGAGGCTCCTTTAGCAGGCCACCTGGAACTCCAACGGACGTTGCAGTTGATTCAACGGTTCTTCTGGTGGCCTTCTCTGACATCTGTGTACGGACAAAAAACCCCAGGAAACTGCCCATTGGCCTCCTGCAGCTTGCACCATTACCGCAAGGTCTCTGGCAATGTGTAGGGCTAGATTTTATCATTGAATTACCACCACCTCGAAAGTACATGACGATCTTGGTAGCAGTGGATTATTTAACTAAAATGGCTCACTTTGTGGCCTGCAAGGACTTACAATTGGCACGCGGCGCTGCATTATTATATATCTGCCACGTCATGAAACTTCATGGATGGCCTCTAGAGATCATCAGTGGCAGAGGGTCCCAATTCACCGTTCGATTCTGGAAGGCCTTTTTCCACGCCTTGCACGTCACCTTAAAACCTACCACAGCGTACCACCCACAAGCCAAGGGACAGGTGGAGCGCGTTAACTAAACGCTTGAACAGTATCTCCACTGTTACGTGAATTACCTGCAAGATGATTGGTACACTTGGTTACCCTTAGCCGAATTTGCCTATAACAATGCACCAAACGCTTCCCTTGGAAATTCCCCCTTTTATGTTTCCCACGGCTTCCATCACCAGATCAGCGTAATCGACCTACCATCGGTCCAAGTTCCAGCCGCCGGCGCGCTCCTTCAATAAATCAAGGAGGCCCAGCATGCAGCCAAGGCGACTCTGGAACAAGCACGACACTGCTACAAGACAGCAGCCAACAAGCGTCGTCGCCCAGCACCAGCATTGCAACCCGGGAACTATGTATGGGTTAGCCGATGACATTACCCTCCACTCGACCATCTTCGAAACTTGATTATAAATACATAGGACCATATCCTATAGTTTGGCAAGTGAACAATGTAGCCTATACTGTCCAGCTCCCTCCTCGATCCCGCATTCACCCCACCTTTCATGTCTCCTTATTGAAACCAACCCATCGCCCGCTAGATGACCCCACCCCCCTTGGAGAGGTGGGGAATGGAGAATCAGGGCAGCTGGTTAGGATGTTTAAAATGGGTATTTAACTACGAATGCAATCTGTTCAGTTACGAATGATCTGCATTCGTAACTTCCATCAGCTGAGAAGACTCTTCACAGTCATGTGGATGATCTGTGCCGGGAAATGGACCGGGGTCGTTCGACCCTGTTGGTTCTTTCGGCTGCATTTAATACTGTTGATCACAAGATGTTGGTGACGTGACTGCGGGACTGTGCAGGGGTGGGCGGGACTGTTCTTGAATGGTTCCGCTCTTTCCTGACCGGTAGAACCCAGCGAGAGGTTCTTGGGGAGTTCTTTTCATCGTACCACTCCTCTCTCCACACTCTTGTGTGGAGTCCCGTAGGGTTCGGTTTTGTCCCCTCTTCTGTTCAACATATACATGCAGCCACTCGGTGATGTGATCAGGAGGTTCGGCGTGCGGTGTCATCAATATACTGCTGACTCGGTGTCTAATGGCGGTGGGGGAGTGGGTGAGGGCTAACCGACTGAGGCTGCATCCCGACAAGACGGAGGTGATGTTGGTGGGTAAGGCGATGAAGATGCTGGTCCCTGCTGTCGGCAGGGTCTGTCCTCCACTGGTATTCCAGGTACAGAATCTGGGGGTGCTCCTCGATGAGCAGCTCCGCCTAGATGTTCAGCTAGAGGCTGTGGTGAGGAGGGCCTTTCGCCAATTGCATCTGGTGTGATGGCTTCAGACGTTTCTTTCAGACTCTGACCTGGCCACCATCATCCATGCTTTCATCATCTCTAGATTGGACTATTGTAACGCGTGACAGCTCGGAAACTGCAGCTGGTGCAGAATGTGACGACCTGTCTTCTGGTAGGACTAGGCTGCCGGGAGCATATTACACCGGTGCTCTGCTCTCTGCACTGGCTGGCTGCCGGTGGTTTTCCGGGCCTGATTCAAGGTGTTGGTCTTGGCCTATAAAGCCCTAAATGGCCTAGGCCCTGCCTACCTGCGGAACCACCTCACTCCCCGGGTGTTGGATCAACCCCTGCGGTTGTCCGGGGGTGCCGTGCTCGAGGTCCCCTGAGTCTTCCGGGGGGCCACGCAGGGGAGGGCATTCTCGGTGACCACACCACGGCTGTGGAACTCCCTTCCAGTGGAGGCTCGGTTGGCCCCGGATCTCCCCTCCTTTCGGAGAATCTGTAAGACCTGGCTGTTCCACCAGGCATTTGGCAGGGGAGATGGGTGAGGGGGTGGAGGGTTTATGGGTGGGGGGCTATTTTTCTTCCTCCTTTTAGTTGTTTTTAATTGTTGTTTTAACGTTTTATTAATTGTGAGCCACCCCGAGCGGCCTGTGGCAGGAGGGGCGGGGTAGTAATTTTTTTTTAAATGAATGAATGAATTAAATAAATAAATAAATAAAATGACGAAGTGTCACAGCTGAAGAGATGCTTGCAGTTACCTCAAGGGAAGTTTTTCAAAGGTACAGATGCAGCCATGTGTCTGTCTTAACGGCCAAGAGTCCCGCTGAAAATCTTCTCCATTAATCCAAGGTGTTCCAGATTTGAACAGGCACAGTTAGGAGAAAACGTCTCCCCCAAACTCTACATTTCTTTTAAGATTAAATACTCTACAGGATCAGAAAAAGAGACCCATTATTATTCATTTATTTAAATGTATTTGCTGCCCTTTATAAACTCTGGTGCACTATCCCCAAACTAATTAGTTGAAGTTCAGAAGACATTGATTCTTTAGAATGTATTTATTTTTCCAAGATATTCTGGCTATTTTGCTTACCTCAACACAAAACAACTGATCTGATTATAGATCTTCTTCCAGCTTCCTTTATCTTGTAGTTCTAATTTTACTTAGGAAATCTGGGGAACACTAAATCTTTTTATTCTATAGCCAACCCTCACTCCATGCACAAAATCAGACAATGAGACCCTAATATTTCAACTCTTTATTCCACTGACTGATCTCATTAGAGGATTTTTTTTCTTTGTAGTCCCATATCAACTCACATGATAAGAATGTAAAAGAGATAGGAGACCAGAATGTTACAGCCTCAAATCACTTTACACTTATGGTTCTTTAAAATTGCGTGCATTTTTAAAGCATATGAATATTGTTAGGTTGGGTATCTTTGTTACCACCAAGAACTCAAATCCTAGTTGCCCAGCAAATCCTAGTTGCATTACACCTTTGGGATCAACATTCAATAATTTTGCCTTTACTTAAAAAGTAACGGCAATTCGACCTTCTTGGCCGAGCAGAACTTGGAAGGAGGAGAAAGCAGATTCTAGAGTCAGTTTGCATGATCTTAGTCCAGACATGAGAAACTCTTTCTCTCCCAGGAGCCACTCCGAAAATTAGTACAAGTTCCAAGGGCCACAAAGAAGGTGGGGTTGGGGGTGCTTAAGGGATGCACGTAGGAAAGAGAGGATCAGATCACAGATCTTTGTCATGGATCTGCCCCCAATGTTGTGTATATGCCTTCATCTCCGTTCCCTTACCCATAGCAGTGTTTGGGTGTCCAGGGGCCAGAACCAGGCACCGGAAAGGGTTAAATAAAAAACTAGCAGAGAGTCACATTTGGCCCCTGGACTGGAAGTTCCCCATCCAAGTCTTAGCCAGTTGAAAAAATACTTCATCCTTGGGAAAAAAATGTGAGTTCTATTATCTGCCATTAGGCCCTGGTCCTGTGACTACATAGATCTCAGTGCAATGATGTCTCTGCTTGTGGATGGACAGAAAAGGGTGAGGGAAATGCAAATCCATTAAAGAACATGGTGCTCAAGAAAGAGAGATTTTGTGAAGACCTTTTGCTTCAAGCAAGGAGGCTGCATATGCATAAGTTACACACCAAAGTGCCAGCACCTCCTATCTGGTTGGCCTGTGCAGCCCTGCCGTGAGGTGAGGCCTGAGGAGTGTGCGCTCTCTCCCTGCCCACCAAACAGCTGATATGGGGAGGGGAAGCCAGGTGGTGTGCAGGCCCTCTCTCCACCCGCTAAACAGATGATCAGGGAAGGGGGCCTCAGAGGAGTGCACACACTTTCCTCCGGTCTCCGGCCACTTACTAAGAGCCAAGATTGGGCACCCCCGGGACGATAATTCGAACACAGCACTTTCATATGCAACGTACGTGTATGCAACCCCCATGCACATCTGCAGGGCTGGCCTTACCATAAGGCCCTGCTCTTTTTTTCTACTTATGGGAGCCCTGTAGTGGCCCCCCATTTTCATCAGGACACGGTTTGGGGGCCGCACTCCTTCCCAGCAGGGCCCTGAACATGACCATCTCTAGGTCCCTGCAGAGGGTACCCCCAAGGGGGCCACAGGAAGGGGTCACGAGGGTCCCCGTATTTTATCTTCACCCTGGGCGCCCTGCAAGTTCTAAGGTTGGCACTTCTGGACTTATGAGGATTATGTCCTTAATTAGGAAATGATTAAAGCTAAAGCAAAAAAAGTTACTCTCAGTATAATAAGAACTCCCTTCCCCAGGAGGTTTGTTTGAGCCCGAGCCTGGCTATCTTCCAGAGGTGGTGCTTTTATTTGGAAAAGCATTTGGCAGGCAGGGATAGGTGGGGTTTGGTTGAGTTGTGGGGAGGGTGTTCTTATTATGCACATTTTAATGGTTTTGACTGTTTGGGGGTTGTTGTTTTTTGCGTGTGTATGGACTGTAAGCCACCCTGAGTTCTGTGGAAAGGGCGGCATAAAAATGCAATCAATAAATAAATACATAAATAAAATGAGTGTTCCCACATCCACTCGCACCATTAACAGGATCAGTTTAAAAAATAACATAAATTAAATGCTCAGCTTCCTCAAGCAGGCAATCTCTGACTCAGGCGAATGAACAAAGTTCAGCTGTTGGGAGAAATTTCTTCGATCTTGCCTCTCCCTTGGGCAGAATAATTTTTACCTCATTGTAGCAAAACAGAAACCAGCCACCTGAAACTCTGTAGTTTCTTTTGCATTACCTTAAAAAGAAGGTCACAGACGTATTGCTCCCACCCCACCCCTTATAAAAGCAAATTTGCAGAAAGAGATCATTAATTTGCTCTCTCCTGTCGAGGCTGTGTACACAAAAGGTCAGCCTAGCATGAAATTTTATGGTAGAATCATATAAACTTGCAAATAATTATTTTTTTTTAAGTGTCTTATGACAGAGATGCTGGCAGGCCTTTCAGCTGTTGTGGCACTTGAGGGCGCTGCTGGGATAAATTTAACTCCCACCATAAACAATCCCAGTTAACTTTGTTATAAATTAAATCACTCTATCCAGTATCGGTTCCCCAAGCTCACAGCTACTTACGTTCTTGCTGTTAGACAGTGGCCCCACTGTTGTGGTAAACAATGAACAGAGACTTGTTCTTACATTAAACATTCAAGGTTAGCACCAGTTATCGCCTAAAATATTTACACAGGGAAGTGATAAATTGGGAGAGGAAGAGAAAACAGTTTGGCTAACTCTGGACTGGCAATCGAAATTTCGGAGTTTTTATTTCCTCTGACACCTTCTCTGCGGGAAACAGAGTGGTGGAGAGGTCCCCTGAAAAGATCTAAGGAGTGAACTGGAGATACAGAAGTCACCCCTTTAACTGGGACTGGAGTTGGACCCAGGAGTAGGAATCGCTAGCCTAGCTCCTCTGCACTCAGTGACTGGAGGGCTGCAACTGCAGAGCTAGCCCTACCCATACTAGACTATCTAGAGCCTAGGCCCAACTTAAAGATTCACAACAGCATAGAGAAGCAACCCACAACCACCTTCAGGGTTGGCCTTCGGGCTGGACAGATGGGGCCGTTGCCCTGCATTCTGTAAGGGTCCTGTAGAAGTGCTGCTCTGGAGAGGTGGAAAGGAAGGAGGGCTCAGAAGTGCTGCTGTCACTGCTGCAACTGCTGCTCCTGACGTTCCCAGGGCACAGTCCACGGTGACAGGCTACAGCAAGCGGGAGGAAACGTTCCTTTCCAAGGGCCACGTTGAGAACAAGAACAAGCTCCAAGGGCCACATTGATTTGGGGGGCAGGGGTGTCCCCTCACGAAGAGGAGGCTCCAGATCATGGATCTGTCCCCTATCCTTGTGTTCATGCCCTCATCTCAGCTCCCTTACCTTGAGCTGAGTTTTTCAATGCTTGAGAGTAGAAACTGGAGCCAGGGCCAGATCCAGGAATCAAATCCAGTGGATGGATGCAGGAATTTGAAAGGGGACAAATCAAAACTGGCCATGGGCCACGTTTGGCCCCCAGACCAGAAGTTCTCCACCCCTGGGCTACAGGATCTGCTCCAAAGCACACTGGATTCAAGAGGAGTCTTTCCACTGATTTAAGTGAGCAAGTCCATCACCACCTCTGATGAAGCACAGCACAAACGCCCCATGGACAGGGTTGTCATTTTCCTCAGTGCATGAAACCAAAGTCTCAGTGTCTTTCTACTCCAACGCATGAAACAAGATTTTGCATTTGGGGCTATAAACAGTCTTTTTTATTTAAGTAAATCTATAACTTTCACGCCTGATAAAACCCAGTCTTTAAAAGCTCTGCTGCTACAATGCTGCATTTGATAACATTCCTGCTTTATCACAGGACTCTCCTATTTAAGTGCTATTTCTGAATTTCTGGCTTCTACACTCAAATTCCAGTTACAACTATTTTCATTGTAACACTTTATCTATTGTATGGTTTCTTCCAACAAAGAAATGTTCTTGCCACAGAGAGAGACAAAAATATGGGGGGTGGGGGGGAATAAGACAGCAACTTCTGTGAAACCCAAATAGAGGGTTCCCATTAACACCAGACATCCAGTACAAAAAGGGTACATTCCAGTTTGGTGTCCCCATTTTTAAAAAAAGGATGTTAAAAGAGAAGGAAAGAGTTCAGAAAAGTGCTATCTAGAAGAATGTCAACTAGACAGCTCCATAGTCTTGAGAAGAGCATGGGAATCCTATGGTGGAATAGAAGGATAATAGAATGGTAGGGTACTACTCCACTTCCATCAAGCCTCTGCAGACACTGACTGAATGGTCAGGCCTGTTGCCGGTGCCGCAATAAACCTCTGGTGATGTGAGTGAGACAGAAGTGGATTGCCACCCAGTGAGACTAGATTCAGATTTAAACCTCTCGGTTTCCAAGGTCAATACACTATTCCTTGGACTCCACCAGCCACTATGACTGCAAGACTGAGCAGATATACCTTGGCAATGAAAGACAACACTCAGTCTACTTCTTGTATCCAAGGGAATGTTATGAGGTGACTTAGTTTCTGGAGAAGAGATGCCTGATGGTAGGTGGCTCTTGAATCTACCTAAGGTACAAGGAGATCCAATGGATGTAAACGGTAGAGAGATTCAAGCTAGAAAGAGCATGCAGAGTTTTAACAGTGACGATAGCCATTGGAACAACCTAGTTAGAGATGTGGTTAATACAACATGCCTACTTGTAGCAGTGGTGGGCATGGCAACCTACCATCCACAGGGTTGCATCCTGCCTTCTGACTGCAAGTGCTGGGTGGTCATAATGGGTGTAAATGTCACCTGACCAGCACCCCTTACAGAGCAAACCCCTTGCAGACCTTTTCACCTAGATTTGTACGATGGGCTAGATTCCTGCTTGGCCCAGAAGACTGGGCCGAAGCCTGACTACATTGGCCCCAAGTCTGAGTCCAGTGCGTCTGGGTGCCATACCTCCCCTTGAAAAGAGGGCACTTATTAAAAATACATGGTTCAGGGCTGCACTGGAACCAATGCACCCCTGCAACGTGTATTTTTCATAAGTGTCCACTTTTAAAGGGGAGGTTTGCCCCCGCTAGTGTGGTCGTAGTCCCCCCATTCTCTCTCTCTCTCACACACACACAGTACTGTGATGTCACTGTGCTCCACAAGGGATGGGGATATGCCACAAAAGGGGCAGACCTAAGGCATTTTCCTGGCCCCTCCCAACATGGCCACACATCTTTAAAGAGTGCTGTGAAAGGTCCTTGAAGAAAACTGTTTAATCAGACCCAAACCAATGAGACCAAAATGATATGCTAACTAAAAAAAAAATTTAAAAAATCTGGCTGACATTTACAACTAATAATGGAACTTTTTTTTTTTAGTCTAGGACAGGCTCGGGCAACAAGAGACTCAAAATTAGCAAAGGCCCTCGTTCAACGGGAGCTTTGATGCTATATCCAATTTAGCCATGGAATTTGCCAAATTACAGTGTCCGTTATTCACCATGACAAAAGTTTTTTAAAATACAGCAGAAAAAGCTACTCCTCCAGACAAGACACTGTCATCCCAGAAGTGATAACAGGCAAACTTGTGTTTCACCCCACCCAGTTCTGTTATTTGTTGGAGGATTGCAAGACCAACAGTTCTAAAAAGAAATCCTAGACTCAGGGTTAAGAGCCTGCTGTTCTAAAACAAGGGCTCAGTCCTTTGAAGAGAGATGCTCCTGGAAGCCTTTCCTCCATCGCGGTTTCCAAAGCCGTCACCTTCACATCGCTCTGTTTTGGTCCTGGGGGAAGCATTTAATGTGCATCAAGTAAGAACATAAGAACTATCCTATTGGATTAGAGCAATGGTCAGTCTAGCCTAGTATCCTGCCTGCAACATGGCTAATACACGGTGGATGTAAGGGGGTGTGGTTGCACTGACATGGTTCCTGCCTGGCCTTGCCCCTTCAAAGTGTTGCGATGCCATGATGCTTAGAAAACGATTGTGGTCATGTCAAAGAGGGGTGGAACAGTCTTTGCCCTGCCACTTTTGGCATGACCATATCCCTTTTCCGAGGGGGTGGAGCAAAACAGCTCTCCTGTCTCTCTCCCCCCCCCCACAAACCTGGACTAGTTCCACTGGCTTCAGGGAAACAGTACAAGAAACAGGGCAAATATGGAGTGACATAGTCCCTGTCATCCATTCCCAGCTTCTGGCCATCAGAGGACCAAGGACACCCCGAGTGTAAGGTTGCCGCCACTAGTCACCTTGGCTGACAGCCCGGAATGACTCTATCTTCCACGAACTTTTCCAATCCTTTTCTAAACCCACTTATGTTATTGGCCGTCTCAACATCCCATAGCAATGAGATCCACCACTTAACTGTGCAGTGTATTTTTAAAAATACTCCTTTTTTGTTTTAAGCATGCTGTTTATCGATTTTATTAGGGGTCCCCTAGTTCTTGTATTATGAGAAATGGTAAATATAACTGCTCCCTTAACATTTTGTCGGCACCATTCCTGATCCTATAGACCTCTATCACATCTCCTTCAGTCATCTCTTTTCGGAGATGAAGAGTCCTAACCTTTTGAGCCTCTCTTATTGAAGTCGTTCCATTGCCTTGACCATCCTTATTGCCCCAACTCTCTGTTTCGGCTGGATCCTTCTTGAGATGTGCTGCTCAGAACTTCACATAACATTCAGGATGTGAACACATGAATTCATCCAGGGCAGGGTTAGGGAAACCTCCAGCTGCTGGGCCAAATCCAGACCATGGCCAGTTTTTGTTTGGGCCCTTTTTGCTTCCTAGTTCCGGTTCATGGATCCATTCTCTACCCTCAACCTCACTGAAATTCCCGCTTTTACACATGACAATAATGGGTTCTTATAAGACTCCTCTTCTGTCCCTCCCTCAGGTAACAATCATAAAGGTGGCTGCTGCGCAGGGAGCGGCGGCCTCGGGGCAGCGGCCGAACGGCACGCCAACGGGCAGTGACAGTTATTCACCGACTCACCTGGTGCCGCTGTCACCGCTCCTGAAACTGTTGTTGCCGATGCTGATGCCTCTGACGCTGCCCGGATCTGTCGACGCTTCCCAGAGCCGTGCTGCCTGGCTCCACAGGCCAAAGGGCCCTTAGCCGAGGCCCTTAGCAGGACCGAGGGGACCAGGGGGTGGTGGCCGGTGTTAGCTTTGTATTTTAAGGAGGGATTGGGGTGGGGATGGGGTATTTCTTTTGTGGGGGAGGGGGAGAAGAAGACTGGGTTAGGGAAGGGAGGACTGACCCCCTCGGTGTGAGGGAGGGGTGCAGCCCTCTGAGAGGGAGGGATCCTCTGGTGGCAGAAGAGGATGAGGGGTGTTTTGGGGGGTGGGGATCTCTCTCAGGGGGCTGGCGGGGTGGCCTCCGGAGGGGGTCAGTGAAGCTGATTGGGGAGGGGGGGTCTGCAGCCATAGAGGTCGTTCTGGGCCGGGAGAATTATGGTTCTTCTGGGAGGCGGGCTTGATCTGTGAGCTGGGACAGATGGGGTGTTTCTGTCCCACTCACTGGCCCCCAGGCAGGTGGCGAGGTGATTACAGATCAGAGGACCCCTAGCCTCGGCTTGATGCTGATAAATGCGAGGTTGGGAGCTAATAAGTCAACTGCAGTCCGGGAGTTGATCCTGGACCAGGTGGCCGACCTCGCATGTATCACGGAGACCTGGCTGGACAATGAATCGGGGCCTATAGTGGCTGATCTTGTTCCAGCTGGGTACTCTGTGCAGCATCAGCCATGGCTGGGGGGG
>QEPC01006715.1:1622860-1674933 GCA_003113815.1 Sphenodon punctatus | reverse complement strand
GGAGGGGGGGCAGTGTAGCCATTATTTTTAAGGATGCCTGGTCCGTGAGGAGATTTCCTGTGCAATCTATCATAGAGGGTCTCCATCTGCATTTGGATTTGGTCGGAGACAGGGTAGGGATACTGCTGATATACCGTACACTCACCTGTACCGCAGCCTCCCTACACACGCTGACCGAGCTGGTGTCGGACGTGATCTTGCGGTCCCCCAGGACGATAGTTCTGGGGGACTTCAATATCCATGCCGACGCCAGTCTTGGAGGGGCGGAGTGTGAGTCCTGTCTCAGAGAGTAGTGGGCCCCACACATGTTGGAGGACATACCCTGGACAGGATATTTTGCACAGGCCTTGAGGCGGGGGATCCATTGGTGGGGGAGGCATCAACAGTGCCCTTGTCATGGACGGATCATTATCTCCTCCGGGCGGATATCCTGGCGCATATCAGCCCTCGGGAGGGTGTGGAACCAGTTAGGTTGGTTCGCCACTGAAGGCTTATGGAACCTGAAAGGTTCCAGATAGTTCTAGGGGATGTTTCCTCTGACCTCGATGGCTGCTCACTCAATGACCTCGTGTCTAGGTGGAATATCAGGCTGACTGAGGCCATCGACTGTGTGGCTCCTAGGCGTCCACTCCCGAAATGCCAACAACGCAGCTCCACATGGTATACAGGTGAGCTGCGGTGGATGAAGCAGGAAGGGCAGCAGTTAGAGCGATGGTGGCGTCACTCACGTACTGAAGTGGACCAGTTGCGGCATAGAGTCTGGTTACGTACCTATGCCGTCGCGGTGCGGACAGCAAAGAAGGTTTACTTTGTTGCCTGCATTGCATCCGCTAAGTCCCGCCCGGCTGAGCTGTTCTGGGTGGTGAGGGGGCTGGTCACTCCTGCCTCCCTCCGCCTGGACGTGGAACCATCAAATGCTCGCTGTGATTTGTTTGTGGACTTTTTTGTGGATAAAATCGCTCAAATTCACCATGGTTTTGATGCGACTTTTTTTTAGCAGAGAACGGGTCTGAGGCAGTGGAAGCCCCGTCTGGTCCTGTTTTGTGGGATGAGTTTTGGACGGTGTCGCCCTCAGATGCGGGGGATGCTCTTGGGACTGTTTGAGCCACCAATTCTGAATTAGATCCATGCCCGTCCTGGCTGGTTAAGGCTAGACATTGGGGCCGTTGCTGGCAGGGATAGTCAACGCCTCCCTTGGGGAGGGCAGGGTGCCGGGCTGTCTCAAGGAGGCGGTGGTGTGGCCCCTGCTCAAGAAGCCATCTTTGGACGTTGATGTCCTTGCCATTATCAGCCAGTTTCTAACCTTTTTAGGGAAGGTTATTGAACAGGTGGTGGCTCAGCAGCTTCAGGGGCATTTGGACCAGATTAATTTGGACCCGGGCTTTCTTCCGGGTTATGGCACAGAGACTGCGCTTGTGGCCTTGGCCGACGACCTCTCCTGTGAGTTAGACCAGGGTCATTTGACCCTGTTGATCTTGTTAGATCTCTCGGCTGCATTTGATACCATTGATCATGAATTGTTAGTGACTCGGTTGCAAGACCGGGCAGGGATTGGCGGGAGTGTTCTTGAATGGTTCCGCTCATTCCTGGCCGGGAGAACCCAACGTGTGGTGCTGGGGGAGTTTTTATCTTCCCCCTGGGGCCTCACGTGTGGAGTACCACAGGGTTCCATTCTATCCCCTCTCCTGTTCAACGTGTACCTGCAGCCTGTGGGAGAGGTTGTTAGGGAGTATGGAGTGAGTTGTCAGCAATACGCTGATGACACCCAGCTATATCTTTCATTTTCCTCCAACTGAGGCCCTGCAGTCTCGGTGCTTACCCGGTGTTTGTCCGCTGTAGGGGATTGGATGAGGGCGAGCCGCCTGAGACTAAATCCTGACAAGACGGAGGTGATGGTTTTGGGGAAGGCTGGCATAGTGGTGGCCCCCATCATTGATGGGGTCCGCCCCCCCCCCCGGTTTCTCAGGTCCGGAGGTGCTCTTGGACCCACAGCTCCGCCTGGGTGCTCAGGTGACAGCTGTGGCAAAAGGAGCATTTTGCCATATACATCTGGTGCATCAACTTAGGCCGTATGTCTCAGACTCGGATCTGACCACCTGTCACGGGGGAGGGGTTCACAGGGCACGGACTCAGGAATATGGGACCACGCGTTCTCCCCCAGGCACCCTTCCTTGAGGAACCAACCTAGCTCCAGGTACGAGGCAAGGAAACGAGGTGTAGAAAGCCCGTCAGGATAGTGTGTTGGCCCTTGGGATCCACTAGGGATCAGGCCACTATCATCATTGGGCGCCAGGTAACCTGTGCAGGACTTGTTCCCCTGCTCTACCACCCCCCACACACGCACTCTCCGATCGCTCACGAGGAGGGAGGCAGGGGAAACACGTGCCCGGTGTGAGGATGGGGGGTTAGGGTCCCAGGGAGACAAGAAGGCAAGGAATTGCATACACTTACAAAGGCAATGGAACTAATCACCACAGAAGGGGAGGAAGGGGGAGTCAGCTACACCACACTTACCCGCACTCTCTCTCTCTCTCTCTCTGGAACGGGAATTCAGGGGAAGGGTACTCACTCCGCCATGCACACCGTCGAAGCCCCAAGCACACAGGAAGGGTAGGGAAAAGGGAACGGGATGGACGCAGGCACTAGATTCGCAAGAAGCAGTCTCGAAGCTCTCTCTCTCTCTCTCCTCCTCCAGGGGCCAGTCTAAGATCACCGGCGCTGTGTGTTTCCCAGCGCCGGCTTTTATATCCCTGCCACGCCCCCCTGACGTGCCTGAAGCCTCGCTGAGCGGCGAAGCGTTCCTGGCCCCGCCCCCGCGTTCCTTCCAGCGCGTGGGGCGGGCCGTTCTTCCGTCTGTTGCGGTTGTGGTTGCGGGGCATTGGCGGCGTCTGTTTCCGGTATGCGAGGTCGGGGGGGCGGCAACCCTGCCGCTGGGGTTTGTGTGGCTGTCGGACCCTTCTTCCTCAGAACCACGGGAGGCGGGGGTCGCCTCCTGACAGTACCCCCCCCTCGAGCCCCCCTCCCAAAAGTCCAGCGCGGACCCGGCTTGCTAGGGTGTCGCTGATGAAAAAGCCGCAGTAGGCGGGGAGCGGAGATGGAGGACGCGGGTTCCCAAGAACGATCGTCGGGTCCGTATCCCATCCAGTCGATTAGATAAAATAGCCGCCCCCGTAGTCTTTTAGAATCCAGAATGCTACGGACCTCATACTCGCCATCAGGCCCCGGCTCGAGCGGAATTGTAGGGGTCGGGGAGGCGGGGGACAGCGGCATGGAAGCCTTTTTAAGAAGGGAGACGTGAAAAGTCGGATGAATGCGAAAGCGAGCGGGCAGGCGGACCCTATACGTGACCTCATTCACTTGTTTTTCGATGGGGTAGGGTCCTATAAACCTATCATCCAGTTTCTTTGACGGTCGTGTAGATGGATAATGTCGTCGATCAATCCAGACGTAGTCTCCAATTTGTAGAGGGATAATAGGGCGTCGATGCCGATCCGCATTCTTTTTATAACGTTGTCGTGATTCTTTCAAGGTGCGTTTAGCCTGGTGGTGGGCGTGTTGCAACTGGTGTAAGAGACTTCCTGCGGCGGGTACATTGACAGTAGAGAGATCTGGGGCTCCGATTTGAGGATGATATCCATAAGATATGAAAAAGGGGGAATTCCCCAGGGAAGCATTAGGGGCATTGTTATGGGCAAATTCGGCTAGTGGAAGCCACGTGTACCAGTCGTCCTGTAGATAATTTACGTAACAGCGTAGGTATTGTTCGAAATCCTGGTTAACCCGTTCTACCTGCCCATTTGCCTGCGGATGGTACGCAGTTGTAGGGCTTAGCTGGACATGGAGTGCCTTAAACAAGGCCCTCCAAAAACGGGACACAAATTGGGAGCCCCGGTCACTTATGATCTCCAACGGCCACCCATGTAAACGAACGATGTGTCGGACGAACAACATCGCAGTACGGTAGGCCGAGGGTAGTCCCTTGCAAGCAATAAAATGGGCCATTTTGGAGAAATGATCCACTACTACACATACGGTATTGTAACCCCGAGAAGACGGGAGCTCTACAATAAAGTCTATGCCGACGCGTTGCCAGGGTCCTTCTGGGGGGCTTGTGATTTGTAAAAGCCCCTGTGGTGCCTGTCTCCTGGTTTTGGTCCGGGCACAGGTTACGCAGTTGCTCACATACCGTTGAACGTCTTTCGCTAAAGAGGGCCACCAAAAGGAGCGTTGGATCAGTTGGTAGGTGCGATCCCGGCCGGGGTGCCCCGCCAGGGGGGCATCATGGTGGGCCCAAAGAAGTTGGGGTCGGCACGAAGGGGGAACTATAATACGTCCTTGTTGTTGGAGCAGGCCGCGGTCATCCACTTCTGCAGGATCTGTTGTTGAGAGCAGTTCACGTGCCGTTGCTTGCTTCAAGTGTTCACATGTTAGATACGAGCCTGCAAAGACCTTATGATCTAAGATCGGGCCTCGGTAGGGCCGGTCTTCTTCCTTCCCTTCGTGATAACGGGATAGAGCATCAGCAAGGGTATTTAATCTTCCCGGCCGGTAACGAATGACAAAATTGAACCGAGCGAAGAACAAGGCCCATCGGGCGTGTCGGGCATTAGAAATTTGGGCAGACTGTAGGAAGGTAAGATTCTTGTGATCTGTAACTACCAAAACTGCGTGTTTAGCTCCCTCTAGGTAATGTCGCCAAGTTTCGAAGGCTGCCTTGATTGCGAGGAGTTCCCGATCGAAGATCGTATAGTTTTGTTCTGCCGGGGTAAATTGGCGTGAATAGTAGGCGCATGGCAAGGCAGGGGCATCTGGGTGGTCCGGCTGAGTTAGCACTGCCCCCAAGGCTCGATTGGAGGCATCGGCTTCCACCTGGAAAGGTTTGTCAAAGTCGGGGTGCCGTAATAGAGGGGCCTTCATGAAGGCGTCTTTCAATTGTTCAAAACTGCCTTGTTGTTCGGTACCCCATACGAAGTCCTGATTTTTCTTCAATAGCCGGGTTAGTGGAGTGGTAAGCTCAGCATAGTGGGGAACATACTGACGATAGTAATTTATGCTTCCTAGGAAGCGTTGTAAAGGTTTCACCGCCTTAGGTGGGGGCCATCGGCGAATAGCCTGAACCTTCTGGGAATCCATCTGAATCCCCGCTGGAGTAATAACAAATCCCAGAAATTCGACAGACGTAAGGTGAAACGCACATTTTTCTAATTTGCAGAACAGCTTGTGGGTGCGAAGTCGTTGTAGGACACGCTGCACATGACGTATGTGCTGTTCGAGAGAGAGAGAGTAAATGAGAATGTCATCTAGGTAGGCAATCACGAAAACGTCAAGCAAATCCCGAAAGATATCATTGATGAAATGCTGGAATGTGGCGGGTGCGTTAGCGAGGCCAAACGGCATTACTAAATACTCAAAGTGTCCGTAACGAGTCCGGAAGGCGGTTTTCCATTCATCGCCTTCACGGACACGCAAAAGGTTATACGCACCCCGAAGATCAAGTTTTGTAAATATTTGTGCTCCTTGTAAACGATTAAGTAGTTCCGGGATCAAGGGCAGAGGATAGCGATTTTTGATAGTTACCTTATTTAGACCACGATAATCAATGCAAGGGCGAAGGCCCCCATCCTTTTTTGGCACAAAAAATATAGGTGCTCCCGCAGGTGACGAGGAGTGGCGAATCGAACCGTTGCGTAATCCTTCATCTAAGTATTCTCTGAGGGTTACCAGTTCGGGGGCGGAGAGTGCATAGATTCGCCCAAATGGGGGTTCGGCCCCAGGCTGTAGTTCAATAGGGCAGTCATAGGACCGATGGGGTGGAAGAGTCGCTGCGGCCTGTTTATTGAAAACATCACTGAATGATCGATAAACCAGGGGGAGTGGAGCGGGCTCCAGCTTGGGTTCTTCTGAAGAGCGGGTTGCCAAAAGGTGGCACGGCGCTGGGTGAAGACACTTTTGCTGGCAATAGGTGGACGTGAATTGGACTTGTCTTAAGGTCCAGGAGATCCGCGGATCATGAGTACAAAGCCATGGAAGGCCTAAGACCATCATAAACAGAGGAGTACATCCCACATCCAATACGAGTGTTTCCTGATGCTGCCCGATGTCACATTGCAGGGGAATTGTCTGCGTCGTAATAGGGCCGGAGACCAGAGGAGATCCGTCGATGGTATGCACGGGCTCCGGCGTGGCCTTCAATTCCGTCGGAATGTCCTGGGAGCGAACTAAATGCATATCCACAAAATTGCTGGATGCCCCGGAGTCGATGAGAGCCCATACCACCAGGGACCGTCCTCGGGGCAGGGAGATTGTCACAGGAATTCGGAGGTGGGGTGGCTTGCTCCAGGGGGTCAGGGAATTTATGCTCATGGCCGGGGTGCTCCCTGTACCCCCCGACCGGGGGCATTTCCCGACGGAGGACCTTGTTGGGCCAATGCCGGACAAGCCTGAATGAAGTGGGAGGTCTCCCCACAATAGAAACAGGCTCGTGACTTGCGTCGACGGTCTCGTTCCTCTCGAGTGAGGGGACCCCGCGCCGCCCCCAATTGCATTGGTTCTGGGTCTCCAGCCTTAGTGGCCTCCGGGCCCGTCTGAAAGGGAAGGGGAGCGCGGGGAGAAAACGGACGTAATTCCTGCCGTCGTTCCCTCCGACGCTCGGCCAATCTGTCATCGATTTGTAAGGTTAGGGTAGCAAGTTTTCCCCAGGTCTCTGGCAAGACAGTAAAGGCCAGTTGGTCCTTTAATTCTTCGTTCAGGCCCTTACGAAATAACACAATCAACACGTCTTCGGGCCAGCGTAGCTCAAGGGCCAGCTGTTGGAAACGCGTGATATACTCAAGAACGGAACCTCTCCCTTGTTTCAAGGACATTATTAACGCTTGAGCGTCTCGAGTGCGATGGGGATGATCAAACAAGGTTGTAAATTCCTTCATAAAGTTGGCATGGTTAGCCAACAGCGGGCTTCGCTGTCGTAGTAAGGAAGTAGCCCATTCCAAGGCAGTGCCCCCAAGATTCCCTATGATGAAGGCAACCTTTAATTCATCAGTAGCATAGGTTGTGGGTTGCATCGTAAAAGTAAGATCGCATAGGGCTAGAAACCCCTGGAATGCCCGCCTGTCCCCTACAAATTTTTCAATTTTGGGTCCCTTGGGTTCTCGGGGTGCCCCCGCCCCCCGTGGTTCCGGGAGTGCCCCGGGGTCGACGGGGGGAGCGATGCCTTCGGTGGGGTTTCCGGCTCCGGCACCTGCCTGTATGGCAGTTTCGAATGCGGCCTGTTTGGCCTTCACATCCCTCATCTCCATAGCCAAGGATTGTACTGCGCGAACTAGCTCGGCAAGCTGCGCAGCCACATCCATGTTATCCTTCCCAAGGGGGAAGGCTATTGTGCCGGTGATTCTGTCACGGGGGAGGGGTTCACAGGGAACGGACTCAGGAATATGGGACCACGCGTTCTCCCCCAGGCACCCTTCCTTGAGGAACCAACCTAGCTCCAGGTACGAGGCAAGGAAACGAGGTGTAGAAAGCCCGTCAGGATAGTGTGTTGGCCCTTGGGATCCACTAGGGATCAGGCCACTATCATCATTGGGCGCCAGGTAACCTGTGCAGGACTTGTTCCCCTGCTCTACCACCCCCCACACACGCACTCTCCGATCACTCACGAGGAGGGAGGCAGGGGAAACACGTGCCCGGTGTGAGGATGGGGGGTTAGGGTCCCAGGGAGACAAGAAGGCAAGGAATTGCATACACTTTACAGAGGCAATGGAACTAATCACCACAGAAGGGGAGGAAGGGGGAGTCAGCTACACCACACTTACCCGCACTCTCTCTCTCTGGAACGGGAACTCAAGGGAAGGGTACTCACTCAGCCACGCACACCGTCGAAGCCCCAGGCACACAGGAAGGGTAGGGAAAAGGGAACGGGATGGATGCAGGCACTAGGTTCACAATGAAGCAGTCTCGGAAATCTCTCTCGCTCTCTCTATCCTCCTCCAGGGGCCAGTCTAAGATCACC
Organism: Sphenodon punctatus; assembly: GCA_003113815.1. Taxonomy (NCBI): domain Eukaryota; kingdom Metazoa; phylum Chordata; class Lepidosauria; order Sphenodontia; family Sphenodontidae; genus Sphenodon; species Sphenodon punctatus. Next base: position 1,666,928 of record QEPC01006715.1, on the reverse strand, counting down.
GGCGCTGTGTGTTTCCCAGCGCCGGCTTTTATATCCCTGCCACGCCCCCCTGGCGTGCCTGAAGCCTCGCTGAGCGGCGAAGCGTTCCTGGCCCCGCCCCCGCGTTCCTTCCAGCGTGTGGGGCGGGCCGTTCTTCCGTCTGTTGTGGCTGTGGTTGCGGGGCATCGGCGGCGTCTGTTTCCGGTTTGCTCGGTGGGGGGGGCGGCAGCCCTGCCGCTGGGGTTTGTGTGGCTGTTGGACCCTTCTTCCTCAGAACCCCGCGAGGCGGGGGTCGCCTCCTGACACCACGGTCATCCATGCTTTTATTTCCTCAAGACTGGATTACTGCAACGCGCTGTTCGTGGGGCTACCCTTGGTACTGGTTCTAAAGCTGCAGTTGGTGCAGAATGCGGAGGCCCATCTCTTAACGGGGACACACCGACACGAGCATATAACACCGGCGCTTTGCTCTCTGCACTGGCTGCCGGTAGGTTTCCGGGCCCAATTCAAGGTGTTGGTGCTGACCTTTAAAGTCCTAAATGGCTTGGGCCGCCTATCTGCAGGACCGCCTCACCCTCCGGGTCCTGGAGCAGCCCCCTGCGGTTGGCTGGGGGCACCCCCCTCGGGGTTCCCCGGATTTCCCAGGTGTCTACTATGAGGAGGGCGTTCTCTGTGGCTGCGCCATGGCTGTGGAACTCCCTCCCGCTGGAAATCTGCTTGGCTGCTGGCCTCCCCTCTTTCTGCAGATAATGTAAGACCTGGCTGTTTCACTGGGCCTTTCCTGAGGGAGATGGGGTGGGGTGGGGTGGGGGATAGGGTTTTACATTGTTTTAATTGAAAACTATTATGGTTTATTTTAATGTTTTAATATGTTGTGAGCCGCCCCGAGATGCCCGAGGCAGAAGGGGGCGGCATATAAATTGTAAAACTAATAATAATAAATAATAATAATAATACTACCAGGTGTTATAAATGCTGGAGTTTTGTCATGTGTGAACAGACTATTCCCTTTTTATGCAGCAAGATCTCACAGCCTTGTAAGGAGTCACATCTGATGAGTCTTACAAGGCTGAGAGATCTCTCTGCATAAAAGGGGAATAGTCTGTTCACACATGACAAAACTCCAGCATTTATAACACCCGGTATTATCTTGAGCACTTATAAGAACCCATTATTGCCATGCGTAAAAGCGGCAAGAGTGAGCTGCTCAGAGGAAGGGAGCAGAGATGAGGTAAGGCACTCACGGTTAGAGGGTGGATCCATTGCATAGATCCACAGTCTGGACCTCCTCCTTTTTTCTCCCATCCGGAACAGAGAGCTTAGGACCCCAGCCCCCATCTGTCCAGCGCATGGAGCTTGTACTAATTTTCAAAGTGACCCTCAGGAGGGAAAAGGCTTCCCACTCCCAGGACATGAAGATATTATCGGTTTTACTTTCTAGCTTTTCCCTGATCATTCCTAACATCCTACTTGCCTTTTTGATCGCTGTTGCTCACTGAGCAGATGTTTTCTGAGAACTATCAGTAATTTCCTGAAAGACAGGCTTAACTTATCCCTACCCAGCCCTGATTAAATAACAATTTGTTACCCCAAGATAAGGAACACTAATGGAAGGAAAAATACCCTTGTTTCCCCCCCCAAGAGTGTGTAATCAGAGTAGTAAATATAGAGTCTAGGTACCTGCTCTAATAAGCTCATTCACTGTGAGTCGGTGGCCCCCACGTGCCCGCAGGGGGGGGGGGGCGTTCATGTGAACGCCGGTGCAGGGGGATGGGGGAGCATCCGTGTGTGTGGGTGCATGTGCGCTTCCACGTTGCGTCCCCCTCCCACGCACAGAGCAACAGGCACCAAAGCCAGATGCTCCATGTGTGGAGTTGGGTGGAGGTAGGTGGGTGGGAATGCACCCCCACGCACTGCCCACCCACTGCGCCACCCACCCATCCCTCCGTGCCCGTTTGAAAAGGGCCTGTTACAAACTTCAGCCTTCCCTCCTTTCCCCCAGCCAAACCGATCCGGTGCTCCAATAGTAAAGTAGTATTGGAACCTGTAAGATCAATAATTTCACAGACGGGCATGGTTTCAAATAAACTTGCCTGATTTTGGACATTACTAAACGTTTGGGGCCGAATATAAACTTCCTGGCTTGCTTTTACTCTTCATTTGCATTCTTCCATCCTATCCCATGGGTGGGGAACCTCAGGCCCAGGGGCCAAATGCAGTCTGTCATTAGTTTTTATTTGGTCCCTTTGCAGTTCCTGCATCTGGCCCCTGGATCCATTCCTATCTCAAGCACTGAACGATTAAGCACAGGATAAGGGACCAGAAGTGAGGGCGTGCATGCAAATACAGGGGATGGCTGCATGGCACAGACGATCCATGATCTGGACTGTCCCCTTCCTGAGCACACTCCTTAAGCACCCCCATCCTCAACTTCTGTGTGGCCCTCGGAGCTTGCGCTACATTTCAATGCAGCCTCTGGGAGGGAGAAGGTTTCCCCACTCCTGCCCTACCCTTTGGGTTCAGTCCCAGGAGGCTAAGAAAAGCACCTGGACCACAAGAGGCTGCTTCTGACTGACTTGTTTAGGTTGCCGCCTGCCAACAGAATTGCACTTTCATTTTATGTGACTTTTAAACAACTCTCCAGTTGTGATAAAAATATCCCCATGCCACATAAATCACCGACCTCAGTCACTTATAAAACACTTTTGACATGTGGCCAGATTCTGCTCTTTGGCTTTCTCCAAACCAAATAGTTGTCCTTACTCCAGAGTGGCAGGTTTACAGAGGCCATGAGAATGCATTGCCCTGGCAGCTGCTCCAGCAAATCAGGCATAATCTGCTCCATCACATAATGTTCTGGGATCTTCTGAGGCCCTGATGGGCTCGAACCCAGATACTAAGGACACCAAGGCAGCTGACTTGACCTCAACACTATGGCAGAGCTACCTCTGCTAACAGTCGTTTAGGACAGAAGTTCTCAACCAGTAGGTCCTGCACGGGTTATAAGTGGGACCTAGCACAGCCTGGAACAGGGCAGCAGTGGTGGCAGTGCTCCTGGAATCCTGGGAGTTCACAAGCTCTGGTGTAGCTGCATCAAGTCTCCTACCCCGTCCCCTCCTGCCGCTTCTTCTGGCCACCTGTGCCACTGAGGGCAGGACAAGGACGTCCTGGCTCCCAGCATCCTAATACCAGCTTCCTGCTGCCACCAAAATCAGGCCTCCCTGCTGCCACCAGGATTAGGTTTCCCACTGATACCAGGATCAGGCTACCTTGCTGCTGCTGTCCGGCCACTCCTGGAATCTTTATAAGGCTTAGCCTGGATTATCACAAAATGTTTTGGCCGGTCTCACCGGCAGAAAGGCTGAGAAGCACTGCTCTAGGATACTAGAAGCCTGCTCTCCGATGACCAAGGTAACACACACACCCCTCCTCCTTCTATTGGCTGACCTATTGCCTAGAAGAGCAAGGATAGACATGGGAAGTGTCTGAGCAACTGAGTGCCACTGTAACAGGACTTGGCTCAAGACCTTCCAGCATGTCTGCTCTTCAATCGTGCCTCATCTCCAGACCCTCCTTCATGGCTGCACTCAAACTGATTCCAATGAGATATTCACAATTTATTCTGCTCCTCTCTTAAGACTCGGGGCAGGTTACAAAACACAGAAAAATATGCAAAAATACTCATTTAAAACAAAACACAGAGTCCCCTAGCTCCCCAATATATTAAAATACACAAAGAAAACTGAATCAAATCAAGTAAAATCTCCCAAGTCACAACTCCTTAAACCCTACCCTTGTCTACCAAATTGTAGCCAAACAAAAAGGTCTCACGTTGCCTCCCGAAGATGAGCAGGCTCAGACTTAGACAAATTTCCAAAGAAAGGGAGTTCCATAATTGTGGACTCAAGCTCCACTGACTCACTGGTATGGATTCTGGCCTCTGACCTTCTGAACTTTGACCTGTTCCGGCCTCGGATCATGCTTCAAGACTGACAACTTGCCCCACTTGTCTTCCTGAAAATGGCTGTGAGATACTGCAATGGCACTGCCCTCTGTGTACTGTCAATGTGCTGAGCACCCTAACCCTTAGGTCAGCTCTTGAGACATCTGTGGTGAACATATCTTTAAGAGCGGGAACGCTTACGAAGGCTGTGTGTGTGGAGTGAGGCAGCTGGACTTGGCAGTTAAGCCAGTCAGAACTAGGAGTCAGGTCATTTATTTATGTGAGTTAGAGGTAGAGAGTAGATGTCTTCAATTGTTTCTGGTTCGGAGGCTGCAGCTGGTGCAGAATGCGGCGGCCCGTCTCCTTATGGGAAGGCGGCAGCACATAACACCTGTGTGCCGTACTCTGCACTGGCTGCCTATAGCGTACGAAGCCCGATTCAAGGTGCTAGTGTTGATCTATAAAGCCCTACACGGTCTGGGCCCCTCATACCTTGGGGACCGCCTCGCCCTCCGCGCCGCAGAGCAATCCCTGCGGTCCACCGGGGGCACCTTTTTGGAGGTCCCCCGTGTAAAGCGGGGGGCCACAATTGAGAGGGTGCTCTCGGTGGCTGGGCCGAGGCTCTGGAATTCCCTCCCGGAGGAAGCCCATCGGGCCCCAGGTCTGTTGGCGTTTCGGCGAGCCTGCAAGACCTGGCTGTTCGCCCAGGCCTTCGGAAGGGAGGGTGGGGGAGGGGGGGATTTTTGAAGAGTTTTTATGTTGAAGGAGGTTGTATTTTTAAAACATTGTTTTAATGAATTTTATTGTGTGTTTTTATGCTGGAAGCCGCCCCGAGATGCCGTAGGCATGAGGGGGCGGCTAACAAATATTTATAAATAATAAAAATAAATAAATAAATGGTTACTCTTTGTAAATATGTCATCTTGTTACTTAATAAAGTATATGCTCTCCGCGCTGGCCCCACAGTGTGGCGGCTGTAATCGCATGTCCCGGGTGGGGCATGTGGGGCTCGGTCCCCATCGGGCTGGGCTGGCTGTACCCTTAGTCTCCATCTCTTTTAATAAATATAGATGTTCCATTGATAAGACAGTCTCCCAGAAATGTTATTGAACAGGAGTAGAAAACACAGCATGGCACCAGGAGTGGTTATAAAAAAAAATTTGTGAGCAGCTAATGAAGTGATCAAGAGAAAAAGGCAGACAGCGGAGCGGATGCGTGAGCATATTCTTGCAAAAATGGAGCAACGGGAGGCACCCCAATGTTTGTCTTTAACAGTGAATGCAGCACAAGATCAGAATAGATTTGTACAAGAAATTGATTTATGACCCACCTTTGTTTATTTGTTACAGCTCAACTTGAAGCCAGAGGTACAGAAAATGGCAGTTTTTAAGCACTGCTGGCCCAGAAACTGTTTCCATATTCAACAGTTTTAATCCGACAGAAAGAAGTCAGAACAGTTATGATACTGTGATAATCAGATTTCAAGGATACTGCTTACCAAAGCAAAATGGTTTCATGCAAGACACCAAAATATCAATAATTCATTTGTTCATGTGAATGGGTGGCTTCAGAGCACATTGCCCTGAAGGGATGTCCCTGATGTGCACAACGAACTTCCTTTGGGCTTCCCAACAGTAAAATCCCCAAATGCCACGGAGCCCAAGTGTCTGGTACACTTTATGAACATGCCCTTGGGGCCAGCTTAGTCTGAGACAAACTGACCATGATGTGCGAGTACTCTGCTCCAGGGTAAAATTCCTCTGGCCATGCCCTTAGTGACGTGCAGGGCTCGAGAGAGGAATTCTGGGATTCAAAGGAAAATAAGACCTGTGGGCCTTTATCAGCCTTCGTAAGGATCAGTAAATATCCAGGACCTGGCCAGGATTTTGAGGGTGTTCTTTACCCCGCTACCAGGTGGTAGCCTGGGAGGAGGGGGGCGAGGGCAAGAGTGTAGCTAGGTTGAAATAGGCCCTGGTGCAAACAATGGAATGGTTCCCCCTTTACCCCCATCCCAGCAGCCAAGGATGCGACTGTTCCAGGGAGTGTACCCCCACCTCCCCCAGGCTCATGGGTCCTGGCTCATATGCATCTCCTAACCCTAGGATAGCTGCCCTCGAGTGATGGAGAGAGCAGCATGTGGCAAGGGTCCGGGTCTCAAGCTGAGAAGGGCCCCACAGGTTCAGCTCTTGCAGGTGCCAGACCTCAGAAATTAACAGTCACACACAAGAGCTTCTGCTCCTCTTTATATACTTAGAATATTAGAAGGCGTGTGTGTGTGTGTGTGTGTGTGTGTGTGTAAATTTATTTATTTATTTATTTATTAAATTTTGCTACCCCGCCCCTCCTGCCAGAGGCAGCTCGGGCCGGCTTACAATTTGCAAAACATTCAAACAACAATTTTAAAACAACTAAAAGGAGGACAAAAAGAAAAATAACCCCACCCCCTCACCCGTCTCCCCTGCCAAATGCCTGGCGGAACAGCCAGGTCTTACAACTTCTCCGAAAAGAGAGGAGATCCGGGGCCAACCAGGCCCCCACCTGAAGGGAGTTCCACAGCCGTGGTGTGAGAACGCCCTCCCCTACGTGGCCCCCCCAGAAGACTAGGGGCACCTCAAGCAGGGCACCTCCAGATGACCGCAGGGGTCGGTCCAACACCCAGGGAGTGAGACAGTCCCACAGGTAGGCAGGGCCTAGGCTGTTTAGGGCTTTATAGGCCAAAACCAACACCTTGAATTTGGCCCGGAAAGCCACTGGCAGCCAGTGCAGAGAGCAGAGCACTGGTGTAATATTCTCCCGGCAGCCCAGTCCTACGGTAGCCCCACATAGAGCGCGTTACAATAGTCCAATCCAGAGGTGATGAAAGCATGGATGATGGTGGCCATGTCAGAGCCTGAAACAAACGTCCGAAGCCATCGCACCAAAGGCCCGCCTCGCCACAGCCTCCACCTGGGCATCCAGGCAGAGCTGAGCGTTGAGGAGCACCCCCAGACTCCGTACCTGGGGTACCAATGGAGGGCAGACCCCGCCAATAACGGGGCCACCATCTCCTTCACCTTACCCACCAACATCACCTCCGTCTTGTCGGGATTCAGCCTCAGTCGGTTAGTCCTCATCCAGTCCCCCACAGCCGTTAAACACCAAGTACACATTGGTGGAAGGGATGGAATTTATTAACTGAGGGGTGGAGTTTATTAACTATGGATGTGGGGCTAGTCCCTTTTTGGAAATGTTGGGAGGTACATGGTTCTTAAATACAAAATCTTTTACTTCTTGAAGATAAGTTAGTGCATTTTACAGCCCACTCCCTAAAGCGCTATGCTGACCCAGGCCGCACCAAAGCCAGCAATCCAAATTCAGAGCAGCACTTTGAGAAGCTGAGCCAACAACCCAGTGAGGCCCATGCTATTAACCAGAGGTTCTGAAACTAGGGACCGTGATCCCAAATGAGGTTGTATCGTCTGTAAATGAGTTCATGATCCCAAATGATATTTGGTACATTTTGCAGATCTTGGGGGTGTTACTTAGGTCTCAAAATGGGGTCACACAGGTTTGCGAACTACTGTGATAAAACTTTATAGCCACTGGAATGGGGTACTCCCAGAAATTAAAACCATAAACCAGGGGGGAGGAATCTCAATCCTGGGGGCAAATGCAGCCTTTAGCTGGGTTTTTTCTGTGGCTTCTTTCAAGTTCCTGGATTTGCCCCCTGGATCCAGTTCCTACCCTGAAACACAGAAAGACTGAGCTCAGCATAAGGGAGCAGAGATGAGGATAAGCACACAAGAACAGAGGACAGCACTTCCTGAAAGCACCCTTTAAAAGCCCCCTCCCCAAAACGTCTACGCAGTCCGCGGAGCTTGGACTAAGGGGGGATTCAGACGTTCTGATTTTTGCGAATTTTTTTAAAAAACGAATGTTTCATGCATGTCTGAACACATAAATTCGATTAAATGCGGTCAATGTCGCACTAAAGAAATCCGACTTTCAAAGCTACTCAAACCTACCTTTTTGCTGTCTGTTTTCAATAAATCCGCACTTAACAGCAGTGTGAAAGCAACATCGTACTGGTTTTAACTGGTGCGAAATCTTTTCTGATGTGAATGCAACCGTGCTTCCAAGTGCGCTGTTTTACTCCTGCCCCTACCGGAAGCAGTGAGACCTGCTGGAGCCCTGTAGTTGCCTCGCTGGGTGCAGGCTGCAGCCAGCTTCTCCCCAAAAAAGTTCTTCCCCTCCATGTTTCCCCTCCATGCTTCTCCCCAAAAAAGTTCTTCCCTCCAAGGGACTTTCAATCATCTGCCTCTGCCTCTACCGTAGTGCTGCAGCAGTAGCAGCAGCGGGATACCGGAAAGAAACCAGGGAGAGAAGCAGCGCGCCTCACTATGCGAGGGGCTTCTTTCCAGCAGCCTCAGGCTCTCCCTCTTTACTCCCTGATTCTACAAAGTAGCAACCTTTGCTACAAAGGTTGTAGCAAAGGTTGTTGCAAAGTTTGCAAAGTTGCAGCAAAGGTTGTTGCAAAGTTGTAGCAAAGGTTGTAGCAAAGTTGTACTTTGCTACAAAGTAGCAACCTTCTGGCTCCCCACAGGCCACTTCCTGTAACTGAACCGCACTGAGCAGCCGGGTAAGCGCGCACTACAAGAAGGTCTGAATGCATTATTTCGCTGTACTTAAAATCGGTATGGCATGCATGTGAATGCAACAGGACTTGTTAACAGCGAACTATTGAGAACCAGTTTTTAAAAATCCAGATAATTGCTGCACGTGTGAATTCGCCCTAATTTTCTGAATGGTTTCTGGGAGGGAAAAGTTTTCCTGCCCATGCTGCAAGCACATCACTTGATCTTAAAGGAGATCCAGACGGAGTTAAAGGAAACAACATTTGCTCAAGTGTTTTTGGTAGGTTATTGACCAGACTATGTAAAATAAGAGCAATTTTTAAAAAAATGTTTAAAAACCTTGGACCAGTTTAATTCTGATTATTTTAATATCGAGAATGTGCCATTAACTAAGCTCCTTTATTCGACTAGAGACATGTTTCATCAGCATCTGATTGAAAAAAACTCAGCTGATTTAAAAATACATCCCCCTCCTACCATGGCTGTATGAAACTATTGTGAATCCTGATAATTAAGTTGCACAGAACCAAAAGTATCTGTCTAGGAGAAAACACACAACAGCGTCTAGACATTCCACTGGCAAACAGCTGAACTGCTCAAAGATTTTCAATGCCAGCGTCAGACTGAAAATATATAAATATCATTCATCTGGTCTTCTTAGATCACAGGATAGGAAGCTTTCTTGGGCCTTTTCCAGCTTGCTCTATTAAAGAAGGATCCCCTGTGTGAGGTGCTAATTGCAATCCCTGTTGTATTAAACCCGATATACTAACAAAGTTAAGGATTTTTATCCTTTTGTTTTTAAATTGTTGTTTTAATGTTTTGCAAACTGTACACTTTACAGTTTAAAAAATCATTAAAGACAGGACAGTTTCCAAAACAAAAAACTTTCCTTTTCAAAACCATTTCAGAAAATACATTTCCCCCCTAACTTAAGCTCCAAAAAACATGAAAATGAATTACAATTATAATTAAAAAAAACTTTTAACATAACAAAAATTAAATGACAAAAAACATGGAAATTTACAGATTTTCTATCTATATTCCATAATTTACCATCAACATTAACGTAATATATCTACTTAATTCCTTACCATGCATACTCTTATTTATCACTAAGCTAGCACATTATTTCTTTATTGATCATTTCTTTATTATCATAATTTGACGACGAACAAGATTTTCAAACTGCCTTAACTGTCGTTTACATGTGTAAAAATTGTATACATGTTATACAATTAACTGCTGACAATGTCAGTGTAGACAACTTTATACAATCGGTTGCACACAAAGCAATGCTGCGCAAAAGGACAGAGTTAAGGCAGTTTGAAAAACATTTCACACGGTCTGAAAAGTTGTAGACTTTTTACTCGTGTGAAAAGTACAGAGCGAGCCCAGAGGGAAATTGACATAAAACTGACTCCTCTTGCCTGCTTTCTGAGGCAAGTGGGTAATTGACATGAAACTGACTAGAGCTTAAAGTCTTTGTGACAGAGCTGGCTCCTGATAAAGTTATGTGATTTTAAAAAGCAGAGTCACATGACTTTTCTTACACTCTTTTTTCAACCACCACAAATGGCAGTCAGTGGTTGTTTGACTGCTCATGCGCCAGCCAGCAGAGCTGATTTTTAAAGTTATTTTTGGCTGCACCAATCATTATCACACTACACCAGCACTTGATCTAGACCTCAAGCTTCAAGGCAGTGAAATCTGGGGGCTCAGCTCGTCGGGGTGGGGTGTGGGGGAGATATTGATGATTCAAAATAATCGGGACGCTGTGCATTTTGACCACAATCAATTAACTTTTAAACAGTTTTTCTGTCTGGATCTTCTTCAAACTTTGCACATATGACAGTCCGCACAAATATAAGCCATGGATAAATTTTCAGAACTGCAGCTCAAGCAGTTTCCTCAATATCGGGGCTTCAGCAGTCCCCTGTTTATAATGGAGAGTGGTTCTGCCTTTAACTTTCTTGCAGCTACCGCAAAATATCATCCACTGCCAGTTGAGCTGTGCTGGCTATCTTAGCATAATAGGCTTCCATCAGCTGATTCTTCTTCCACAGGTCTCCTTTTCCTTAGCATTCCACAGAGAATATTTTATGTATATCAAAAATATGATACATATTACTTAACCCATCTTAATTTGAAGGCTGCACAATGGCTTCATTTCTGGGATCCCAAATCAATGGCTGTTGTAGGATTCAAGGGTTTTTCATACTTGCACTCATTTTGAAGTAATAACCCAGTGGTGCAAACGGAGGGTGGGCCTCTTGGGGGCATGGAATGCGTCCTGGTGAGGAGGGGGTGTCAACCCTGAACCCTTGGCTTCTGGGGTTGGCTGGCAACTGCTTCTCCCCTGCACTCCCACTTGGTTTGTCATGAAATGGGATTTTCTCCTCTCTCTCTCTTGCATGGTTTGTAGCCACGCCTGCCCGATCCTGATTGGTCCCAGCCTGCTTAGAAGGAGGTCCAAGAGCCACAGAAAGCTGGTGGAGCATCTGTTGCACTCCTTGCTGTTGAGGGTCTGCTCCATACTCTTGGGTTGGTCTCTGTTTACTGTCAGGTTGTATCTTTTCTTGTTATTAGATTGCTGATAGTTGGGGTTTCCCTTTTCCTTGTCAAGCTTGTCCTTCCTTCCTTCCTCCCTCCCTCCCGTGCTGGTATGTTTGTCTTTCCTTGTTCCCGAACCTCCCCTTGTAGTTTGTCTCTGCCCGTGTTCTCTCTCTTGTAATTGCTATAGCCCTCGTTTCCCTTAATTGCTCCCATGTACTGCTTCTCCATTATAGTTCACTTGTCTCCTTTTAGGTTGGGGCCTTGACCTTCATCCCTTCACAGCTTCCTACTGCGCTTAAGTTGCAGCTCCTTGCTAAGTACCCTGTTTCCCTCCTGAACTTCCCATGGCTTGTGCTGTTTCCTAGTCTCCATAGCCTCCCTGCTCCCCTCCTTAGCCCCTGTACCATCGTGCCTCACTACATTAGTCCTGTCAGAGCTCCTAGTATTGTGCATCCCTGCGTGTCTAGTATTCCCGCATTGTTTTGTTTACCCAAAGTCCTTGTGTTGTCGAGTCTTGCTTCCTCCTTTGGTTTCCGTGGCCCCTTTCCTTCCTAGTATTGCTTCCTTGCTGTGTGTTCCTTATCCTCACTGTACATTCATCTCCCTGTAGACCTCGTTTCCTCTGTCCTCTAAATCTGGTGTTTTACTTTGGTTGAGTGTTCCCTCACAGTTCCTTGTAGTCTTATCCCTTTGTTGCTTCTCAAGAATCTCACTAGCCCTTTGTCCTCTCCCACTGTTCTCGTCTCCCTCTGCCTTTGAGAGACTTCCACTGTTGAGGCGCTGTTTCTCTGACCTGATATGGAGGGTAGTTCCCAGTGATTTATGAGCTCTGACCTTAGACTTGGGGCTTAGCTGCTACTTGATCCTGAGGAAACAGTGACCTGTGGCCTTCCCTCCTAGTCACACTAGCTTGTGGGGGGTGGACTCCCTTCTCTCTTGCTAGGCGGTGCTAGCATTCCCCTTAGGTCCATGACAAGGGGTGGTAATATTTAGGAGAACAACAACGGCAAACATCTTTACCTAGTCTATTCAGAAAGAAACCTATCGGCTTAAGAGAGAAGTTAAGGCCCGTACAAATTCAATCCTGCTCCAAAAAGCATGGAAATTGTGTTAAGGCTCCCACCTTAACTTCCGTGCCACATAAGCTGTCAAGACGTTGTACGTTCTCCAACTTGGCTCCATGCACCCACACTTTGCCTTGGTCTTTCAACCCCAATTCTCTGCAGGTTGGGGGCAACACTGAAGCTGGGCACAGGAGGGTGTGAGGGGGCAGCAACCTGAGGTGTGTCTATACCAGGAGTCAGGCAATGCTCACAGCCAAGAATCAGACAGGGAGAGAATCCAGGCAGTCAATCTTGCAGCAGAGTGAGAGGCAGGAGCAGGTATGGCAGGGACCAGGAGCTGGAAATCAGGATCAGGAGAAACCAAGGGACAAAAGGAGGACCAGGAACAGGAGAGACAAGGTGCAAGGCTGGAAGCACACTGGCGCACAGCTCAAATCACTGTCTGGTATATCGGAGACGGCCATGGCAACACCAGGAAGTTATGTACAGTACAGAGATTCCACAAATCAGAATGCATCTCAGTCCTGGCCAATCAGAGCCACAGAGGTAGGGCAGTGCTGGGCGTGGCATAAGGTCTGGAACATTGCTGCAGTAGATCTGTGACCATGTGGTCAAGGCATTTATCTGGGGCACACCACATCCTGGTTCAAATCCTATGAGAGATGACAGTAACCCTTAGGAGCATGTACTCAAAATTCATTAGGAGAGTAGAGTAGCTTACGCCAGGAAAAAGTGAACAGGGAAAGAGTGTTAACGGTGGATGTTAGGGCACTTAATATCTAACATCTGGCCATTCATGGAGGCATTCACTTCCTGGGTAATTATTCTGTGTCAACGCTTGCAGAGTGGATTAGTAGCACCAAAGTAATTGCGCCCCATGGGGGGACTGTGGTAGCCTCAATCTTTTGCTCCCCTTTGGAAACTTAGGGCATGTTCTCAGAAGATGAACAAAAATGGCAGAACCTATTTCTCCTGCATTTTTTTTAAAAAAACGGTGTGAATAGATTAGTTTCCAGGATACCTCGATTTCGATTCTCAAATGACCTGCAAGAGCTAGGGCTCAACCAAGGTTTAATACTGGAGCTAATTCCTTCTTGGATGTTTCTCGTAATGTGGGAAGAGACATTTCTCACTCTAGTCCATCTCGCGAGTAACAAGTGCCCCACGATGCACCATGCAAAAACTTGCAGTGAAGCACTATGGGATTGCTAGCAGCAGCTGTGCCAATACATGGGACAAAACGGACAGCAGGGAAAGCAACATAAGGAAAACTATAAAGGAACAATAGTTATCTCTCGCAGGATATTAAATATGCAGGAGAAGAGAACTGTGTAAATGCCACCCTTAGGGTTAATGTAACAGATGCGGATTTGTTCCTTTTCCCTCACAGGTGAAGGACAGTCCAACACAGAGAGCAAAGAGATTTTCCTGCCTTCTACACAAGATATAATCAAGAAAAGAGACAATCTGGTCCTTTAACGATGAAAGGAAAATGTTCAGCTAGTGCACTGAGAAGCATATGTCAATGAACAGTGAAACTCAGCAGCCTGTAGTACTGGTCCTGTTGGTTTAACTTTGATGGGTAGGTTTTTCTCAGTGTTTGTTTGGAAAAGTTTAAAATGTTTCTTTTCATCCCAGAGATAAACTTTGCAAAATGAGCACCTGATTTTGGGTAAAAACAACATGACCATGACATGACCTGCTCTGGCCAGCTTTGTTCCGTGTGGTCCACGGGATCATGGCCACGTTGGTCCTCGGGCCCCCAATTGTTTGCCCAGGACTGACTTTGGACATGTTGGTGGCTACCCCGGACTGCTGCCCCCACCCTGCCCCCCAGAATCAGTCTGGGGCAAAGCAGGCCACAGCAGGTTACACCATATGTTCTGACCCTTCGTGACCCATCCCAGATCCACGGTCCCACCCTGGCAGGCTGCTGAATTTAAGAATAAACTGCTGGTTTTTGAGAGCCCCAAATGGTAGAGGCCCTGGCTGTATTCAAGACCTGTTCTTGGCATCTCACACTAATGGTTGTCTGTGTTCCGATGCCACCTGCTGTTGGAAGATGTCACCAGGGCACCCCTTAAGTCAGCAGGCAACAGGGCCTTGCTCTGGTGAGCCTCTCCGTGTGCAACTCGCTCTCTCGATATTTGTCTTGGCTCTTCCCTTCTCATCTTTACATTTTTATTCTCCAGTGCTTTTAGGGAATCTACTAAAGGATTTTATTTCTTCCCCGTTTATCTTTTTAATTGTTTTTAAAAAGTGGACTGTAGTTTATTGTATTGTTTTTGTGACGTTTGAATGCCACTTTGTAGGGGTGGGGTGCTATATAAATAAAATCATCATCAAGATAGCAGCCCAGATGTCTGAAGGCGAAGGCGGGCACCGTAGAGATAGGTATGATTGGGGGGGGGGGGGGGGNCTGAATTTAAGAATAAACTGCTGGTTTTTGAGAGCCCACAACGGAATGACCCACAGAAGCAAACTTCACCTGGAGTCGGGGGGGGGGGGGGGGGGGGCTTGGGTAGATGTAAAGGGTCTGATTCTGGTTTTATTCCAGTATCAAGTCAGTGTAAAGCAGAGCAGAATCAGGCCAGGATTCTGGCAAAAGGACACACTAAGGTCCATAGATGAAAAAACGGTAAATTGTACTTTTAAATTATTAATGATATATATTTCCGGAGACAAAGCTGATAGAGAGGCAAATGCAATGGGCAGAATGATCTGATTAAACTAAACTAATCTACGGGAATACAGTATTCCAACTAAGAATTCTAACTCTATTTTGACATATAATCGAGAACATTTTTAAAGGAAGAACATGGCTGTAAAGAGCTGTATCCTGCCCTCTGGTGGACATTGAGGGGTAAACGCTATTTTTAAAAAAATACACTCTATAGAAGAGCAGCTATCCTGGATTATTAGACTTCTGATCAAAAACCAAGGTTGTCATGTTAACACTTGCTGTGGGAACCATAACACTGAATCGTCTGACTCCTGGGCCTGTAAAATCTTAGCTGCCGTACTTACACAGAACTATGTAACTGCCGTACCGTACTTGCATAGTAACTCAATGTGGCTAGGAAAATGTAAATTCAATTCATGGCTTAGGGCCTGGATTGTTCACATCTTCTGTGTAATACTAGGGTAAAAGCAATGTAACAGGAACCTGCTGCTGTGTATACGTTGGCATCAGCAGCTACAGTCAAGAGATAGGCAGTTTTTAAACGGGATGTGTCCCCCCATCCCCTGCCCGAGTGCCCATCTGAAGGCAGCTCCCATGAGCCATGCCCCGCCCACTGATGCCCACGCACGGAACATGGGGATGGGTGGGATGGGAATCCAGGATGCTTCGTGCGGGGGTAGGCCAAGCTGCAAGGGTAGACGCACAGACCCACCCTATCCCGTTTGGATTTCCCACCCACCCCCACTCGCTGGACGTGCATTGGCATTCCTGGCGGAACACTCGGACCCGCCCCCCCGTCATGCTCATTTAAAAATGGCCGTAGTCGTGGCTGCAGGGCAAGACCCTTGCTTCCAAAATGGTACGGGCCCTTCCGTTCGAGGTGAAGGCATGTCTGTTTGCCCAAAGGCGAGGAACCTTTCCCCTCTGTTGGGCCCCTTTGAAAGGTAGCACAAACTCGGAGGACAGGGGTGTTGAAGAGGTGAGTTCATGATAGAGGAAGGAAGAGAAGAGTCTAGGTCATGGATGCATGCCCGGGGCAGAGAAACGTTTTCTCCTGGTGGCCACTTTAATATTAGTACAAGCTCCAAGGGCTGGCTAGTAGTTAGGAGTCGGGGTGCTTAAGAGGTTCACTTAGAAAGAGGGGGACCCAGATCATGGATGTGTGCATGCCTTCATCCCCACTGCTTTACCCAGAGCTCTGTTTTTCAGCACTTGGGGGCAGGAAATGGATCCCAGGGCCAGACCTGGGAACTGGAAAAGGACCACATTAAAAACTGGCCATGGGCAGCGTTTGGGGCCGGGGCCTGAGGTTCCTCACCTCTGTCCTATGCCATGAATCCATCCCCTTTCCTTGAGTGCATGCTCTCATCTCTGCTCCAATCACTCCTTCACCGCTGGAGGGTATTATTTTTATTATTAGCAAGCATTTATATAGTGCCAGCAACGTACCTGGCGCTTTACAAAGTAACGGAATAGGCATGGTCCCTGCCCTAGGGCTTACAATCTGAGAGATGGGGGGGAGGAGGAGGAGGAAGGGAGAGATGAAGGAAGGGGAACAGAGGGACAGACAAGGAATGTAACATTAATGAAGAATGTAACATTCACAAAGAAGGGTAGGGAGTGGATCCAAATCCAGGAACTAGAGAGGGATTAATTAATTTATTTTTTAAAGCCATGGACTTGATTTGGCCTGAAGGCTGGAGTTCGTCCCCAATTCCCCCACACTGGAGTTAGAGCCATAAACATATTACCCAAGTGGAGAGAGCTTTGTGTAGTAGTTATTCTTTGAGCTCCCAATAAAGCCAAGCCCTAGAGTGGAGGTAATGTTTGGACGGCAGGATACAGGTAGGGTAGCCATTTGCCTAGCATATTCAAATACCTTCAGGGACAAACTAGTTGTAGGGTTGCCATCTTCCCACAGGCTTTGATCTGAAGGGGCCATGCCCACAAGAGCGCGAAGCAAAAGGATTCTCCCACTTCTTTCTGAGGCGACCCTTCCTCCTTCACAGCACTGTGACATAAAAAATAATGCTCCATAGGAGGGCAAGGCCATTTCAAAAACACGCCTGAGACCCTCTTCGCCGCCCCTTTCCGATGTAGGTTAAAACCTGGAGAGTCTGGGTTAATCCCAGAGGGGTGGTAACCTTAGATATGCGAGATGTTTGGATATGGAAGGGAAGCAGGAGGACTTGGCATTAGAGCTGAAATGAGTATCCACGGCTATCAGTATTTGTATGTACATTGCAGACTCTGGTATCTGGCAGGATACCAGTTAGTATTCAGCAGATGTCTAGTTAACCAGATTACTGTTAGGCGTTTACCACTTAATTACTCTTTACCGTATTACCATTTGTCCATATTTTTTGTTTTTACTCCCTCCCTCTGGACCTGATTCGGTTATACAGTAATGTGGTAAACATTAATATCCGGTATTCCAACCTCCACAGCAACTGATCAGTTACCGGATAACCTCCAAACTCGCCAGAATACCAGATATTAACCAGGGATAATAATTTTGGTATCTGTTTTTGTGCTACTCAGTCTCATGTCTTGGAAGGTGTGAAGGATGGCCTGTAAAAAAGCAAATAGTTCTCTTGCTGCATCCTCCTCTGGAGAAACATTTTGCATGCTGAGCAACTGAAGTCTCTTCTAATGCTCATCGCTTACCCGGCCCTCCCCGGCACGGGGAGCGGCTTGGGGGCGGCCGTTGTTGTCCTCCCCCACTGCGCTGGAAGAAGACATGCACAGAGGAGAGGGCGGTGCACGGCGTTTAGGAAGCGGCACGAAGCGAGCTCTCGCAATGAGCGGGAGCTCGCAGCCGCCATCTTGTGCCTGGCGCGAACTGAGCATTCGCGCCTAGGCACCAACGGGCAAACACCCTCCCACCCTCCCCAGGATACTGTGGGTAGCACTGGCCGCTGGATTTGAGTTCAGGGTCGGGAAGGAATTTTGGCCGGCAGGATCATTGACATAATTTCTGATGGTTTTTTTCACCTTCCCCACAGTATAGTTGATAAGAAATTGGCCATAGTTGGGAAGGGGATTGGAGATGATAGATGTCGCACCGCAGGGGTCCTACAAGTTGGTTAAGTTAGGTAGGGATAGCTGCTGCCAGGTCATCTCTTTAAAGAGATGGGGTGCACGCGAATGCTAGAGCTTGCCAGCCA
This sequence comes from Sphenodon punctatus, assembly GCA_003113815.1. Classification (NCBI taxonomy): domain Eukaryota; kingdom Metazoa; phylum Chordata; class Lepidosauria; order Sphenodontia; family Sphenodontidae; genus Sphenodon; species Sphenodon punctatus. The sequence goes on along the minus strand of QEPC01006715.1, from coordinate 1,648,923 downwards.
GCACCGTGCAGGACCCAGGAAGGGCGGTGGGTTGGCTGATAGACCCTAGGACAGGGGCGGTCCGGGGTCTTTGCCGGCGGTCCTCATTCCTTCCTTGGGGTCACGGTAGACTAAGGCCTCCTGACCCAGCTGGGGGCGGCTGGGCAGGCGTGACATTGCAGCAGCTATAGTTAATATGGTTGCGGTACTGAGGGACATCAGACCGCCTTAAGTTTATTTTACCAAGTTGCTAGTTAATAGTTTAGGTTGACAGGACCCGGAGGGGCATAACCCCTTCCTCCCCGATAAAGCTAATAAAGTATGGTGCGGCCTGATTTACTCCACAAAGAATGGTGTCCATGTCTTCTTTCAGGGTGGGGGACAATGGGCAGGAGTGGATGCTGGCCTTCTTGGGCAGACAACACGAGTTCACCCACAAAAGATTGTTCCAGGTTCATGGGATGCCTGCTTCAAGAAGGAGCACGCTCACTGCTCACACTGCATGCCCTGGGCTGGGGCCTACAGTGTGGGTATGGAACAGCATTCCTGATACTGTAGCAACAATGCTCAGTATCAGGAATGCGGATAAGAGCTGAGCAGCCTAAGATCTGATTGCAGGTAGCATGAGCCCTGAGCCCTGCCCACAATGCAAGCCTTGAGCTGGGCATTGCAGTGGAGGTGAGGGTGGCAAGGGTGTCTTGCTCAGTGGAACAATACACCTAGGGCTGGCCCTGGAGGCAAGTATTTTGCAGCTCTGCAGAAGGCATTTCCAAACATTATTTGTGGTTGTAAATAAAAATAAAGAATTCACTTTCCCATAGTGGAGTTAAATAAAATGAGAACGCACAGCAAGCGAGAGGAAGGGGGGGGGGGGGGGGGGGGGAGGAGTGAGCGAGAGAGAGAGTCGTAAGAATCCTTCACGTACAGAAGGACCAGCAAAATTTTCCCCCCCTCTAACTGTAGCCACTGATTGGGGAAGGAGGCAGGAAGAGAAGACTCATCGTGCTATCCTACCTGCATTACGTGAAATAGGAAATCAGCTAAAGCAAGCCTGCCGTTCCTAACAAAGGTGTTCCAACCCTTAAAACAACAAGGTGTTTTGAGCGACTCTTCCATATTGCCCAACATTTTGAGCAGCCAAAAAGGGACAAGCCCCACCCCATTGGCCAATAAGCTCCGCCCCCTCACGCACACATGTGCATACGCACAACTCCCACCATTTCAAATGCACAAAGAGGGACAAACGTTCTTCTGCTTCTCATTCCACCCAGTTTCTTCTCATCCCATCATCTCCCCCTTGTCCTCTCACATGTTTTTTCCCCCTGAGAAGTGAACTAGAAAGAGATGGCCGAGGTTTAAATATGGATCTTTTCGTCTCTCTTTCTCTCCTGAAAGAGGGACTTTCCTCCCCTGAAAGAAGGGCAGTAAGATTCAGCAGCCAAAGAGGAACTGTCCCTTCTAAATAGGGAATGTTGGGTTGGATACCTTCCCCACCCTCTCCAACTCCACTCCTGAGGAAAACAGACAAGTTAGTGGCAGCGTCATGGCGGACAGGTGGTTGGTTAGTGAATTGGTCTGGGGCTCCGTTCGCTAGTCAAATGATTTCCTGCTTCCCCAAGTAGCAACAGGAGAAATATTGTGATGAACAGAGAAATACAAAGCAAGTAAACACCCAGGCTAAGCAGTGGTCTTGCGTAGCGTACTTTTGGCCACCTCATTCTGTGATTCATCCATAGCCTGTGCAAGTCTCTTCAGTTTAATCGTGACTGTGTACGTTTCCTGTCCCCGCTTCCCATCCCACAATGGGAAACAGAGGCCCTTTGCTGACACAAGGTCTTACCACAACAGCTGGGGTTGAGCTGGATCCTGACCGTGGTACAACGGCGCTACCAGCGAGTTAAATTCAGCTCGTACTTTGCTGGAATCAAATGCAACGTCATTCAGGGATGGCCTATAAAGGGAAGATATTGTTGAGGAGTATGGATTATTGCCAGCCAATTCCACATTTCTCTTACAGTTCATGCCAGAGGATAATCTCAGTAGCCACAGAGATTTCAATCAAACTTATGCAAATCTGCCCTTTATAGCTTTCACAGCTTATTCTTTGGGGACTCTTTCTCTGGCCTGCCACATCCCCCGATGGAGGGGGACACAGAAGGTATTGTGGGGGGGCACAAAAAGGTGTTTAATTTACCAGCTCCATACTCTGACTGAGGTAGGGGAAATCTCCAAAACAATGGGATGGAGAGAAAGGAAGCAACAGGAGGATGGGAAGGGGGAGAGAAGTGAGGGAGCAAGGGGAGGCCACGGGGGGGGGGGGGGGGGGGGGGGAGAAGCCTCAACAACTCCAGATAAGCAGAAGGAGGTGGAGTTCAAAAAAAGTTTGACGAGCTCTATGTTAAGGAATCGAAGGACAACACTAAATATCACAAGTTGCAGCAAGATCACATCTCTTTGACCCTAATGCCTGTCTCTGGGGTGGAGACTTTTTAAAGGGCTTGTACAGAACCTAGCAAAATGGGGCTCTACCATGACAGAGGCCACAGGAATAACTGTGATAGGCACAGACAATATATTGTGTAGCCGTGGCGATTACAATATAATAGGACAGTAGACTACTACACAAAACAGTACCAAGAAAAACAATAATACCAGTACGACGAGCAGGAGAACCTGGTGGACCCTGTACACGGCGGCCCTACTGACGGGCCTCAACAACTCCACCTTACGAACTAAGTTGACCTTATATACATGCTGTAAAACATTATATTCAGCCTTGTCTACAGCCTCCAGGGAGAGCAACAGCCCCTTAGTTAAACAGAAGACTTATGCAGCAACAATGTACCCATGATGCATACAGATGAAAAACTTAAACAAGGCTGACTAGAAGGCAATACACATAGTGCATACAACCCCGTTCCGCCCTGCCACCTGTACCTCTTCTAACCTCTGAGTGTTTGTACCCCCCTGCCGCTAATCATTTCCAACCAGATATCCTTTCCTCCCCTCAGGTCCTAAGGGCAGACCCAGCCTAAAGCTTCCCCTCATATCTTCCGACTTAGCGATATAACCCACCACGCATATTCTGCCACCTTCCTGGAGAGCTCTACATCAGTTGGAATAAGAAAGGTCCGTAACATTTTAGATTCTGGAACCTTCTCTGGCTGGGGCAGGAAGCTTCCCAGGTACTTAAGTCTAAGGCCTTCGAGGGCTGGACAGCGAAATAAAATATGGGATACTGTGTCTGGGGTCCCCTTATCACAGAGAGGCACAGACAATAACAACAGCAGAAGCCATTGTCCCTTCTCACCCTGCACAGTCGAGAACGATACACCATTTCCCCCAAGGCCGGGACTCACAGTGCTGTACAAGTTGAGGGAGTAGTGTCAGAAGGTCCCTCCTCTTGATAGAGGCAAAACAAATCACCTTCACTGTGCCTCCCGATACCTTTACATAGCAACGCAACAGGATTTTGGCACAAACCTCCTATTGTTCAGACTGCAATAATTAAGAAATGTAAAGGATTTTTTTTTTTTTTTGACAGATGGTTCTCAGGCATATGGGAGGCAGCACTCTGTCTCACCATCAGTCCTGCCAACAACATAATACCTAGACTACCAGAGCACACAGTTACACAGTTGGTGCCAAGACATGGGCAAAAGACTCCAGATCTATGGTCTTAGGCTGTTGAATCCAATTCATTCTCTCTCCTTGTAGAGGTGGGGTGGGATAGGTACCGGAAATAATCAGATGGAAAAGAAAAACAGGCTAGCTTCACAGAGGAATTTTCATATAGTGCATCTTTGCAAATCCAATTTGCCACCCTGGTGGGGAAAAAAAAAAATAATAAAAAAAATCAACTTTCCTCACACTCAATAAATCAAGGAGATGATAGTTCTGCGGCCAGAACCAATATGGTGAGTGCACCTTGGGCGTTAATGAAGCAAGTAAGGAGAACGCTTTTCATAAGTGAATTTAGTACTGGTGAAAGGAGCGAGACTGACATCCCTGGAGAATTAATAAACCAATTTACACAGGGAACAAGTGCAGGGGACACTTGGCTTCAGGATAAGGTCCCAGACTTTACTTGCGATATAATCCCTTTGGAGAGGTTATTCTCTTGGAATGGCCAACTTGCGTACCTCACTTCCCCTTGAAATGTAACATTCTGGATGCTGTGTTGGGCAGACAGCCATACCGAACCATTCTTCTGCTCCTGGGTCTATTCCAATCTAACTATGGCCTGATGGATTTCTAGAACAAGCCACAAGACTCCAGACTCTCTCCCCGAAGGAAACCACTCCGACAAGGCTAACCTAAAGCTTCCAAACACTCATGGCAGAGGGAGCAACAGGTGGCATCACTTGGCCACGCAGCCTTCCTTAGCTACATTAAGGCCTCATTTGCACAATGCCCTTCCCCCTTGCAAACTCCCTACTTGTTCCTTGATCTGTGAGCCTTGTTCTGTAGCCAATGCAATGCATTCACACAGCTGACGATTCCCTTACATTTCAGCAGCCCACCCCTTGCATCACATGGCAGAGAACAAGGAGCCCAGAAGTCGTAGGAGCTCCACGCACAACACTCAGAGCGAGGGCTTCTGCCACTACCTGTTCTAAAAGAGTGCGGTATGAAGCCCTTCATTTTACTTGAGTCTCTGGCTCCGGTGTATCTCCACTACTGGTAAAGAACATGTCTGCATCTGCATGTAGAGGGAAGTTGCAGTGACCGGAGTTTAAAGAACACAAAAAGTGGCATACTGGGCCAAACCATCGAGCCCAGAAACCGGTCTCCAACAGTGGCCACTCTTGGTTGCTTGGGAGAAGTACCCAACAGGTCATAATGGAGTGATCGATTCCCTGCTACTCACTCCCAGCTCCCAACAATCAGAGGTTGCGTCCCCCACCTCCACCCTAGTTATGTGTGTTAACCACATAAAACCAGCAACCTTTTGTTACAAAGACTGAATGAGGAAGCTGGGTTTTAAAACTATTGTCTCTAATAAATTTCCCTCCAAACCAGCTTTGTTGGCTGCAATTTGTTTTTAAACAGGTGTTTTAGAATGATCTCCTTGCGTACATGGCCACGGCCCGTACGTCTTACCTTGGTATTTCTGTTTACAAATCTGCAATTACAACTTTATTTCTCACAATAAAAATATCTTTCATATATTACTACAATATTGGCGGCAGGCTGAGAGCAGCACCCACCTGTGCAGCAGCATCCTTACATGCTCTAGCAGATCGGATGGCGGAAGTGCTCTTGCGGTCCCCTAGACTGGTGGTTCTGGGGGACTTCAATATTCATGCCGACACCGATCTTGCCGGGGCGGAGCATGAGTTCATGGCCTTTATGACAACTGTGGACCTGTCCCAAGTCATCAGTGACCCAACACACGAGGGGGGGTATACTCTGGATTTGGTGTTCTGCACTGGCCTTGAGACGGGTAGTCCGATGGTAGGCGGTAGGGGGGTAATACTGTTGTCATGGTCAGATCATTACCTCCTGAAGGCCTGTATCCTGGCACACATCAGTCCTCGGCAGGGTGTGGGAACTATGAAGATGGCCCACCCTCGGAGACTTATAGAACCAGAACAGTTCCGGAATCTCTGGGGGAGTTTCCTCCTGACCTCAACAGCCGCCCAGTTGATCACCTCATGACCATGTAGAATACCTTATTGGCGGAGGCCATCAAGCGAGTGGTTCCTAAGCGTCCACTTCCCTCTGATCGGTACCGCAAGTTCCCCTGGTTTACGGAGGACCTGCAGAGGCTGAAACAGTAGAGTAGGCGGTTGGAGCGATGCTGGCACCACACTTGTGATGAGCACAACCAATCATAGCATAGGAGCAGTTTGAGGACCTATGCTGTGGTAGTGCGGGCAACAAAGAAAAATTTCTTTGCTGCCCTCACAGCATCGGCAAAGTCTCGTCCAGCGGAGCTTTTCCGGGTGGCAAGAGGTTTGGTCAGTCCTGCTTGTCTCTACCTGGACTTGGAGTCATCCAGTGGGCGCCGTGACATGTTTATTGAGTATTTCATTTATAATATCATATTCATCACAACTTCATCACCGCATTTGATGCAGTGGGTAAATCGGGGGTGTGCCCCGCCTTGTCCTGTTTTATGGGATCAATTTCAGATGATGCCGGCCACCGATGCCGGGAATCTGCTGGGGGCTGTTAGAGCTACCCTTTTGTGAATTAGATCTGCACCTGTCCTGACTGGTGAAAGCCAGCCAGACGACATTAGGGCCATTGCTTGCTGGAGTAGTCAGTGTCTCCCTTAGGGAGCGCAGGGTCCCAGGGTGCCTTAAGGAGGCTGTGGTACAGCTGCTCAAGAAGTCATCGCTGGACGCTGACTCCCTGGCCAGTTATCGTCCTGTCTCTAACCTTCCCTTTTTAGGGAAGGTTATTGAGCAGGCAGTGGCTCAACAGCTCCAGGCACATCTGGACCACGTAGGGTTCCTAGATCCTTCACAGTCTGGCTTTTCACCGGGTTACAGCATGGAGACGGCACTTGTGGTCTTGGTCGATGATCTCCACCTGGCTATGGACCAGGGTCATCAGACCCTGTTGATCCTTTTAGCTCTACCAGCTGCATTTGATACCGTTAAGCATGAGGTGTTGGTGACTTGCCTGCGGGACTGTACAGGAGTGAGTGGGACGGTCTTAGACTGGTTCCGCTCCTTCCTGGCCAAGAGAACTCACCGGGTGGTCTTGGGGGAGTATACTTCACACACACCCCAGGCCTTCTGGCGTGGGGTCCCACAGGGTTCCGTTCTGTCCCTCCTCCTGTTTAACGTGTACATGCAGCCGCTGGGGGAGATCGTGAGAGGGTTTGAGGGGGTGAGGTGTCATCAATATGCCAATGACACCTAAATCGACCTCTCTTTTACATCGGACCCAGGCCCGGTGGTCTCCTTGCTGTCCCAGTGTTTGGCAGCTGTGGGGGACTGGATGAGAGCGAGCCATCTGAAGCTGAATCCTGAGAAGACAGAAGTGATACTGGTGGGCAAGGATTTTGGAGGCCTCGGAGTGGTGTAGTCTCCCATCATTGACGGGGTCCACCCTCCTTTGGTGTCCCAAGTTCGGAGTCTCCTCTAGCTGCAACTCCACCTGGATGCCCAGGTGACAGTCATGGTGGGGAGTGCTATTCGGCAGTTACATCTAGTATGTCGGCTTTGGCCTTATATCTCGGACTCCAACCTTGCTACCATCATCCATGCATTCATCATCTCGAGGTTGGACTATTGCAACGCGCTCTATGTGGGGCTGCCCATGGGTATAGTCCACAGGCTTCAGCTGGTGCAGAATGTGGAAGGCTGCCTCCTGACGGGGGCAGGCTGCCGGGAGCACAACACCGGCTCCGGGCACTGCACTGGCTGCCAATAGTCTTCCGGGTCAAATTCAAAGTGCTGGCATTGACCTATAAAGCCCTTCACAGTCTCGGCCCCACCTATCTGCAGGACTGCCTTATTCCCTAGGTTCCTGATCGGCCCCTGCGATCGTCTGGATAGGCCTTTCTGGAGGTCCCCCAGAGTAGATGGGTGACCACAGACAGGAGAGCTTTTTCGGTGGTCGCCCCTGTACGGTGGAACGCCCTCCCAATGGGGGCTTGCATAGACCCTGACCTTCTGTCTTTTAGACGTACTTGTAAGACCTGGCTGTTCTGTCAGGCATTTGGCGAGGGGTAGGGAGGAAGGTGGGGATGGGTGGGGTAAAATAAAACTTTATTTTAGTTTTAATTGATGGTGTGCTTTTATACTGTATTTATATATTTTATATTTTTGTGTTAGCTGCCCCGAGTCACCAGAGGTGGTGGCCAACCTAAGCAAGCCTAGGCCCAATGTAATGGAGTGACCACGACAATATGGCACTATGGGGGGGTGGGTCATGTCAGGAAAAGGGCAGAGCTAAAATGTTCTCACACTGTTTTTCTAACGTGGCTCTGGCCTCACAGGGCCTCTGGACTTGGCTCCTGAATAAAGCCCAATGGGGCCCACTGGCTCTGTTTGGTGTGTAGGGCTCGACTGTGAGTATTCCTGGCTGCAATGGAACTGGTAGAGCTCTGTTTCATGGGAGAGTAACTGTCTCGGGTGTGTCTAGAACTCTGCATTCAGTTGTTACATTTGCAAGATTGAGGCCCTGGCATTTACAGAGGTACAGCCAACTGGGCAACAGTCCAAGGGGGTCACCAGACTTGTGGTCAATATCCAGGCTGGGGGTGGGGGTGGGGTCGATGCTAGGAAGTTGGTACTAGGGTAGGGTTGGTACTATCTGTTGGTACTAGGGTAGGGGCAGGAAAGCTTCCTGAGCAGACATGCTGATCAAAGCAAGTCAAATCGGAAGCCAGAGAAGGCAGAAGCTGAGCTGAGCTGGAGCTTCAAGGATGTGGTCTGCCTTAGGGCTGGACAGAACTGGACAGTTCGATCAATCGGACAGGAATTTGGTTCAGGTGAAAATTCCAATTGAAGTGGCCAATTTTTTCTTTATTTTATTTTTTTATCTTTCACACATGTAAAACGGTCATGGCTGTTCTGCACTGTGTCCACTGTCTTTTCCCCATTGGCGGGAATGGGGAAAATGGTGCCCCTCGCTATTGCCATAGAACAAAATTCCAGCAGCCATTCTGATGTCGCAGAACTTTCCCATGAAATCGAAATGGCCCCTTTGAACCAGCTGTAGTCTGGCTACAGCAATCTGAAGGACACGATCACTCAGACAAAGGGGGTATGACAGGAAGAGGAAATAAGTACAGGAGGAGAGCCAATGAGCAGCAGCTTCCTGCCCACCTGACCCCCTCCAGCTGTATCGGGCTCAGGCTGGATTGCACCCCATGGGGTGTAGTTCCCTGGTTATGAGATTGGAGTCATGGGTTTACATTTAAATCTCAAAATAGGGTCACAGGCAAAACGTTTTGGAAGCACTGGTCTAGGAGGTAAAGGTAATTTGTGGAACTTGTTGCCAGAGGAGGTTGTTAAGGCCAATAGCGTAACAGGGCTTCAAAAAGGATGGGATTAAGTTCTTAAAGGGTAGCTCAATAAATGGCTATTAGTCAAGCTGGTTGGGGGACGGACATAACCTCTGACCATCAGGAGCGGGGAGTGAATAGCAGGGAATGGATCACTCCACGGCGACATGTTGTGGACTTCTCTGAAGCGACCAAAGGCAACCACAGCGGGTGAAGAGGTTACCGGTGTGGGTGAACACACGAGATGTTACCGTAGGTTGGGCAGCCTTACCCCAATTTGGGCACCATTGCCACGAGATGCAGTGGTTTGCATGCCCTGTTGCTGCTAGATGTTCACCCTACCCTCGGGCGGGGCAGCCACCTGGCTGCTATACCCTGCATCCTTGGAAAAAGGCCAGAGACACAGGGCGTAGGTAGCTGCCTTATCAAAGGGGGTAAAGGCTGCCCAACTCACAGTGGCATGCCGCCGCTCATGAGCCCTGTCCCCCTCTGCCCTGCCCCACGGTGAGGTCTGCCGCAGGGCTCTGAATGGTGGGTGCCGCCACCATTCCCGCATGCCCACGTCATGGCCAGGGGAGGGTGGGCGGGGCTGAGCACCCGCACAAGTCCGACAGTGGCCCACCCACCTGGTTTCCCCATGGAAGGCGGGGGAACCGTGAGTCTTGCTCTCTGGGTTGGCCCTGAGGTATGGCGGCTGCGATTGCCCACCCCGGGGCGCACGGAGGAAAATCGATCCCTCCCAGCTTGTGTGGCTTCACCCAGTCAGAGGAAGGATGACCCGGGCTGACCTTGTATAGCACGTCTTATGTATTTATGATCCCCTCCTCGATGGCTGGGTCCCCAATGGATAGAGTAAAAACTTGCCACTATGTTGGGACAGCTGCATCATTCCTGCCTTCCCATATTCCAGAAGCGTTTACATTTACTTTCCGAATGAGAATCACTAACTTTTTAGCAGCAGAAAATATTAACTAAACCACTAAGCATATGTTTATTGGGCACAAAAGAAATGGATTTAATTACAAATTACTGGAAGGTATTTAATTTTAAAAAATCTTTTTTTTTTTTTTTTTTTTTTTTTTTTTTTAAGAAATCCAAGATTCTTTTTCTCCTTTCTTTTCTAAAAACTAAGGTTTGGCAGCAGCTTTTGGGTTCCATTGAGAGTCTTCTAAGCATTTCCTTGGAAACACTTTACACTTGGTCCCAGGCAAGATGTCAAAATCAACATGCCCTGTATAATTTCCAGGATTCTGCAGCGTGAAGGTATACTTAGGGTGGAAAGCAGGAGAACCGCCTTTTGTGCCGTTTGACTCAGTGCATAAAGCTAGTCTTAAGACAAGGAAGTTTATATTTCAAATAATATTTTTAACTACATGCAGTCAAATATAACTTATCAAGCAACCCTGCCTTCCCCCCTTCCCCCAGTAGCTTGTGGCTTGGAATCTTAAATAGATCTATTTGCAATTCCCCCCACCCACTCTTGTGCACCGCACTAAGTCAGAAGCAACAGATCCCAAGTTCTCATAAAATAAGATTCCTAGAATTAAGATTCAGTATCATGCATTTGTTGAAAATAAATAGTTCTTACAGCAGAATTGGCTTTCAAAACACTCTCCTTAGTTTGGACTCTGTCTTGCAAATATTTACTCACCTGAGAAGCTTTGTTCATGAGAGTAGTTCCTAGGAATGAAGTTACTCCTGGCTACAACACTAGGGGTTCTCATCTGCAGGCTTCAGAAATCAGCCGAAAATCTCCCAGTGAATTGAACGAGCTTTTGGCTTGGGCATTTATTTCTCTCCATGTGGTCCCCGGTCCAGACCTCATGGGATATCTACAAATAGAGCTTCCCAAACTTTGGGGCCAACAGACCACACTGTTCGCCCTCGCCCGTTCCAGTGTTCCACCGCACTTCCACTGGAAATAGCGGAACCCCATGGCATGCTCATTGCAGACTGGTCACAGCTGCGCAAGGTGGGCAGCTTCTGTTACTTCCAACACTGCATCCATCTCTATAGAGGCCTGAGACCTGACCCTAATGGGACCACATAGGGCCCTTTGGGTCTGGGCCAGATGCACTGTCTACCCAAGCCCCATGGGTGTTGTTTGGGGGGGAGGGGCACTGAGCGGCACGGCTGCAGAGTACCCAACTCAGGTGGAGTGTGTGGGGAGGGATTCTAATGGGCGGTTCCCAGTGGGACTAGTGCGACAGCCACCTCACACTCTCTCTGCCACGGACCACGAGGGAGGGGGAAGCGCACCGGGCTGACCTTTGAAATGAACATGTCCTAGCTGTGAGTGCTGGGGAACCGGGCAAAGGCCGTGTCCCTCAACCACGGTGCTTCTGAGCGGTGAACTTGTCTGCTGGTGTGGGTGGCCACCCCAGTTCCTACGGGCAGGGGATACGTGGGTGCCCACTGGCATGCATCTTTTTATCTTGCCCTGCATGGCGCTCTCCAGATTTCTGGGCAGTGCCCTGTGAGCGGCCATGATGAGTGGCTCACAGCGTGCATCTCCCCGCACCACTGTCAGATGGGCGGTCGGCTGAGTGCCTCCTGGGTGGCCATGCGAGGTAGCATCTCGTTTAAAAACAGTCCTAGTTAGAAAACAAAATAGAGGCCATGGCCATATTGGAAAGGTGGGGGAGCACCTTAGCCCACCCCTTGGCCCTCTTTTCCGATGTAGCCCCTCCCCTTACAGAGCATTGCACTGGTGTGGGGCCACCCAGGCATACTGAGTTTAAACTGAGAAGAGCCCAGTTGCATTGGGTTTGGTTTCAGGTTGGGCCCAATGCAGTCAGGATCAGGACCAGCTTGGGCCTACATTTTTGGCCCAAGCAGGGCAGGGCAGATGGGGCTTGGACCCACAAGTGGCAGTGCGCTACCGCAAGTTGCTTCACACAGCGTCCCTGGTTTTTTTCTGAGGATGCAAGGTGTAGCAGCCAGCTGGCTGCCCCACCCTAGAGTGGGGTGAAACCTAGAGTGGGGTGGCCGCTAGGCATACGAGCTACTGCATCTCATTAGGGCTGAAGCGGCAACTCCTTTTTCCGCTCCGCTATTTCATTCTGCCATTTTGGAATTACCCGTGACTTTCCGCAGCTTTTCCGCCGGCATTCCGCTAGCCTTCTGCTAATTCGAAAAATGTCAGAACAATCTCGGGAACTGTTGGAACAAACATTATTCCACTACTTTTCAGTGCTGACAGAAATTGCGGAAGATCGAATCTGTTGGAACAAACATTGTTTTTATCGCAGTCAGTGGAAGTAGCGGAATGAAAGTAGCGGAAAGTGCCACTCACGGCAGAAGAGATTTTTCCATCAGAAAAAGCTACTACAGCGGCAGCTTGCCATTTCAGCCCTACATCTCATGGCAGTGGTACCCACACCACGGTCAGGCTGCCCAACTACATTTCCAGGGGAAGAGGAAGCAGGGTGCGTGCGCGAGTCTTTTTAAGGGAAAGGCGGGGTGAAAATTCGAGAAGAAAGATCCAAGCATTTCTTTGACACATCAGTCCCCCCTATGGATGATGGGGAGGACACTACTCTGTACGATCGGGTAAGTTAGGAGGCTGTTAACTGCAGTCTTTTTTCTTTTTTTTAAGGAATTCTTATGGATTTCAATATGAGAAAATGAGCATAATTCAAAATCAAGTTTGACGGAAGTGGTGGGGAGATGAGGGGAGGAGTGTATGAAGTTCCAGTTAGTTGGCTGTGCTGGTATATTTTCTTACAATATGGTTGTTAGGAGTTGGGGGAAGGGCTGTTTAAACAACATCCTTAAGAAAAACAAAAGTATTTTGCTCTTCTGATACGCCATCATTCCGATGTGGTTATTAATACACGGTTTGTCTCCATGCGTGGAGATGGGTGCACACCCTTCCTCCCACCCACCGCGGCCCATTTGAAAAGGGCCAAAGGAGAAATCATTAATTCCAGTTTAAACAATATAAAAAACACAAGCAAAAATAAATGTTGAAAGCAAAATACATAAAATGTTAAAGCAAAAATAAACATTTCCATTTGATCAGTGTTCGAGTTAGAGTGTCCGTGTGAAAAGGGCCACACTCTCTTCTCAACTGTTTGGTTTTCAATCTCTCATGAGGTCCTAGGCCCTTTGTACATGGAGAGCGGCGGGTGGGGGGATGGGTGTGCTGCCACGGGGGTGTGTCCCTTCCTACACATGTGTGTGCCCTTTCCCACCCACGGAGCCTCCTCTGGTTTTCCAGATGGCTCCATGCGTGGGTGATGTGTGGAGATGGGTGTGCGTTGGGAGCACACCCCCACCCCCACCCACCGACGCAGTGTGTACACGGATGCCCCCCCCCCCACACTGCCCCCCCAGCAGGGGGCCGTCAGTGTAAAAACAGTCATAGTTAGGGTTGTCACCTATGCAAATTTTCCCCGGACACTTATGAAAAATACATGTTGCAGGGCCTGCATTGGTGCCTTAGGCAGGCCCTGCAACATGTATTTTTCATAAGTGTCCTGAAAAAAATTGCATGGATGGCAACCCTAGTCATAAGCCCAGATTCCCTAGTCTTCCAAAGAGAGCTCCGAGCCAAAAAGCCACATTAAGAACTGATATTTCTAAGGCAGAAGCCAAGCAGGAAATAACAAAAGACTTTGCTTGAGGGGAGGGGCTTGTTTCTTGATGAGAAGACTGGCCAAACCCAGACCTTTTCAAACAAACCAACCAACCAAAACCACGCGCTCCAATACCACACTTTCGGCCATGATCCTCAAGCCACTTACTCTTGGACTACTTTGGAGTAAGCAGTTTGACACCACAGCTTTATTCCATTCCACTTACCTAAAGTGCTTGTCCAGAGAATGGCTTCCGCTGGCTTAAGCTGCTTTCACACAAGACGGTTTCTCCCAAAATGTTCTTGTTCCCACAACCTTAAAATCATGCGATTTATTTTCTGAGCACCCTTCTCACAAGGCGCGTCTCCTGCAATTTCTTTCTTTGCGCACTTTACGTAATTGCAGGCTCTACCATTCTCACAAGCGCCTATTTCACACAATTTTCATCCTCCCCCTGCGCCTGCTGTCAAACTAACCTCAGAGCGGGGATGAAATCCACAAACTGGCAGCGGACTGAAATTAACAAACTGGCAGCAGAGCTGGGTGAAATGAACAAGCCAGCAGCAGAGTAAGGAAAATTAACAAGCAGACTGAAATTAACTAGCAGAGAATGAACCACGACTCTGTTCCGCTGGTTTCCATACCTGCTATCCCACAATTGTAATAGCGGTCGGTATTCCCACATTCCCAGTTTTGCACAACCATAACACCCCATCACTGTAAGGATAGGATTTTGGAGCCCGGTAACACATGAGCACTCAGGGCATAACTTGTGGAACGAACATAGAAGAACGCACTCTTTAGTGTCTCATGTGAATGCAGCCTAATTCTTAACTTCTACACGGAGGGTGTTCTGACTGGTCCAGGGTCAGCTCCCAAACCTGCGGGTTCACAAAGACGTAGCATCTCCCACCTCATTTGCCTCGCCTTCCCCACTTCCCGAGTTACTCTGGGTGAAAACACTAACTCCGCTTTAACATTTCTTATGCATGTTGCAGGCCAGGGTGCAACATTTGCAGGTGCCTTGGAGCCACTGGCACCCAGAAAACTGAGGCTGGCGATGGGTTCAGGGATGTAGTGGAGCAAAAACCATTTAATATCAGGATAAAGTCTGGGGACTGATTTAGCTCCCGGAGTTGGATCTGAAATGCCATGCCGTGCAGGGCTGCGTAGGGCACCAATACAGCCCTGCAACGTGCGTAAGAAATGTTAAAGCAGAGTCAGCATTATGGCTGTTTTCACCCAAAGCTCAGTCACCAGAATCCCCAGGGGTGGGGGACCTTTTTCCTCTCCAAGGCCACCTTGAAAATGAGTGAAAATTCCTAGGGCTGGCATAATAGTTGGAGGCTGGGGTGCTCCAAGGGTTTGCTCAGGAAGAGGACAACCCTATCCTTGTGACCCTATCCTCATCTCTGTTCTCTTACCCTGAGCTCAGCTTTTCAGTGCTTTGGGGGTAGGAAGTGGATTCGAGGGCCAGATCCACGAACTGGAAAGGGGCCACTTTAAAGCCAGCTGCAGAACACATCTGGCCCTTAGGCCTGGGTTCCCCACCCTTGCTCTAAACATTTAACCTCATTCTGTAGCTCTGGCATTAGGCATTATGGAGACAATCAATCCTGCACAAGAACAGTTAGCTTTCACTGTAAAATTTATCTTCCTTAGGTTTTTTTTAATTATTATTATTCTATGTCTTTGATTGAAAGATATTTTTATAGCGAAACACCGTCCATGCCAGCAACTCACCAGGAGACCAGCCAAGTCTATGCACTCGCTCACTGGATGTAAACAAAGTAGAAATAAATGCTTCTCAGTGCTAGTGTGAAAATTAACATACGCAAAACTGGAGAGTCTGAGGAGAGCTCCCTTTCTGAAATTATTACTTTGATCTAACTGTACTTAGTGGCTGACAGGCAGCATGTTTCCTGCAGGTCTCCTTGGTTTACTGAGGGCCTGCGGTTCTTGAAGCGGGAGAGCAGGCGGTTGGAGCAACGGTGGTGCCGGACTCACGATGAGTATGATCGATCGCAGCATAAGAGCAGTTTAAAGGCCTATGCTGTGGCGGTTCAGGCAGAAAAAAGCAATTCTTTGCTGCCCTTATTGCATCTGCAAAGTCACGTCCAGTGAAGCTTTTCTGGGTGGTGAAAGGCTTGGTCAGTCCTGCCTGTCTCCGCCTGGACCTGAAGCAATCCAGTGACCGCTGTGACCGGTTCATCAAGTACTTTGTAGATCACTCGCATCCGCCACGATTTCGATTCCGCAGTTATTGCAGAGGATCATCTTGGGGCTATGGATGCCCCGTGCTGTTCTGTTTTGTGGGATCGGTTTCAGATGGTGCCGCTTGCCGATGTAGAGTCCTTGTTGGGATCTGTTCGTGCCACCACTTGTGAACAAGATCCATGCCCGTCCTGGCTGGTGAAAGCCAGCCATGAGACGTTATGGCCGTTGCTGGCTGGGGTGGTTAGTGCCTCCCTTCGGGAGGGTAGGGTGCCTGAATGAGGCTGTGATTAGGCCCCTGCTCAAGAAACCATCTCTTGACGCTGATGCTCCTGCCAGTTATTGGCCAGTCTCTAACCTTCCCTTTTTAGGGAAGGTTATTGAACGGGCTGTGGCACGGCAGCTCTAAGAACATCTGGACCGCACCGGTTTCCTTGACCCCTCTCAGTCTGGGTCTCGGCCTGGGTACGGTATGGAGACTGCATTGGTGGCCTTGGTTAATGGTCTCCGGATGGCATTGGACCAGGGTCGTCAGACCTTACTGGTCCTGCGAGACCTTTCGGCTGCGTTCGACACAGTCGATCATGAGGTGTTGGTGACTCGCCTGCGGAACCGTGCCAGGATTGGCGGGACAGTCTTGGACTGGTTTCGTTCTTTCCTGGCCGGGAGAACTCACCGGGTGGTCTTGGGGGAGTGTATGTCTTCCCCCCGGGACCTCACGTGTGGAGTCCCGCAGGGTGCCATTCTGTCCCCCCTCTTGTTTAACATCTATATGCAGCCATTAGGGGAGATCGTGAGGGGGTTTCAGGGCATGCAGTGTCATCAGTATGCTGATGACACTCAGCTCTACCTCTCCTTTGCCATCGACCCAGGCCATGCAGTCTCTTTATTTTCCCAGTGCCTGTCAGCTGTGGGGGCTTGGATGAGGTTGAGCCATCTGCAGCTGAATCCTGACAAGACGGAGGTGATGGTGGGTGAGGGCCTGGGAGTGATTGAATCGCCTCTTGTGGGGAGGGTTCGCCCTCCCATGGTCTCGCAGGTACGGAGTCTGGGTGTGCGCCTCAATTCATGGCTCAGCCTGGAATCTCAGGTTGTGGCTGTGGCGGGGAGTGCGTTTCGGCAGTTACATCTTGTCCGGCGGCTTCAGCCGTATCTCTCAGACTCTGACCTCGCCACCGTCATCCATGCCACCTCGAGGCTGGATTACTGCAACACGCTCTACGTGGGGCTGCCCGAGAAGCTGGTCCGGAGGCTGCAGCTGGTGCAGAATGCCGCGGTCCGTCTCCTTACTGGGGCGGGCCGCAGGGAGCACATGACACCTGTGCTCCAGGCTCTGCACTGGCTGCCTATAAAGCACCGGGCCAGGTTCAAGGTGCTGGTTTTAAACTTTAAAGCACTTCACGGCCTGAGCCCTGCCTGTCTGCGGGATCGCCTCACTCCTCATGTGCCCGTGCGACCCCTGAGATCATCCGTGGGGGCCTTTTTGGAGGTTCCCCGGGCGAGACGGGTGGCCACCGATGTTACATCTTTTTCGGTGGCTGCCCCTGTGCTGTGGAATTCACTCCTGGAGGAGGCTCGGTTGGCCCCCACCCTCCTGTTGTTTCTACGTTTGTGTAAGACCTGGCTGTTCTGCCAGGCCTTTGGCAAGGGGGGGGAGGGAAGGTGGGGTTTGGGAGGGAGGATGAGTTTGTATGATTTGTTTTAAAATTTGTAGATTTATTTTTAAATGTGCGTGCGTGCGTGCGTGCGTGCGTGCGTTGTTCGCTGCCCCGAGCTGCCTTTGGCCAGGATATACGTTTTAAAGAAATAAAATAAAATAAATAAAAATATTTGTTTATGGCACTCCAAGGAAACTTGGTTCTTTTACAGCTTTCAAAAATAACATCCCTTTTGTGTTGTGTTTATGTTTACCTGAGCCTGTTTTGGTTTCTTTAAAAGGCAAGACTCGCTCTCTCTCAACAAAGCCCTAGTGATTAGACTTGGAGCCCACAATAACATAAGAAATGCCATACTGGGTCAGACCAATGGTCCAATGAGCCCAGCATCCTGTCTCCAACAGTGGCCGGTCTCAGTTGCCAGGGACAAGTACCCAACAGGTTCCAATGGGCAATCTGTTCCCTGTTGTTCCCTCCCAGCTTCCAAGTAAGAAGTTACTTCCCACTAATCTCTGACCACATTCACATGAGATGTTTAGCATGGGGGGGGGGGGGGGGGGGGGGGGGGGGGGGGCTGAGTCCCACATTATCTGTGAACACTATTAACATTCTCCAAGGCCCCTGAGGTATGTTTTCAGATTCTTCTCTGGTCAGTCTTCCTAAGGCTACTAGCAGAATTACATTTGAAGGGGAACAGGGGGTAAAAATCCACATCACACCATGAACATTGTGACATCATGACACTCAGGAAAGGGGGTGTTTCTGACATGACATCACAATGCTTGGAACAGGAAGGACCAGGTGGAAGCCGGGGTGTGTGTGTGTGTGTGTGTGTGCGCAACCACAGTCCTTTGCACCCTCCTCCCAGTGCCCATAGGTCTCCCTTTAAGCTCCGCCCCCAGATGGCCTGCAGCTTCCTCCCAGCTGGGCCAATTAACCATCGGTGCAAATGCCCCTCCCTCAAAAGGCCAGACCCTGCAGCTACTGATATTGACAGACAACTCGGGGCTTTGCCCCGTTAGTAGTTAGGGTGCTCCAATACTTTTACATGCAAAGCTTCTGCAAAGTACCTGTGAGAGGCAGACGTGGCCCTGCGTACGCTCCCAGCGCTAAAGGCGTTTGCTAGCTGACACAGTGCTTTCATAATTGCCTCGTCCCTCCCAGGGTTGATGGGAGCGTTAGAAGGCAGAAGGCTTGTGACCTGGCGGCGGCGGCTGTTCTGGATACTCTGAGTTGATGAATGATTCATAGGAAAGAGTGGCCCTAAGGTGGCTCTAACCCGTACCAGTGACAGTCCCTAGGCAGCTCGATGGCTGCACAACGCTGCCTTTGCCTCTTTCTGTACTGGTCTGAGGACGACTGAGTCTACAAAGCTAAGAATCCTCCTGAATCTCACTAGCCCGGAGTTTGGGGTTGGTGCGGAGGCCTCTTCTGTGATGGGAAAAGGGTACAAAGCCCACCTCATAGGAGTCTGCCCAAAGCCCACATCCATAATCACACCATACAGCAAGGGAACCTCAGGCCCAGGGGCCAAATGCGGTCCCTGTCAAGTTTTTTATGTGGCCCCTTTCCAGTTCCTGGATCTGGCCCCTCGATCCAGTTAATACCTCCAATCTCTGAAAAGCTGAACTCGAGGTGAGCAGAGAGGAGGGCGTGCGCACAAGGATAGGGGACAGATCCATGGCACAGATGCATAACCTGGACCCTCCTTTTCTTGAGTGCACCCCGTATTCATCCCCACCCCAACTTCTCTGTGGCCCTGGGAGCTTGGACTCATTTTCAAAGGGCCCCCCAGGAGGGAAAAGGTTCCCCACCCCTGTCATACAGCTTCAATGGTGCGGAGGACTGTCCACCCCGCAGACAGATTACACCAGGGACGGAAAAGTACTTCAGGCCCAGGACCAAAGGTGGACTGCGACTAGTTATTATTTGGTCCTTTTCCAGTTCCTGGAACTGGCCCCATTCAGTTCCTACCCCTGAGCTCACAGTAAGGAAGCAAAGATGAGAGCATGCACACAAGAATAGGGGACAGATTCCCGAGTATGCCCCATAAGCACCTCCATCCCCAACTTTTATATGCAACCCTTGGAATATGGACTACTTTTTGAGGTGACCCTGGGGTAGGGTTGCCATATCTCCCTTTTAATCCAGGACGTTTATGAAAAATACATGGTGCAGGGCTGCACTGGTTCCAGTGCAGCCCTGCACCATGTAGGGTCGCAGGCGCTTCTGGATAGCGGCTCCTGGGTTGTTTGGAAGGAGGGTGAGACCGGGAAGAGCTGGAGTCTCCCCACCCCTGCTGGGACTAACCTCTCAAGCCCTGTGAGTGACAGCTGCCTCCCCCCACCCCCCTTGCTTGGAACTTTGGGAGGGCGGGGCCACACCCCTGCAGCTGGCAGCGAGAGCTGGGAGAAGAAGCCGGGGGCGTTACAAGGCCCCAGGACCCCGGCGCCACCATAGGCTGCACGCCGAAGGTGCGGCCCTTGCAGGACTTTCAGGATGTGAGAGGGTTGGAGGTTAGTGGCAATGCAACTGGAGTGGTGGGCGCTGTAGTCAGCAGATTTGCTTAGAAGTGGGAGGTTTTTAGCGGGGTGGGAGGGTGTTGGGAGTAGGGGTAGGTCCCGACATATGCGCCAACGTGGGAGATGGGGGCATATGGAGGAAGGGGTGTCGCCCAGTGTGAGAGGGCAATGGGTGGATAGGAGGGAGGGGGGTATTGGGGGAGGTGAGGGACGAAGGAGTTGGGGGAGGGGCTGTTCCCTTCTGTGTGAGGGAGGGGCGTAGCCCTTCAGGGATGGAGAAGTTACCATCCTGTGGTAGAGGAGGATAGGGGATGTGTGGGATGGGGGCGAGGGGACTGGGTTGGGGGGGGAGGGGCAGCTCCCCTCAGTGCGAGAGGGGCACAGCAGCTGGGGGAGGGGGAACTGCCCTCCGATGCAAGAGGAGGGTAGGGGGTGTAGCAGTGGGTGGGGATCTCCCTTGGGAGGCTGGCGGGACGACCCCTGGGGGGGGGCTGGGGGTGGACCGGGGAGGGTCTACAGCTATAGGGGTCATCTTGGGTCGGGGAAATTATGGTGTTATATTCCTGTCCCACTCACTAGCCCCCCTGGCCTTGGGTTACTGCTGCTGAATGTGAGGTCAGTGGCCAATAAGTCAACTGCGGTCCGGGAGATGATCCTGGACCAGCCAGCCGACCTCGCATGTATCACGGAGACCTGGCTGGGCAATGAGTCGGGGCCTATATTGGCTGACCTTGCCCCGGCTGAGTACTCCATGCAGTATCAGCCTCGGCTGGGGGGCGGTGTAGCCATTGTTTTTAAGGATACATTGTCTGTGAGGAGATTTCCTCTGCAAACCATCATGGGGAGAGAGGGCCTGCATTTGGTGTTGGATTTGGCTGGAGACAGATTAGAGATACTGCTGATATACTGGGCACCCACCTGTACGACAGCTTCCCTATCCGCACTGACTGAGCTGGTGTCAGAGGTGGTCTTGCGGTCTCCCAGGGCAATAGTCCTGGGGGACTTCAACATCCACACCGATGCCAGTCTTGGAGGTGCAGAGCGTGAGTTAATGGTCGCACTGGCAACCATGGGTCTGTCTCAGAGGATGGTGGGCCTCACACACATTGGAGGACATACCCTAGACATGATGTTTAGGGTATGTCGGGGGCGAACCATCCTAATTGGTTCTGCACCCTCCTGGGGGCTGACATGCGCCAGGATACCTGCGCCAGAAGATAATGATCCGTACATGACAAGGGTTCTGCTGACACTTCCCCCACTAATGGATCCCCCACCTCACAGGCCTTGAGGTATCCTCTGATCTCGATGGCTGCTCACTCGATGACCCCATGACCATGTGGAATTCCGTATTGGTGGAGGCCACTGACCGGGTGGCTCCCAGGCATCCGCTCTCGAACCGACAACGACGCAGGTCCCCGTGGTATACGGAGGAGCTGTTGCAGATGAAGCGGGAAGGGCGGCGGTTAGAGCAACGGTGGTGTCACTCACGGGCTGAAGTTGACCGATTGCGACATAGAGTCTGGTTACATACCTATGCCATGGCGGTGCGGGCAGCAAAGAAAGTTTTCTTTGCTGCCCTCATTGCGTCTGCTAAGTCATGCCCGACGGAGCTTTTCCGGGTGGTGAGGGGGCTGGTCAGTTTGGCCTCCCTCCGCCTGGATTTAGAGTCATCAAATGCCTGCTGTGATTTGTTTGTGGACTTTTTTGCAGATAAAATTGCTCAGATCCACCACAGGTTTGATGCAACATTTTTAGCAGTGGGTGAACCAGAGGCAGTAGAAGCCTTGTCCTGTTTTGTGGGATGAATTTCAGAATGTGTCGCCCTCAGATGCGGGGGATGCCCTGGGGTCTGTCAGAGCCACTTATTGTGAATTAGACCCATGCCCGTCCTAGCTGGTCAAGGTCAGCCGGGAGACATTAGGGCCGTTGCTGGCAGGGATTGTCAATGCCTCCCTGGGGGAGGGCAGGGTGCTGGACTGCCTTAAGGAGGCGCTGGTGCAGCCCCTGCTCAAGAAACCATCATTGGATGTTGGCGTCCTGGCCAGATATTCCCTTTTTAGGGAAGGTTATTGAGCGGGTGGTGGCTCGGCAGTTGCAGGAGCATCTGGACCAGATTAACTTTCCTCGAACCCTCGCAGTCAGGTTTTCACCCTCGATATGGCACAGAGACTGTGCTTGTGGCCTTGGTTGATGACCTCTCCCGTGAGTTGTTGATCCTACTAGATCTCTCGGCTGCATCTGATACCGTTGACCATGAGTTGTTGGTGATTCGGCTGCGGGACCGGGCAGGGATTGGCGGGACTGTTCTTGAGTGGTTCCGCTCCTTCCTGTCTGGGAGAGTCCAGCATGTGGTCCTGGGTGATTTTTCATCTTCTCCCTGGGGCCTCACGTGTGGAGTCCCACAACGTTCCATCTTGTCCCCTTTCTTGTTCAATGTGTACATGCAGCCTTTGGGGCTGGTTGTTAGGGAGTTTGGCATACAGTGTCATCAGTATGCTGATGACACCCAGCTTTCTCTCTCATTTTCATCCGACTCAGGCCCGGCAGTCTCAGTGCTTACCCGGTGCTCGGCAACTGTGGGGGACTGGATGAGGGCAAGCTGTCTGAAGTTAAATCCTGACAAGACAGAGGTGATGGTCGTGGGGAAGACCGGGGGAGTGGGGGCTCCCATCATTGACAGGATCCGTCCTCCCCTGGTATCTCAGGTTCGGAGTCTGGGGGTGCTCCTGGACCCACAGCTCCAGCTGGATGCCCAGGTGGCAGCTGTGGTGAAAGGGGCATTTTGCCAATTACATCTGGTGCATCGGCTTTGGCCATATGTCTCGGACTCCGACCTAGTCACAATCATCCATACTTTTATTACCTCAAGATTGGATCACTGCAATGCACTCTACGTGGGGCTACCCTTGGTACTGGTTCGGAGACTGCAGCTGGTGCAGAATGTGGCTGCTTGTCTCCTAACGGGGACGGGCCGACGCGAGCATATTACACCAGTGCTCTGTTCTCTGCACTGGCTGCCTATAGTCTTCTGGGCCCAATTCAAGGTGTTGGTGTTGACCTTTAAAGCCCTGAACGGCCTGGGCCCCGTCTACCTTCGGGACCGCCTCACCCTCTGGGTCCTGGATCGGCCCCTGCGGTCGGCTGGGGGCGCCCTCCTCGAGGTACCCCGGGTTTCTCGGGTGTCAATCTTGTGGAGGGCGTTCTCTGTTGCTGCGCCGTGGTTATGGAACTCCCCCCAGTTGGAGGTCCACCTGATTACCTACCTCCCCTCTTTCCATAGACAATGTAAGACCTGGCTGTTCCGCCGTGCGTTTCCTGAGGGAGAGGGGGTGGGTTAGGGTGGGTGGGTATGTTTTTATATTATGCTTGAATAGTGTTTTAAATTATATTATTGTTGTTTTGAATTGTTTTAGTATGTTGCTGGCCGCTCCGAGAGGCTTTTAGCAGGAGGAGGCGGCATATACATTTTATTATAAGTAAATAAATAAATATGTATTTTTCATAAGCGTCCTGGATTAAAGGGGAGGTATGGCAACCCTACCCTGGGGAGAGAAAAGATTCTCCTCCCCTGAGTTACACTCTTAATGGATAGATTTCCAGTCCTTAATTTGTCCCTGCTAGGGCCAGAGTTGGAATAACTTCTTTATGCGTAACTTCTTTAAAATGGCAAAGTTTAATTGGCTCACTCCACCCGCAGTGCTACACTGCAGAAATAAATGGCTGCTCTGTAATAGTCAGCAGAACTACCTCTGCGGTGCTGCTCAGACTCTTGCATGTGATGCTCAAGCACAAAAACACAGGGTATTCAAATTTTTCTAGTGCCAGTGGGAAGAAAAATAAGAATCTTAGATCTAAATTACCCTGGGCCTAGCTCTGGTTTGGAGGTTCCTGGCGTTCGGAAAACCTGTTGAATTCAGCTTTTGTTAATATAAAAAATAAAACAAACCCAACAGCCAGTGAACCAAATAGAAAATAGAACGACGCGCTCTGTGCAAACACACCTTTACTGTACAGGGTATGAAAAGCGTTATAGACACCCATCTCGTAGGCACTAAAACGTTGTACTAAACTTACAGACGATTATGCAAACAACATAGATTGGCCCAAAAGAGCTACAGTAAGGGAGGAGGAGGTGGGGAGACTCACAGAAGAGTAGAATAAACCAGAAAAAAAAAAAGAAAAAAAAACCCCAACCAGTCTCCAAAAAGTTACAGACATGAGACTTGGAATGGAGAGTTTGGGTAGCTAGGCCCCAAAGCCCTGATGCACACCATTAATATGGTAATCATGATTGTCCAGTTCACCATTTACCCAAGGCCATATAAGCTGGAGTTCCTATGACAGAGGTGGGGAGCCTCTGGCCCATGGGAGAAATCCTGTCTACAGCTGTTTTTGATACAGTCCCTTTAAAATTCTGGGATCTGGCCAATGGATTCAGTCTCTGCCCTCAAGCATTGAAAAGAAGGAGCTCGGGGGTAGGAAGCAGAGGTGAGGGCATGCACCCATGGACAGGGGACGGATCCATGAAGTGGATTCAAGAGCAAAGTGCAGTTTTTTAGACTATGATACGCCATGAAAGGAGTCAATTTTTACTGCAAAAAATTCAGACCATCCCATTGTTAAGACTGATATTTTTGGTCTATTCTTTTTTTAAGATGCCCCTTTTCAGAATTCAGGAAGTATAGAGCTTTGGAATTCTATCCCCAAGAGCCAACAAATGCTTCTGCTCAACATACAAGAGAGGGGTCAGGAAAGCAATCAAAAATGCACAAAGAATGGGCTCAAAATGAGTAGTGGAGAGCAAACAGGTGAGGCTACATGAAACAAAGACCATGCCATTAAACTGAAGTATCATAGTAACCTCAATTCTAATGAGAAAAAAGAGTGATTTTTAATGCTATGCATTGGTAACCCATAGAAGTCACTGTCACGATACATCACCGAGGATAAGGGATTGGTAGGTTTTGTAAAAAGACTGGGCATTTCTAAATATTATTATTTCTATAGTACTTTCAAAGTGTTTTACAGTTCTTTTCTAGTTCACCCTCACACAAGTCTGTGGGATAGGTCATTATTATTCCCATTTTACAGATCGAGAACTGAGGTTGAGAAAGAGTAATTTGCCCAAGGCCACCCAGTGAGTTCATGCCTAAGGCAGGATTTGAAGGCTGTTCTCCCAAGCCCAAAACCTTATTCACTAGACTCAACTGGAAAGGAAATATCTCACCTCCTGTCCAGTACTGCTGCATGCCATTAATGGCTGGATGAGTGGAGTGATCCCTCTGCACAGGTTACAAATCTGTGTTAGAAGATTCTCTCTAGAGTGAAGTGGTTATGAATTATTCATTGAGTGATCAACACTCCTTGTGCTACACATGTAAGAGTTTCCTTGGCACATGATAAAGGACGTGATTTTTAACACATGGTAAAATGCTCATCGAGACTGCCTACTGCATGTTTGTACACATTAGCTAGCTTACAAATTGCCCAGGGCTACCCGGCATGTGGATGCAATTAACGAAGCTGCTCTTTTGCCAGGACATCAGTGCTGATATCTTTATTGTCACAAGAAGTGGAACTGGTAGGAGGTGAGCTTGCCATGTACATGATTGATGCCAAATGTGTTTGATGCCCAGCACCATGTAACCTCAAGCTGTTGGCTAAGATTCAAAAAAGGCAGGACAGCCAAGATGGAGGGTGGAATCATGAGAGGATAGCGCACATTAGCCTTTACCATCCGCCACATGGCCTCCACAGAGTTGCCACTCACGTCAGAGTTCACGTACATCACGGGCCCATCACATGGGCTAATCAGGGCTACTGGGTGCCCACATGTCCGTGTCTTATCAATTAAGTTCAGCCACAGCCTCACTAGCATCCAGGTTCACCAGCACATGGAGTCCCGCCTAGCGTGCCCAGTCAGCTGAGAGGTGGTAATAATCTCCCTCCTCTGCGGCTACCTCTCAGCTGAGAGGTGAACTAGATCTCCCTCCCTGCCCTCCCCGCAGCCTCTCAGCTGAGAGGTTATTATTATTATTATTATTATTATTAACAAACATTTATATAGCGCCAGCAGTGTACATGGCACTTTACAAAGTAATAAAATAGACA
This sequence comes from Sphenodon punctatus, assembly GCA_003113815.1. Taxonomy (NCBI): domain Eukaryota; kingdom Metazoa; phylum Chordata; class Lepidosauria; order Sphenodontia; family Sphenodontidae; genus Sphenodon; species Sphenodon punctatus. The sequence continues at coordinate 1,622,891 of QEPC01006715.1, read as the reverse complement.
CGGTCCCTGCCCCTAGGGCTTACAATCTGAG
>QEPC01006715.1:1574260-1621251 GCA_003113815.1 Sphenodon punctatus | reverse complement strand
ACTAGATCTCCCTCCCTGCCCTCCCCGCAGCCTCTCAGCTGAGAGGTGCACTAGATCTCCCTCCCTGCCCTCCCCGCAGCCTCTCAGCTGAGAGGTGCACTAGATCTCCCTCCCCCCACCTGGTCTCCATCCCCACCTCTCAGCAGAGAGGCAAGCTAGAGATCTCCCTCCCTGCAGTCTCCCTCCCATGCAGCCTCTTACCTCTTCCACTGGTGGAAGCTGTCGCAAGCCCATGAAATACATCCAGAGGGCTGCCTGTTTATTAGGCTGGACGCACCAAACATGTAGTCGGGGACTGCACAGACTGAACACGGACTCCCGCGGGCCATTGTCTCGTTTGATTCCATCCTGAGTCACCCAGACCCTTTGCAGACTTTCCTGCCCAAGTATCTTCCCAGCCGAAACCATCTTCACTTCCGAGTTTGAGAGGGAAGTCACAGCATAACACAGCAAAGCAGAGGGTAATAACAAAGATCTATCTACTGCACCGAGATGTACCTGTACAGCAAGCATCCTGGTTGCTTGATGACCTGAAACGGCAGTTTGAAACAAAACCCTCTTCCACGTGGTTACATTTCAATGACGCCTTCCCAGTCATGCCTGCATGACTTTCCTTTTACAAATCATGCTTAGTTTTCTGGAAAGCAGTATGGACCTAGTGATAGGCACGGCAGCTGATGTTTTATAAGCCCCATGCCTGAGAGATGCTTGAGTTTGCACATGAGAGAGGTTGAAGAGACAGACTAGCTACTCATTTGTTTTTTCATTGACACAAAAACCACTTCTTTATCACCATAACCAAGAAGGGAGACCACATTGCTACACAAGATCAGACAAAGCTGCATTTGCCTAGTTCCTGAAAACTATTCTGATCAAGCACATTGAGAGGGGAGCACAGTGCTCATACGAGTTCCTGCATGAGATGTTATGAAATCTGGTTAATTCAACAACAAAAAAACCACCACCAGACAACAAAATTACTCCACAGAAGCATTTTTCAATGTGTCCAAGACAAACTCCACGAGCAGCAGCAGGCGTCACCCCACTTCTTCCTGCAATTTGGAGGGAGGATTTTAACAAGGGGCCCTCAGGAATTCCAAGAGAGCCCCTCCAGCACAGCACGGTAAGAAGGAAAGAGACTGACGGACAGATTAGAGCAGAGATGCTCCACTTTCTCCATAATGGGACCCCCTTTTCCACACTGAGCTCTTCACCCCATCTATCCTGGACTCTTCCCACATAGGAAAGTTTGGGAAAGACAAGGTTCTTGCAACCCTCAGCATCCTATTCATGACTCCCACTCCACCTCATCCCCTTCATGGAGAACCCCCAGTGGAGGAAATATTCATCAGTCTCCTCAAGTAACACAGATTTGTGTGCAGGGCAGATGGGAGCACTGCGAAGGAGCACATTTCGTTTGCAGTATAAACATCCATGCGAAAGTGAAAAGTATGTCATCCATTCCCTTTTTGACGGGTGGTTGGGGGGGGGGGCAGTGGGGCTCAACCCTGGCTCCCACGGAAATGGGAGGGAGGCCCATTTCTTCCACCCTCACCACTCCCTCATTCCCCTCCGCCCAACTCACCGCTGAGCTGGCAGAGCATGAGCAAAGCCATCTCAGCTGGGAATCAGCGAGACAAGGTTACGGAGGGAGAGGTGGAGGTTGAGCCAGTTACTGACTTTACCGTGCAAGTGCCCAGGGAGGCTCCTCCAGCCACCCTGGGGCATTAGTGCAGTAAGGCAAGAAGAGAGGCTGGAGGCAGGCACTCCCTGCAGTTCCCAATGCAGGGAGCCCTCCAATCAAAATGACCTCCGGGTGGAGATCCAGACCACCCCAAGCCAATAACAGCCTCAGTAGAGAGAGGAGGGGAGCGTGGGGTCTGCCTGGCTGCTGCCGGGAACCATGCCTCCTTCCCCAGAAACCCAACATGGATGCTAGACTCTGCAGCAAGCAGGTACCCCGCTCCCCTTCCCTTCCTTCCATTTTTGCCCCTCCTCCCTGCCTTCCCTCCCACCCAGTTTCCCGCCTCCTCCCTGCCTTCCCCCATTCTCCATTTCTACCCAAACCCTCCATTTTTACCCCTCCCCCCCACATTCCCCTTCCCCTCCGTTTCCCCCAGTGTTTCTACCCACCTTTCCGCCTCCCTGCCCCCACCCTCATTCTTAACCGTTCCCTGCACCATGTTTCCCCCCTCCTTCCTGCCTTCCCTTATGTATCCCCGCACATCCACCCTCCCCGCACATCCACCCTCCCATTTCTTCCCTTCCCCTCCTCTCCACCCACCCTGTCTCTGCCTCCTTCCCTCCCATTCTACTCATCTCCTTCTCCAGCCCATCGCATTTCTACCCCTCCTCTTCCTCCCTTCCCCACATTTCTACTCCTCCCTCCCCCCCCTTCCCATTCACCCCTAATGTTTCTACCCCCTCCCCTCCTCTCCGTTACCCCCCGTTTCTGCCTCTCCCCCTCCCTGCCTTCCCCCCATCCAGCCACCCCTATTTCTATGCCTCCCCTCATCCCTGCGCGCATCACCACCCCTGCCTGAAACTCCACCAGCCACCACTGATAAATGATATACTGGCTTGCTTCTCCAGACAGCTCAGTTACCCATGGATAAATTACTTTGGCTTAGGCCGTAAATAAAATTCATTCATTCATTCCATGGATAAATGATAGCTAAAGCTTCCTTCTTGTCCCACGTCCTTCAGAATAAGAAACCCAGTAAGTGCAGGCCCAGCCCTAATCATCAGACTGCAGAGACGCCCAGTAGTCATCCAGCTTTAAGAGCTCCTCTTACTTGCAGAAATTACAGCGCTTCTTTCTCAATATTTTTTTATTTGCCCAATTACAGGAGAAGGGAAACTGAGTTAGTATCAACCATCGTACCTATTCGCGCACAAGCCAATACCCACATTTAGGAGAGGAAGAATGGACTTGTATATAAACAGAGGCACTTCTACACAAACAATACTCAGATCTTATGTAGCACATTTTGACCAGTGATCTCAGTGCACGTTAGATTGCATACCTCCCAACATTTCCAGGAGTCAAAGAGAGTCAAATCCTGCCCCTTTGGTCAATAAACTTTGCCCCATAGCAAATAAGCTTTGCCCACCCCCGCCCCCCACCGACAAGCACACAAACCCCACCCAACATTTCCAAGTTCAGAAAGGGGGACAGAATCTCTTCTAGTTCCTTGTCATTCCATCCTCTCAGGTGCTTTTCCTGAGTCAACCAGGAAAGAGGTGCCCAAGTCTTCAATACCAGTCTCTGTCTCTCTCTCTCCTGAAAGAGGGACTTTGACCCCCTGAAAGAGAGACAGTGGGATTCAACACCCAAAGGAGGACTGTCCCTCCTAAAAAGGGATTGAATTATCCTAAAAAGGGATTGAATAGGGTTGATGATCAGTTCCTTGTTCAAGATAGTAAAACATCAAGCACACTCTGGTCATTGACCTAAATTATCGTTGTTCACTCCACTTCCCCGAGCAGCAGGAGGTTCCCAGGGCAGCCTTGCTGGGTCTCCTGCCCTTTGGTAAGAGAGAGAAACTGGAGACTTACTGTGTGGTATAATACTCCATTTCTTTATAAATCTATACACTGACAGGACCCAACCGGGAGTTATGTTCTCAGGGGGACCCCAGATCCATAACATTCTGTTATTCCGATAGTGCCAGCAGTGTGACCAGGTGCTGTGCAGTTGTGATCAGTGGATCCCAAACTTTTTGGAAAACAAGTCAACCCTCAAAATTTCTCATGGGGCACCACTCTCTCTCCCGAATCCCCAGTACAGACTGCTTCCTCTGAACCTGGGCACAAGATCATATAGCCTTGACTTCTCCAAAGCGAAGGCCGTTGCATGCAGTAGAGCAAAGCAGTCTGCAGCACACCAGCTACAGGGCGGACTTTGCGGATGGCTAGAGGTCTGCAGGCCACTGTTCGGGAATCACTGAACTAAACTGTGCGAAGTACAACTTGCCCTTTGTCACCGAGATGCTGATAACTCTCATTGGCTTCTAAGGTGCCCCAAGACAGCAGAAAAATGCGACAAAACATCAAATCAACTTAAAATGGGTTTAAAGTCATATCTTGAGCCAAAGATGAAAAGAATGAAGCATCAGCCATATGGGATTCACAAGGGTGGGAATTCCGATAAATCGTTGCCAGAGGAGCATAAACACAAGATTTTGGAATAGCAAGTAGAAAGGACGGGCTCCAGAAGGGTTAAGACAGAAACCAAATGCAAGTTTCAAGTGGCATAAATGCAAACCAGATTCCCATCTTGAAATGCAGGCCCCTCAATGGCTCTTAAAAGTTAATAGTACAACTTTGAATTTAGTTCCCAGATGTGGTCTCATGGGTGGTAGGTTGGTGTATTATTTTTTTTCTTCCCTGGAAGGAACAGGGCTAGGCAGTGTCATCAGGGAACTGGGACAATGGCATACAAGGCTTTATCCTGAAAACCAATGCTGAATAAAGGGTTTCCCACAAAGGATGCGATGACTCAGTGGGACAAACCCTGCTTCCTACTGAAGTTGGTGCGAGTCTTACTATTTCTACGGGTGGGAGTAAGGGCAAGGATTAGACTGGCTGGCATTCTCAGCTCGCCAGTGGTGTGTAGTGTTGGTTTGGGAGTAGCGAAGAGTAGATGGGGCCTTACGAAATCACAGCTCTCAAACTGCGGAACAAGAATTCTTTCTGAGTCCCACCTATACTCGGGGTAGGCAAGGACACAGGGCGTTTTCAGACAGACACGGAGCTGGCCACCCCCGGAGCCACTCCGGGGCTGCACCCCCGCATCTGCCTGCTGTTGGTGCAATCCCCAGACAAGAGCAGAGCTGCGGTGGCTGTCCGCCAAGCAGACAGACAGCAGTTCCACCTTGGGCCGGTGCCCGAGGTTTGGCTGGCCAGCCTGCTCCTCCGGCGGCACTCCGGGATGTTCCAGAGCACTGCCAGCAGCTTTACCTTCGGACGGAGCAGGGGCAGCCTCCTCTACCTGCATATCTGGCGGGCGGCCTGCCTTTAGAAGAACGAGCCACCCGGGGGGGGGGAAGGGGGATGAAGCAGAGGCTGGGCTGCTGTCTGTCTGAAAATAAATACCCATAATGGAGCAAGTGGGCCCTGGACTCCAGGGGGAGCCACTGCAAGTGGCCCGAGTCCTGCTAGGAAATTTTCAGAATGGACACGGGAGGAGCCGACACACTTCCCCCAACTACTCTGAAAATCTTCTAGTGCCCCTCTGGCTGCTTTGCTAAGGGGCCTAGCCAAGAAGGAAGTTCTCAGTGCTGCATCCCTTGCCCCATCCAGCTCTTAGAAATTCCTTCCTGATGGGATTGCTGTCGCTCCTTTGGGCCCCCCTGAGAGCCAGGGTGGTGCCACCACCTTTGTTTAAGCCAGCCTTCCTGGTGGACAAACTGGGGGGGGGGGGGGGAGAAAGCCAGAGCTGGCCGGGAGCCTTGGGAAGAGTCACTGGTTAGGAAGACCTTACGGGATCCCGGGCCTGCCAAAGCCTTGTTACGCCCCTTGGGGTAGCGTACGGGGCGGACGATTGGTTGTATGGAAGTACGACAGGGATGGGGGGGTTGGTGTTGTCCAAAGGGATGATGGGAGCAGGGGAACGGTGAGGTATATATGGGAGGAATGAGGGGAGTAGGATGTTTTTATAGGGCACTTATGCGTATTTCTTTAACATGTTGGAAACTGCCCTGAGCCTTCTGGAAGAGGGCGAGATACAAATAAATAAACTAACTAAATAAACAGTATGGGATGCAAGGCATTATAATAGGCCTCTGAGTTTCATGCTTGTGATTAAGTTTTAAGGGTCAATTGTTGCTCAGTCATGTCCCAAGAAGGGCCTGGCATCTATAGATTTTGTTCTGAATGCCGCCCGGGTCAAGTGTTCCCAGCACAAGCCCTGAGAAGGGCAAGGCCTTTGTGCTCCCGAATTTCGTGTTTCCCAGGAATTTCACAAATGTATTTTAGCCTCAGTGATCAAATGTTTTATTTAAAGGTTTTGTCTGTGTTTGCTTATGTTTATCTATGTACTATGTATGCATGCATGTATTTTTAATTGTGTAGTGGCTATGGTGCAAGCTAATGCCTAATATTATTGTTATTATTATTAACAAACATTTATATAGCGCCAGCAGTGTACCTGGCACTTTACAAAGTAATAAAATAGACACGGTCCCTGCCCCTAGGGCTTACAATCTGAGAGACAGGAGCTGGGGGAGAGACTTAGGAAGGGGAACAGAGGGAGAGACAAGGGGTCTAACATTCATGAAGATGCGAGGTCTCAAGTGCACGTACTTGGCTTGGTTACGATGAGAATGACAGCAGGCAGGTCCATGTGGCAAGGATAAGGGTAAACCGATCGTAGGTATAGGAATAGTGGCTCAGCAGGATAAAGAGTCAGACAGAGCAGAGCGAAAGAGGTGAGTTTTAAGGAGAGATTTGAAGGTATGAAGGGAGGGGGCAAGGCGGATGTGGACAGGGAGGGAGTTCCAGGCATGGGGGGCAGCAAGTGAGAAGGGACGAAGGCGCTTAGGGGAGCAGGGAAGGCGTGGAAGGGTGAGAGAAGGGACAGAGGAGGAGCGAAGTGCACGGGCTGGAGTATGGAGGGCGATAAGTGCAGAGAGGTAGGGGGGAGCAAGGTTGTGAAGAGCTTTATAGGTGAAGACTAGGAGCTTGTGCAGGATTCGTTCAGGAAGGGGAAGCCAGTGAAGCGAAGAGAGGAGGGGCTGCACATGGTCGAAGCGACGGGTGAGGTAGACGACCCTGACAGTAGAGTTTTGGACAGAGATGAGGGGAGAAAGGTGGGTCTGGGGAAGGTCAGAAAGAAGGAGGTTAAAGTAATCGAGGTGAGAGATGACCAGAGCATGAACAAGAGTTTGGGCAGACGAGACAGAGAGAAAAGGGCGAATCTTAGCAATGTTAATGGAGGGAGAAGCGACAGGATTTAGCAACAGAGTCAATGTAGGGTTTAAAAGAAAAGGGCGAGTCAAAGATGAAGCCTAGGAGAGAGAGAAGGAGTAGAGAGGTAGAGTTGAGTGTCATCAGCATAAACTTACTTATTTACTTACTAAAAATAGTATGGGACTTGGGTCATATTCTCACAAAACCCTTATCCCATGGTAAGTATCACTTGCCCCTGGTTCATCTTTGACTCCCCCCTTTCCTTTGCTCCTCGGATCAACACTGGGTAAAAGCAGATGTGACAGCAGCCCACTGTAGTCTGCTTGGGACCAGACCTCACGTGCACATCTGTGGAGGCACCACCAGATGTTGACCCAGGATTCCTCTGGGTCATATTGGTGGCTAGCCAGGGCTCTGACCTTGGGAAACCCCCGAAGTCATAGCCCAGACAACGGCCTGTCCAACTGGGCCAAAGCAGGCCACAGTGGCCTATCATGTCTGTTCCTGGACCGCCAACACAGCCTGGGTCGGGTTCGCCACGGCCAGCCGCCATGTCTGGCCGTCGCTGGCTGCCATGGCTGCCCATTATGGCAGGGTGCTAGGCACAGCCAGCCTCCCACATTCGCCCTCATTGGCCATGGGCATGTATGTTTGGAACCCCAGAGCGGGGTGGGTCAACACCGCACGGTTGTCATTTCTGTCAGCCATTGTTAAAATCTGGCCTTTCCTTACTGCTTCTATTGCCAAGATGCTACTCCATGCTCTAGTAGGGTTGCTGCCTTTGTTTTTTTTCTACCTGACACTTCCATTTTGGCCTATGGGGGTGTCAGATGAAAAAGCCACCACAGGTGGCAACCCTATGCTCTAGTTATCTCTCACCTTGACCACTGCAACCTCCTCCTTACTGGTCTTTCCTGTTCTCATCTTGCCTATCTCATTTCTGATCATAACTCTGCTGCCAGAGCCGCCGCCTCTCTCTCCACTGGCTCCCTCTATCTGAATGCCTTCAGCACACGCTCCTTTTCCTTACCTTCAAGGCCCTTCATGGTCTTGCCCTCTTCTACCGCTCTGCATTTGTTTCCTACTACACTCCCACCTGGTAGCTCCAATCCTCCTCTGCTACCACCCTTGCCTGCTCATAACTCCCTTGCTCCTCAAAACACATCCACCCCTTCTCCATTGCTGCCCCCTTTCTCCCCCACCCCCACCCAACCTGGAACTCGCTCCCTGAATACATTCAGTCTGCTCCCTCCCAACCTTCAAATCCCTCCTGAAAACCTACCTCTTCCGTCAGGCTTTCCCTACTCCTCAGCCCTTAGTCTGTTTCCTGATTTAGTCAGGGCCCCCTTTCCCCTGTAACAGAGGCCACTTTCAGACCTGGCCCCTCCTCCCCCCCTCACACATATTTTGGCTGCGGGAGGGAATACGCACGCCAGGATATGCGCGGGGTTCAGCCGGTCTGAAAGGCCTACCCCGCTCCCGTGGCTTTGCCGGCAAACACACGCAGAGATACAGAGCAGGATTTCTTGCTCTGTGTGTGTTTGCACCAGCAAAGCCACGTGCGGAGAGGAGGGGGAAACATCAGACCGGCTGAACCCCACGCATATCCTGGTGTGCGGATTCCCTCCCACAGCCAAAATATACTCAGGGGGCAGGTCTGAAAGCGGCCTAAGTTTAGCATGTGCACCTGCAATGTCTCAACTCTGTGAATGTACCCCTGCCTCTCCCTCATGCCTTCGTCTCTCCTCCCTTGTTTCTCCTAGGTTTTAAACCTACTGGGGCAGGGCCCTGTCTATAATTAATGATTGTAAAGCACCAGGTGCATTGCTGACGCTATAGAAATACTTAGTAATAAATGCATGTACCTCACATTTATCTTGAGGCAACTATTCCAGTGTGATTCCTGTTTTCTTCCATTCTATGGATGGAACTATCCTGGATTGCAGGAGTGAATGAATGCTGAACGGGTAAGCTACCCCATGCCACTCTACATGATCCTGAGAACATGCCCTCAGAAAACTTAGGTTCATTTCCTCTTCTCTGCCACAGATTTTGGGTGTGATGCTAGACTAACTACTTCATCTCCCTATATTTTGTCTCCACATTGGTAAAACTGTACTCGCTGCATACTTCTTGGCCTCATGACAATAAATAAAATCAAGAATTGTGAAGGACTGAAACTCTATAATAACTGGGCAGGTAGATAGTTCTCCTAGTCTTGGTATTGCATAACTTCTCTTTTCATGCTATAATCTGTACTCCCCTTCAGCTTTTTCAGTCATAAACTCTTCTTGCCTTTCTCCTTTTTGTAAACTTTCAGAACACTCTTTCCCCTCCTCTCATTCCATTCTTTAAGACTGTTTCTCCTCTGTTTTTTTCTAAGTTATCTCCACTTATCTCTCTCCCTTCACAAGAGGCAGTCACCACTTTAAGCTTCCAAAATTCCTTAGTCTAGGAGTACTCTGACTAAACCATCCTTCTCTTAGGGTGTTTTGAGACAAGCGCCTCCCCACCCATCATGCCTGTTGCAAGGCTGCATAGGGTGCCAATGCGGAGGGAGGCGCTTGTCTCAAAACACCCTTCGTCAAGACCACATCCCTGAGACATAACAGAGCTACCCTGGAGCTGTATCACCACAAACCTGCCAGTCATTTGCTGACAGAAGCTAGGAACTCTGTCCCACACCAAGGGAGTAGCAGTTCTACCTTCATAGGGTTCACTCCCACTCCACACACCCAGATTCCTATGAGAAGTCCAAACATATGCTACAAAATCCACGGACCTCACATTCCCTCTTCCTACACCACCACCCCCGCCCCCAATCTATGCACGCATCATTCGGTCACATCCACGCACAATCTGGATAGCTCACGCACACGCTTCATTTCCAAGGCTCCCTTTCTCTCGGTTGCTCTGATTTCTCAGCCTGGTGGATTTTTCTGCCCCTCTTTCTCTGGTGCACCTGGAGAACATTTTAGACTCTTCTCCTTTGTGCTGGTCCCACCCCACTTTTCTAGAACAGATTCAGTTTTAGGAAAATGGTCTCACAGGCAAATGAAATGAGGGGAGGGGAAGAATTTATGGTAGGGTGCAGCCCGAGGCTGGGGAAGAGCTGAAGTGACCAGGAGAAACACTGCCCTCTTCGCTCTCCCGAGCCACCTGAAGAAGAATTCAATGCCGTCCCATCAGCTCCCATAACTTTCTCCATTCATCCATGTCTACAGCCTGGCAGCTCAGTTCAAGTAGTCTGGGAAATCGCTTTTAGACAGCCCACAAAAATGCAACCCTAACTTGCATTAATTTACAACAAGAAGTTATTTTTATTTGTCTTAACCATTTGTTATAACAAAAATGAAAAGCAATCCAGTACACAAAAGCAGAATCCAATAAAAGCATGTTCTAATTTCAATTACAAAGTCTGTCAAGCTTCAGAACACCATTTAATATGGTACATTCTGAGTGACATAGTAATGTCTGTGGTTGCTAAAGCACGAGCAAGGTTGCCTGCCTTCAGCATGACAGGTTTACTAGAGTTAGCCAGCAAAAGGGCCAGTTTTATCTGAAATGTCCCAACGCACTTTCCCTACAAAGAGGGGGGTGATCAAATTGCGATTTATCGCTGCTGAAGAAAGGCAACTAAAAAGATGAGGGAGATCCTCTACCGGGTTCGTGCCGCAAAAACAGAATCTCAGCTCAAAAGGAATACCATTATATCTGCCCTCCAACATAGTCACAGAGAGAGTGTGTTTGTGTCTTGGTCCCCAAAATAGGTCGTAGAGACAAAGTAGCGTAGAGATATCTTTTATTGGACCAACTCAGGTTGGTGGAGGTTTGCAAGCTTTCGGACCTCACAGGATCCCTCATCAGGCAAGTCGGAAATCCAAGGGATTTGCCTGGTGAAGGATCCTGTGAGGTCCGAAAGCTTGCAAACCTCCACCAACCTGAGTCGGTCCAATAAAAGATATCTCTACGCTACTTTGTCTCTCCAACATAGCCGAGGACATCAAATTAAACTTTAGTCGAGTTAAAGCTTTACAGATTTTAAAGCTACTTATACAGACTAAATAGTCTTCAAGCGGATGATGAATCTTAAGTTTTCAGTTCCAAGAGGCTATATGGATTGAAGAGAGAGCAGTCATGTCAGTTTGAATATAATTGTCTCTCATGCGAGTCTTAAACATAACTTTAGTCTTAGCCCTTGGAACGCTATTTAAAAAAAAAAAAATTCAAAAGAAAAAACCAACCAGCCTAAGAATTTTATCCAAACTGTTCTTCCAGCTCATGGTAAAGTCAAAATTGACTTGCTCGTTCCAGCAGAATTTTGGCAAGCGACCATCAGGCATGCATTCATTAATGAGAAACATGCGTGTCCATTGCCACACACACACATAGATTGTGGAGAGCTGAGGCGGAGTTTTGTGGATCACTCAGAATGTACCATATTAAACCAATCCCTGGGCATTTTCCTTTAATAAAGTTTAATGCTATAATAAATATAACAAGTCACTGAACCAGGTCTCCTTTGCTTTTGGCCTCCCTTCTTCCTGCCTTTTCTCATTTCCTCCCTCCCATTTTTGTTATTTTAGCACCCCAATGGCTGCTTCTGCTCGGTTTTTATTTATTTATTTATTTATTGCCACTTAATATCCCACCCCTTTGTGCCCGAGGCACCTCGGGGCAGCTTACAACAATATATTTTAAACAACAATATAAAAACATTTAAATACAAAACACAAAACAACACATTCAAACATAATTGGAGCTAAAATACCCACCCACTCCACCAAACCCCTCCCCCCCATTACCCCTCCCCCTCGCCAAACGCCTGGCGGAACCACCAAGTTTTACAATATCAAGGGAAGAAGGGGAGATCCGGGACCAAACAGGCCTCCACCGGGAGCGAGTTCCACAGTCTCGGGGCAGCCACTGAGAACGCATTCTTCATGGTTCCATACGAGATACCTGGGGGACCTCAAGGAGGGCACCCCCTGGCGGACCACAGGGGCCAATTCAGAACACGGGGGTGAGGCAATCCCACAGGTAACTGGGGCCTTGACCCACAGTGTTTCATGGTAAAATAAATTAAGAGGTACTGGGTTTTTATTAAGAGTTGTACAAATGAGGAGCACCTTGACGATGATTTAAATTTGACCAACTAGTTAAATGTGTTTTTTTAATATATATATATATATATATATATATATATATATATATATATATATATATATATATATATATATATAATTAGACACACACACACACAATCTCGAGGGGAAGTAATTTGGGGTTTGGGGAAAATTTTAGAAATGTGCTTAGGGCAGGCAAACTGCATTATGGCTAAAACATTATTTAATGGGTAAAGGTGTCTGGTTTGATAGGAGAGTTTGTTGCCTCCTGAGCGCCCTTGTTTTATTAAAGGTTTCTTATTAGGGGCGAAGGCTGCCTGCATCTGAGCTCTGAGTAAGAGCTAGGGTTTTCTAATTCAAGTACACCGGTACTTTGTACATTTTTTTATTATACATTATTTTATATATTGCTATAAAGTACTTGGTTGATATGATAATTAATTATGTATTGTGCTGATTTTCTTAGGCAAACCTTAGGAGATGTTGCTCGATGGCTCTTTGGTTGGCTTTTAAATACTGAAGAAGCGACTGAAATTATCTCTGTTCATTAGTGACATATAATGATTAGAATTTTAATTTTATGGTTTTTATGATCCCTTTATGGGAGATAATTAAGGGAAGTTTTTATGGAAAAGATATTTATAGATAATTGTATTGGAATATTTGTACAGTAAGTACTTTAACTTGCTGTTGTCTTATATGTTCTATACGTTTTATAAATTGTAACAACCTATGTGGTTATACACAATAAAGATTTGAATTGAATTCATGTTAGTCTGGTCACTTCCTTTCCTCTCTCTCTATTTTCTTTGTGTTTTATCCTTCCCTGCGTTCCTTCAAGAGTTTACGCTTTCCCATCCCCCTTTTCATAACTTCCGCATTTGTCCTCTCGTCTCTCCTGTTCCCCTACCTAACCTTCCTCATTCCTCCACACTCACATCATCAGGGCTGGCCTTAAGCGGGGCCAGTAGGGTCCATGGCCCACCACCATGGTTGGGGAGGGGGCTGGAGCCCTGCAGGGCAGCCAGTCCTTATAGTCTCAGGACCGGAGCTCCCGAGGCCTCAGGATGGGTTACTTTTGTGGGACCCTGCTACTCTCAGCCCTGTGGCGGCGGCTTCCTATGGGGCTCTGCTCTCCCTCCTCACCTACCAGGGTAGGAGGATCAGGACCCTGCAAGAAGAGATCGTGGGGATCCTGCATTTTATTTTCACCTGAGCACTGCAAATTCCACGGCCGGCCCTGAGCATCATCTTTGTTTCTATTCCCCTCCGTCCATGCCGTCTCTGCTTTCCCCCACAACCATTGGTATATTGCTGCCACTAAAAGCCCTTGGGCCCCGGCCAAGGAACGGGATTTGTGTAGCCCTCCGTTGCGACGCTTCCAATCTTCCTAAATAAATACCGAAACCTGGCTGGTTGTTTCCCTCTCCGTCACTGCACCCCCTCCCCTCCGGCAAGTCCGCCCTGCACCAACTGCCCCCCGCGCCGCAGCGGCTTGGCTTGGCTTTGGACACGTTGGTTTCTACTGAAGTTGCAGGAAGCTGTCGGAGGAACTTCTCTTGGAATCGGAAGACGAAACATTTGCTGCCAGTATTTCATATCTTGTGGCATGAAAATGTAATTTGTCACTACCTGTGACACAATAAAGTTCGACTTTTGTGTTCTCGGTGATTCAGTGTCTGTCTGGCCTGACTTTTCCACTTTCACTCCTCCTCCGTGCTCACTGTCCCATGCAAAATACATCTCTTAATCATCTAGTACCTTAAATGGATTTCATAATTTTAGGTTCTGTTAAGTTATATTCTTACACCAATACACATACTTGCACTGAAGGAATCAAAGTCGGGGGCTGTGGGTGGCCAGTGCTCTGTTACTCAGTACTAGGAAATCGGATGCCATGCTGGAGCGCTGGGTTACTCTTTCTAGGACTTTCCCTGCATTTTTTTAAATGCTTGTACTTAATTATTCAATTCCAAGACTGGATTTGAGTGAATGGGGCTTCTCTGCAGAAGGCTTCCCCGTTGAGGTGCTTGCTGGAATGCAGTGTAAGTCGGTTCCCTTCAAGAAGCACATCCGATTTTAGAACACCCTGGGGAACAGAAGCACAGCATGGAGGTGTGGGAGGGTTGTCTCTTGGAAATGACCCTGGGCCTTCACTTTGGGGGAGATATTGCTGCAACGTAATGGTGGTCTTGTTTAAACTGCCTCGGGAAGAGGATAGCGAACAAAAAATTGGATACGTTTGTGTGAATGTTTTAATTAAAATTATGTATTTTAAAATTCTGGAAAATGTGTTAGTTTTTTGGGACTTCCTGAAATGCTGATTGATTCCTCCAGCTGGTACAAAACAATGCAGTAGGCGGTTATGCTTTGTAAACACGATTCAGTGTTGTCTTTGAACGTAAGTATTTGGGTAATACTTCCAAACCCGGTAATTCACATCTGCTAATCAAAACTGTTTACATAGAGACAGGCTCAAGGACAAGAGGGGGGAGGTGTATCTTCCCCTGGCAAACGTGGAATATCTTGTATGCCGAAATAGTTCTTTCTAGCCTGCAACCAGATGAGTTTATGGTCACTGCCTCTGTAACGACCTCCTGCAGGGAGACTAAAAAGTTTGAGTCGGTTAAGTTCTAATGCTTGGAAAAGCCCCCACTCTCAAGCTGTAGCGCTGGGGTTACTCACCAGTGTGGGGTGCCTTCAAATAGGAGTGGTGAAGATCTCTTCTAACCCACACCATCCAGAGGCAGTCAGGTCTTTCCCCTTCCCAATGGCTAGATAAGCGAGTGGTGCTTCAAATTCACTAGATTGTTGTATAAAACGAGTGGCCTGTCACCAGAGCCTGCCTGCTGCTGGCTGATGCTAGCTGAAGGGATAGCTGAGTAGAAAGGAGTGCAGCTGCAAGACGTGCCAGACTGGGTCAGATCAATGGTCCATCCTTCATATTCCCAACATCTTTCATGGACCTGCCTGCTGTCATTCTCATTGTAACCAAGCCAAGTACGTGCACTTGAGACCTCGCATCTTCATGAATGTTAGACCCCATGTCTTTCCCTCTGTTCCCCTTCCTAAGTCTCTCCCCCAGCTCCTGTCTCTCAGATTGTAAGCCCTAGGGGCAGGGACCGTGTCTATTTTATTACTTTGTAAAGTGCCAGGTACACTGCTGGCGCTATATAAATGTTTGTTAATAATAATAATAATAATAAAAACACTCAAAGGCAGCCCCCAACCTCACTCATCAGACCACACCCTCATGCTACCATCACCCCACTGTCTGCCCAGCGACTGGCAACCGTAGGAAATTATGGATCTCAAGGTGAAATCCTCACACACCCCTTTGAAAATGGCAATCTAAGCTATTTTACAGCAAGACTTGCTTCTGAAGGGTTCCCTCCCCCCCCCCATGGATTTTTGCACCATAAGTGTTCAGCTATACTTTTTTCAATGTAACACATTCAGCAGGAAACATGGAGGGATGTCAGGCTTGAGAGAAAAATATACAGTAGTATACAAATTGAATGATTTTTAATTCTTCTATACAGAAAGTGCCCTATTGTTTCTCAGATTCATTAACAAGGCTCAGGTTCTTATTAACGGAACACCATTGTGGGTGGGGAATGGGAGGTCTCAGTAGCTAAAAGCACATGGCCAGAAACATACGCCTCAGTCTTCAGAGGGGCAATGTTGGGGAGGGGGACAGGGGGAAACACCTAGAAGCAGTGGCATGGATGCAAATTAATTTCCCTCCTTCTTGGCAATTCTCACACTTTCCTCAGACTAAAGAGAATTTCTGTACATTTTAGCATTATCGTACATGTGGTATAATACGTCGTACAAGAGTCGAAGTTACCGTGTGCCCCTATAATTATCATTCTTCCTTTCTTTTATACCAGAGGTGGGGAACCTCAGGCCAGGGAGCCAAATGCATCCTGCGCCAAGACTTTCGTTGGCCCCTTTTCAGCTCCTGCATCTGGGCCCCTGGGTGAAGTTCCTGCCCGTCCCCCAAAAAACCACATGATCCGAGGGAATGAGATGAGGGAATGTATACAAGGACAGGGGACACATCCACGGCACAGATCCATGATCTGGACCCTCCCTTTTTTTGAGCCCACCGCATACACGCTCCCATCCCCAACATCTGCGCGGCCCTAAGAGATGGCAAACATTTTCAGAATGGCCCCGGGAGGGAAAAGGTTGCCCACCCCTGTTTTACACCCACGCACACTATACCTATTGACACTAGACCCTCGAGTCTCCCAGCAACCCATTGCTATAACTCTCAGTCCCCTCTATTGGGTCCCCCTGTCTATGTTCCCCAGAAGTGCCTCCAGGGAAATGAGCTGAGGAACTTGGAAAAGGAGGCAGATGTCACCAGCCTCCCCTACAGAGCAGGAGGAATCGCAGCAGCACCCTCCTCCCTAGCACAGCCCTTGGTTGCACAATGGGAAAGGCCTAGTCAGGGTTTGCTGACCGACCGTACTACCCCACAGAGTGGTTACTGCATAGAGGTGTGCTAGTAGCATACAGAAGCAATGCCCTCCAAGAGTTTGTTCACAGTCATTTATTTAATAACAAATAATAATAATATTATTATTATTTTTATATAGTGCCCCCCTGCCATGGCTCTCTGAGCGCTTTACACATAACAAACACAACTTTTAATCCTCACAACAACCCTGTGAGGTAGGTTAGGCTGAGAGAATATTGTGACTGGCCCAAGGTCACCCAGTGAGTTTCTGGCTAAGGCGAAACTTGAACCGAGATCCCCCCACTACTTCCCCATCCAAGTACTGTGCAGTTACCCATTTCACTTCACTTCCTAATCCAGTTTAAAAGGTTAAAGCAAAGACGAGGGGGGAGGGGGTAATTATTACTGCAAACTATTGGGGTTAAACTGGGGAGGGAATCTAGGGGTCATGCCCATGTGTACTGTTCAGGGGAATTTCCCTCGTTTACAGCCTCCTGTTCAGTCCTCTACTGTCCCAGCAAACCTCACTACTTCCTATTTCCTCTGAGCCCATTACACAGCGTCTCTACCTCACTGACTGAGACTGTGCCCTCTTGCTAGGGTGGCCACCTGTGGTGGTTTTTTACCGGACATTCCCATAGGCCAAAAGGGAAGTATCAGGTAAAAAAAAAAAAAAAAAGACCCAAAGGTGGCAACTCTGTGCCCTTGCCCTTTCTGGATGTTTCCTGCAAGTTTCTAAGAACCAAGATGGGCTATTTAACCGCTGGGAGGCTTATGAAATGTAACCACAGTCTCTTCTCATTCCTGCCAGAGTATATCCTCCTGTTCATGAGAATGAAGGCAAAGGGAAGCACCGACTCTGAAAAAATTCCTCCAGAGTAAAGAAAATACTTTATTTGGCAGCAGTCTCATGAGAACACCCCCCCACGTGTATATCCTCTTCCGCTCCACCCTTCCTAACTCCTGCTAATCATCCCCACCCTGGACTATCCCCTACCTGTTATCTGCAAACTCCCAATTCTCTGTAACCAAGCCAAGAACGTGTACCTGAGCTCTCGCATCCTCATGAATGTTGCATCCCTTGTCTCTCCCTCTGTTCCCCCTTCCCTGTCTCCCCTCCCCCCGTCTTTAGATTGTAAGCTCTCGGGCAGGGACCGTGCCTATCTTATTCTCTGTAAAGCGCCAGGTACATTGCTGGCGCTATATAAAAGCTTATAATAAATAATAATAATGATAGAGTAAGCTCAAAAAGGAAGGAAGGAGAACTGGCCCAACCAGTTACACAGGGGGTCCTGTCTGCATTGAAAAAAACAGTGCCCAACCATTTACAGACAGCCACCATGTGCTAGCCCAGGCATCTGGCAAAGGCAAAGCACCGTTAGCTGCCATGGTTACTCACCATGGCTTAACCATACGGTGCATGGAGACAAACTCCCTTTAGAGGTGACAGAGTCGGTTGCTGGTTACAGGGTTGGTTAAAAATGACAGCGTAGACAAAGCCTAAGCATAACCATTTAATTGTTACCATGCCTTGGTTGGAGAACGACTTTGTGAACTTGTAACCAAAAGCTATAAATTGCCAATATGAACAAGCTGGCACTATTTACTGAGTCAGTCTTTTAAGCAGGCTAGTCACTTGTGCTGAACAAGGAGATGCTGTAGTATTATTATTTATTTATTTATTTATTGCTGCAAAGGAGGCCTTATGAAATGTAACCACAGTCTATTAATGACTGTCTTTTGATTCCTGCTAGGGCTTATGCAAAGTCAGCCTCCAGCTCTGAGGGCAGCGTAACACAGAGATGTAGCACAGAACTGAAGAGATGTAAACACAGATCAGCTGGAGTCTTATGGTAGTCACCGTCACATGCCAAATAATTTAGATTGTATTCATTTCTACTGGCCTCACCCGGGTCATGGCCTGAGGTGCTAAGATCTATGCAAATAGGCAGAGAATAACAGCCCTTGCTCCCAAAGATCCTAGCACTAAACTGACATCCTGACAAAACTACCGTATCCTCCTCCTTAGCCCATTCTTAAACCAGGTCTTGCCAGACTGTCTAGGCCACTGTACCACCATAAACGGTCTGATTCCTTGCCAACTGACATGCCCCTGACACAATGCAGTTGGTCTCCGGCCAAAGGTTTCAGTTCAAATGGGCCTCTAGTTTAGAGAGGGAGCGCTGTGTTGGTTCCCCAGAACAAGACAGACAAAAATCAAAGTAGCTAACATGATACATTATATCAGATGAACTATCTTAAATTGGACAATACCTTATATTGGACCCAGAGCTCAAAAGCTTGCCCACTCTCATCAACAGAATTTGATCCATTAAAAATACCATCTTAAACATTTTGGGACCGATTCAAAGCCCAGCACAGTATGTGCGGCATGCATGCATCCTATGCACACCCCCATTATGGGGTGGGGAGGGTGGGCTAAATTTTTGTGGGGGGCATATTTTAAAACTGTTTTAATAATATTTGTGTCGATTTTTATATTTTTGATATTGTGGTAAATTGTTTATTTTGTGTTGGAAGCCGCCCTGAGATGCTGTAGGCATAGGGGGCGGCATATAAAAGGAATAATAACATAAATAATTAATAATATGTACCCGCATGTGCAGGGGTTTAGGATTGGCCCCAAGGACTCTTGTCTCTTTCATATAATTATTGCAGGTATTGCTTTTATGCATACAATGCATCTACACCTAAAAAACACTGGTACTCCTGATTTACAAGCACCAATCTGAAGGGGGCAGCAGAAATAGGGGTAGAAATAGGGGTTCTGTGCCAGAAAGGGCGAGGGCACAGAGGTTCCCAAACTGGGAGTCATCTGTGGATGGGTCAACCGATATTTGGTATATTTTACACGTCTTTGTTGCTGGTCTGGAGTCACAAGATTATGGGTATGGTCAGTGCATGGAGTGGCAATGGGGCGCCCACAATAGGAGGTGTGTGTAGGCTTCAAATGAGCAGCTCTCAGCATGGGAGTCCACGTCCTGTCGTTTAGGTTACGTTCAGTGCCTCTGTGTGTACAGATCTCCCAGCCCGTTCACGGAGGCAGCCACCCTGGCCTGCATGGGGCACTCCAGATTATTCAGGAATGCTCCATGCTTGGCTATGGGTGGCCGGTGCGTGGGTCACAGGAGCGCACCTCCCCAGGCACCAACTTCAAAGGAGTGGTTGGACATGTGGATTTATGTAAATCTCAAGAGGGGGGTCACGCAAGCAAGAAGTTTGGGCTAGCTAAAGAAGAGGTCATTTGACTGGGAAAGGCAACAGTAATATCTCAGAGTCAGCACGTAAACTGGACTGCACAAGTCCGCAGTTGAATCAAGAAAAGTATTTCCAAGGTTCAGGAGAACCAGGAGACAAGCTTTGGGTGTGGACCCTTACTTATAGCTCTGCCAATGAAGAGCCAAGTTGTGTAACTAACTGAACTGTAAGGCACTTCTTCCATCAAATAATGCTTCCTTTGTTGGCTTCCCTATAAGTCACTTATCCTGCCAAAATTAATTGTATAACTTGCTCTGTGTCGAAAGCAATTGATGCAAAATGAGTTATATGCCATGATGTTCACTGTAAAGTATGATTTACGACCAATTAATTTGGCCATTAAAAAGTGTACATACAAGAAGTACGGCAACCATCATTAGAAAGGGTTTTTTGACCTGTGCTCAATCACAAATTTGCATATAACACATAAAAATAATCCATGCTTTTTTTAGTTTGGACTAATCTCGGTTGAGTCAGTTTTCATGGGTTAAACTTCAGGGATGATTTTACCTAGAGGCTAAACTCAGTAAGAAAAAAGTTTAAAATAGCCCTCGCTTTTAAATTCACAACAAACTAGAAGACATGAGCATTTACAGAAGGTTCATCTTGTGCTTACAAAGCAAGTGCTGCATTGGTTTTGCCAGTTACAAGTTATTCACACACACACACTCTCCAGAAATTAAAATCGTTTGGCATCCCAGTGTGTCACTTCTATTTTTACTGCTGTCAACACCAGGCATTAAAAACATCATGACTCAAGCTCAAAATGATGAAATCACAAGATCTGGGGGGAAAAGTATGCAGTAAAACCTCTCTAATCTGAATCCTTTCTTATTCCCGACATGCCTTCTGCAGGGCTACAATGCAGCCCTGCAACCTGTATCTCATAAGTGTCCTCTACAAATTGGCATATATGGCCACCCTACACAGACGTGTCAATAGAATAAACTCAGTTTGTGTTATTGAGCTTCCTCTGCAACCAGAAGGGTTAGATACTTATTTTGTTGGAAGAATGAAAACCGGTATACTTGCAAAAAATCACAGGACTCCAGGAGCTGGAACTTTACGAAAGGACCCAAAATGCTGCACGCTCACAAAAAAAATGTCAGAACCACCAGCAAAAGACAAAGGGCCTAAACCCAGGCGAGTGGACGAGTGCACTTTGCATTCTTTGCACAGAAGTTGCACATAGGTTGTATGTGCCCTCTCATGCGCAGGGTTTAGGATCAGGCTTCTAAGGTGCAATCACCACTCTTCATTTAACTGAATGCCTCAGCTCCCATTGACTTTCATAAATAGGGGATTGTGCCTAAGTGTTTATTCTCCTACCCTTTCTCTGGGTGTTAAACAAATGAGACGATAGCCCGTTGCCCGTTGCAGTCTGTTTGGTCCACGCAGCTCTAGGGTGACCATACCTCCCCTTTAAAAGAGGACACTTATGAAAAATGCATGGTGCAGGGCTGCATTGGTTCTGCACCATGTATTTTTCATAAACATCCTCTTTTAAAGCGGAGGTATGGCCACCCTATGCAGCCCCCACTCACGTTTAGCATGTCCAGGCTAATAAAAGGGTACCCCCTGCGTGTCTTTCACTTGTAGGGGTCCTTGCTCTTCTTTAGCTCACCCAAACTTTTTGCTTGCATGAGCCCCTATTGAGATGTACATAAATCCACGCACGGGCCCCCCACTGTCCGGTGAGAGAGAGAACAGAGAGAGGGGCAGGAAGCCGTTGCTCCTCAGAACGCTCGAGGCTCCGTGGGGCCTGCGGATCGGTCCACACAGAGGCGCTGCACGTAACTTCACTGACAGGACGTGGAGACGTTGGTGCGCATTAGCCTGCATTCGCCCACACAGCAGGCGGGCCCCGCGTGCTGGAGGCCCTGCCATGAGTGGGGGCCACATAGCTGGGGACAAAACAAAGCCTAACGAATGAGCAGGCAGCGTGGCCACCCAGCTGGTGTGGGCTACTGTCTCATTCGCTAACCCTCTCCGTTTTGTGTCGCTGGGATGGACGGCAGGGGCGGGGAGCCTCAGGCTTGCGGTTTAAACGCAGACACCACAGCAAGCTTTTATGTTGCGCCTTTCCACTTCCTGGATCCAGTTTCCACTTCCAAACACTGAAAAACTGAGCTCAGGGTAAGGATAGGGAACAGATCATGGATTTGTGTCATTCTTTTCTTGAGTACACCCCCTAGACCATCCTGCCCGAACTTGTATGCAGCCCTCGGAGCTTGTACTAATTGACTACGTGGACCCCGGGACAGAAAAGGTTCCGATGTAAGGTCTTTGGAGCAGGGACTGCCTACTGCTTTATAGGTGCATTCCTTCACCATTAAAGTCAATGGGAATTTTGTTTTCCCACTGACTTCAGTGGGTAGAGGCTTGCATCATTTATCTGTATAGATACTAGTACAAAAAAGGGCTCTGCGCTCAGTCAGCTCCTTGGTGGCACTGTAACGATTGCTCACAAATGATTGTTCACTTACAGGCCTCAACCTGCAAACAGATCCGCACCATTGACTTCACTGGTGCTCTCGGCAGGTGCAAAGGTCTGTCTTTTTGGATCTGCGACTGGAGGACTTGAGTCTTGAGTTGTAGCTTAGGGGTTTCAGGAAAAAATCCTAGGCAACCATTCTATCACCAAGTCTGAAAGTCCTACAGGTTAAGGAAGACAACAGTTTACATTCTTAGAGGTCTTCAGGATTTCCCTCACATCCCTGAGAACTAGAAGTCATTTTTTATTAGAGAGAGAGTTTAGATTCTGAAAAACTATTCATTGACCAATATTGAATGGAAACAGAAAAGGCTCCACAGAACTTCTTAATACAGAGCCCATACAACTCTATAAAATAGAATCACGTTGGATATTTTTAAATGAGCAGGGCGATGGGGTGGCAGATCCACAGCTGTTGAGGAGTAGCACTTCCTTCCACAGAGCACACACGCAGGTGGGGCGAGTGAGGAGAGCTTCAAACAGGCAGTTCTCAGCGCGGCTACCCCCGGCCATGAAAGCGCCCCAGACGAAGCACTCCAGCTTTCGTTCAGGCATGCAGATAGCTCCTGGATGACCATACGGGGTACCATCTCATTTGAAAACACCCACTGAGCCATAAAACTCCACCAAACAGAATCCTGTAGTCCCATAAAAAAGAGACCACCACAGTTCCTTGGTGCCTATTATTTTTGGAGAATTTGTTCTGACAGCACAGCCCTAACAGAAAGAGATCCATTGATTACAGCAGGCATTGGATCAGACCTACAGACTTCAAGCTCCGGTCTTCCAATTTACAATGCGGAATAAAGTTTGTCGAACCTGTGTGGCTGCTGCAGCAGTCTACTTGTGCAGTGGACACTGCAAGATCCGGGCCTACAAATGCCAATAAATAAAAAGTGGCTTATACATTGAGATCTCTGCCCCACCCCCTCATAGTTGCGAAGTAAATCAGTTTGCATTTTTTCAATAAATAAAATAAATCATTTTTTGAAAAAAAAAATAATGCATTTGCCAACGAGACCAACAACAACAAAAATTAAAAACTCACCAAAATATATCAGAAAAGGTCCACATAAAACATGTTGCAACTCAAGGTAACAGATTTACTTGGAAATTATTAGAAAATCCATTCTGTGCCCAGAGACAAAATGTTGTAAGTAGGGGGCGGCACACCCTTTGTTACTCGTAAATTTCCACAGAAGTCTGATGTTCCTTTCTTAAGTACAGTCCTGCATGGTGGCATCTCCAGAACATACTCCATTGCGGCCACAAGATATGGCACATTAGAAGAGAGGAAAAGAGTCTCTCCCCCCCCCAGAGCAACCAAGTTTTTTTCCATCATGTTGGCCCTCAAAATGCTTTAGTTGGCACAGCTTTTGCACCTTTTTGAAATCTTAATGCTAATAATGTAGGACCCCGATCCTGCCAAGATTTGCATGGATCCTTAATTTTACTTCCAGCTATAGTTCCATTGGTTTCAATGAGATTATGCAGGCAATACATTTCAACATTTGTGTAAATCTTTGCAGGACCACAGCCTAGGAATGAGGAAAAGGCTCTTGTTAATCTTGACAATGGATAAGAATCACATGCAACATATCTCTTGCAAACCGCAATCAACATTTACCACTGAAAAATGTTTTAAACAGATCTCTCATAACCATCTTAGATTTTGTTAGAATACATGATAATTTGGAATAAAGTCATTTCTCAGCACCTAGAAACCCTGGAGAGTCCTTTCTGTAGAATACGTTAGAATAGTGTTGTTTTTTAAATAAATAAAATAAATAAATAAAAACTAACAAACAAAAACTAACAAACAAACAAAATGAAACAAGCAGCTCTTTGGATTATAATTTCAAACAACAAACCATGAAACTAAGATTCAAACTCTGATCCACTTTATACAGAAACTTCTAAGCCTGCTAGCAGTCATCAGAAACTAAACTGCAGCCTGATTGGCATGTGAAATCGCTTTCAGGATTTCATTTTCTCAGCATCTCTGACCTCTTTTTATTTTCCAACCATTCAGCTGCACTGTGCTTCCTCAGAGCAATTTAAAACTGTTACAATAGAAAGAGGCCAATAGCAGAACGCTCTGCTCTGAGCCCATGCAAAAATTAAATAAGCACATAAATAAAATAAAGCCACCCTTGAATCAAAATCTCGGGATACTTTGCTGCTAGGGGAAAACTCATCCCTAAACCTGTGTCTGTCAAGCAGAGCGTTATCGAATCCAGCTGCTTGCTGGAGTGCTCCTTGGTTGGGAGGACCAATCATCTGCTGCTGGACACACTTGAAATAACACGCTGCAACACGCCACATGGCTCCAACTCCACTGCCACAAACAGAAAAACGTCCTCAATAAACCCTGCGCTTTTGGGTCAAGTTTGAAAACTAGCGGAGAGAGGTTTTTAAGAAAGATACCCACCATAGTCTGGAGAGCTGGGGGAGCCCCAGCCACAGCCAGGCACCATCTCCCCAATACCTCCCCAAAGGGGCATCTAGAGTGACAGGGTTTGGGAAAGGCGGGGGCACAAGAGAAACCACAAATGCACGTAGTTCTGGCTAGAGGCTGAACAGCCTTTCAGCGCAAGCTCACCCCGAACAAGCAGCCGATTCTCCTGTCCCGAGGCAGGCGAGCGCCTCCCCCACCCCACCCCACCCCGGAGCAGCCCAGGAACAAAGTGGCGCCCGCTGGCTCATCGACTCACCCAGCAAGAGCAGCCGGTGGGTCTGCTTGTACTCCCGCTTCTCCGCCTTCAGGGTCTTATCGATGCTTTTGCTCCTCTTCTTGTCCGCTCGCTTCTGGGCTTTGTTGTTTGGAGGCAGGACTCGCAGTGGGTGCTGCTCATCCGTGGGATAATCCACGTCCACGGCCGGCCTGCCGGGGTAGGTGATAGGCGGGGGACCCCCGATCAGTCTGGAGCGAAGGCTGTAACACATCCCCATGCTGGAGGCAGCGGGACACACACACAGAGAGTCCACAGACTGAGGATTCCCTTTCTCTTCCACTTTACCAAGCCCCAGGCATGCTCTCCAGCTGGGCTGGGCTGCTCCTAGGGGGCCAAGCCTCCTGCCTGCGCCTGCCTGGGGAGTCTCCCTGGAGCCTTTTAAGGTGGAACCGCTTCCCCAGGACTCAGGAGCACATTTTTTCGCTCGCTCGCTTGCTCCCCCCTTTGATTCATTTTTTGCTTTCCAGAATCATAAGGGAGATGTCACGTGGCCTAGAGAGGTTTACCGTATTCTCCAGAAAAACCAAGGCGTGAAATACACTTTCCTTCCCCAATTTGCCTAGCACCGTGCGTGGGTGGGGCTGACGTGTAAAAAGTGCCTCACGTCTTCCTTCCCCTCCACCTAAACATCAGCTGCTTTTTGCTGCTTGTGGTTTGGGAGGCGACTACAAGGGCTGCTTAATGCTGGACGATCTCAATGAGAGGAATTTAGAGAAATAATAATAATAATAATAATTAATTAATTAATTAATTAATACAAGAGTTGGTGGGTTCCAGATTTGCAGCTATCTCTTGGAAGCACAGGCAGCAAAGCCATCCTCCTCTTTTACAGAGAAAGTCAGTTGTAAAGGGAGCATCATCCTGCTAAAATTATAGGTCTTTAAAGGAAGGACTTCATTCCTTTGTACTGATCACAGGAGAGAACTCAATAGCTTAAGTCTGTCTAGACAGATGGAATACTTATTTATTCTTCTGTTGTCGGCATATGATATAATATAAATAGAACATTGTATTCTAGAATATATAACATATATATTATTACACATACATGTGTGCATATATCCCAAACAGTTAAACATTTGGATAGGTTAAGACTGTATCTTTCTCCCCAGACTTGGTTTTGGCTTTTGGAGAGAGTAGACTTTTTGCATGTATAGCTCTTTACTTACTAGACAACATAAAGGCTGCAATCCTCAACCAACTTACTCTTCAGTATTCCCATTGAAGTGAGAGGGATTACTCTGGAGTAAGTAGTGTGAAGATTATGGATAAAGTGAAGAGTCAATTGAAGGCACCATAATCTCTCTTGTATTACTGCAAAGGATTTTGGAGAGGTACCCACGCCAGATCCTTGCTTTGTGGGCGAGAAATTGGAAGAGCTGTTACAAATCAATGTGACATTGGAGGATGTTCTAGGGCAAATTGACAAACTGAATACTAACAATACTAACAAGTCACCAGGCCAGATGTTCTGAAGGAACTCAAATATGAAATCGCAGACCTACTGTTAGTAATTTGTAACATGTCACTAAAATCTGCCACTGTACCCGAGGACTGGAGGGTGGCAAATGTAACCCCGATATTTTAAAAGGGAGCCAGAGGCGATCCTGGAAACTACAGACCAGTAAGCTTGACGTCTGTGCCGGAAAAATTGTGGAAACCATCATTAAGGACAGAATTACAGGGCATGTTGACAAACATGGCTTAATGGGGAAGAGTAAACAATGGATTTAGTAAAGGTAAGTCATGCCTCACTAACCTGTTGGAATTCTTTGAGGGTGTAAGTAAGCCTGTGGACAAGGGAGACCCAGTAGATATAGTGTACCTGGATTTCCAGAAAGCATTTGATAAGGTCCCTCATGGGAGACTCTTGAGAAAATTAAAAAGTCATGGGATAGGAGGTAGTGTCTTACTATGGATCAGAAACTGGTTAAAAGATAGAAAGCAAAGGGTAGGACTAAATGGTCAGTTTTCACAATGGAGAGATGTAAAAAGTGGTGTGCCTCAGGGATCTGTATTGGGACCGGTGCTGTTTAATGTATTCATTAATGATTTGGAAAAGGGTGTTAAGAGTGAGGTGATCAAATTTGCAGACGACACCAAGTTATTCAAGGTAGTTAAAACACGAGCAGACTGTGAGGAACTGCAACAGGATCTTACGACACTGGGTGCCTGGGCATCTAAATGGCAAATGAGATTTAATGTGGACAAGTGCAAAGTGATGCACGTAGGGAAAAATAATCCAAACTATGCGTACACAATGCTGGGTACTAAGCTAGGAGTTACCACTCAGGAAAAGGATCTGGGGGTGGTTGTGGACAATACAATGAAATCCACAGCGCAGTGCGCAGCAGCAGTCAAAAAAGCAAACAGAATGTTAGGAATTATTCGGAAGGGGATAGAGAATAAAACTGAGGATGTCATAATGCCTCTATACAAATCAATGGTGCGACCGCACCTCGAATATTGTGTGCAGTTCTGGTCGCCCCATCTCAAAAAAGACATAGCTGAACTAGAAAAGGTACAGAGAAGGGCAACAAAAATGATCAAGGGCATGGAAGGGCTCCCGTATGAGGAGAGGCTTGGTAGGTTGGGGCTCTTCAGTTTGGAGAAGAGACGACTGAGAGGAGATATGATAGAGGTCTATAAAATCATGAGTGGTGTGGAACTAATAAACAAGGAGCAGTTATTTACCCTCTCAGCTAGTACTAGAACTAGGGGACACTCCATGAAACTCATGGGTGGCAAGTTTAAAATAAATAAAAGAAAACATTTTTTCACTCAGCGTATAATTGGGCTGTGGAATCTACTGCCAGAGGCTGTGGTAAGGGCCAGTACTATAGCTGAGTTTAAAAGAGGTTTGGACAAGTTTCTGGAAGATAGGTCTATTAGGGACCAGGGAACATGACAGGAGTTGAGGGAAAACAACAGGGAATGAATCCCTCATTGTGACCTGTTGGGTGCTTCTTCCAAGTCACCATGATTAGCCACTGTCAGGGACAGGATGCTGGGCTAGATGGACCATTGGTCTGACCCAGTATGGCACGTCTTATGTTCTTATTGTTTACACACTATGCAGAAAAACATGCAACATTAGCTGTTGCCATCACATTCCAGTGGAGAGGGTTACATAGATTGATGACTTCCTTATCCTGGGGGAGGCCTTTTACTACTAAGGAAGCATATGCATATACCACAAATATGCAGGTAGGGTTGTTGATAGTTCCTTTGACTTCGGTAGATACACCAAGGTCCATAGCTCAGGGTCCCCGACCCCGGTGGGACTGCCTGTAAAAAGGTTGGCCCTCTTCCACTCTTTACTTTACTAAGAAGCAGTTCATAAGTGCCTAAAGCAAAGATGTTTGACACAAAGGGTGTTTTTGGTCTACTCCGGCTGCCCGCCGTGGGTTTAGATGGAGGCAGCCGTGGCCCACCATCTGCCTGCGCACCCTCTCTACCCTGCACCATAGAGCTGCAGGTGGATCTGCACCTGCTCTAGGCTGCCACCTGCAGCTCTATGGGGGTTGCCAAGGCAAACCGTGGCTGACAGCAGAGCTTCAGCGGCCATCTGCCCTTTAGACAGACCGCTGCTCGGCCTCCGGCCAGTGCTCTGGGTTCAGGCAGGCTGCTCTGCTCGCAGTGCTCCACTACTCCGCAAATAGAGCTGGCCTGGAGCAGGGGGTGCCTGCTCCGCCTCACCCCAGAGTGGGCTGCCTTGATATGGATGGGCCACCCGGGGTTGGAGCAGAGCAGGTGTGTCTGTCTAAAGACACCCAGAGAATCTACAGACATATGGATTAGACTGCACATGATGTGCTTTAGTATGTAGCTGATTGGAGTCTTGGGACTTCTAAGTAGTTTCAGGATTGGGATCCTAACCTTTAGCCCCATTGTACTTCATACTGGGCAAACATATATTAAAAAGAGACTGCTCTGATGAACTTTTATATTACATAGTATGTTCGGGGGGTGGGACCTTTGCCCATGGGCCAAATCTGTCCTGTGGCGGCTGGGTTTTTTATTTGCCCCCTTTCCAATTGCTGGATCTGACTTGGGTGGTCTGTCCCTACCCTCAAGCGCTGAGCTCAGGCGAAGTGACCAGAGATGAAGTCATGCATTCAAGGATAGGGGATGAAGCCATAGCAAAGATCCATGAACTGGATCCTCCCCAACCATCCTCCCCTTCTGAGCAAGCCCCATAGATGTCCACTTTACACAGCCCTCCTTGTGGAATGCTTTGCACAGCCCTCCTTGTGACAATAAAGCATTTCCCCCCACTCCAGCCATTTCTCCTGTGTGGATTCTTTAGGTGTTTTCAAATGAGACAGGTGGGTGGAGTCTGCGGTCCGTGTGTGAATGGGGGAGCACTTCAAACAAGCGGCATCATGCACAGCAACCCCCTCTTCATATGGGGCACTCCAGCTTTTCCCAGAGTGCCCATGCATGGAGTGAGTGGGCAGTGCATGGGTCACAGGGGAACGCGCCCCCCCCCCACTATATTCAAATGAGACATCCCCCATGGGGATGGCAAGTGTCCATACATGGGGGTGTCTCGTGTCAAAACATCCTTTGACAGATGAGATGCTGTGAGAATTTGCTCATGGGCCAAGTGTTAGCAATAGCCCATTACCTCCTATCTGCCCTTGGAGCTTGTACTCCTGTGGGAGGGAAAAGATTCCCCAAACCTGGTATGATCCAATCATGTAATTTTTACTCATGTTTTCAGTCTCAGTGAAATCAGTGGGACAGCTTGCAAGCTTATACAAGTTAATCCAGAGAGATTGTGTGATTGCCGGGTCGGTCTTGTCTTATTCAAACCCACCCTATCCTGCCTCCTTATATACTGCCCTGTATTTGCTCAGTATATATTAGTTGACTGACTACACTATATGCCTTAGGAAGGACCCTGTGTGGCCTGAGAGCTTGCTTATTTCCACCACCAGCAGTTGGTCCAATAAAAGAGATCATTCGAACCCACTTTGCTTCCCTCTCTGTACAAGTTAAAGAATTCTGCACTTGAGAGTCCCACCTGCAAACATGTTCTTCATCTCATGGAAGTAAAACTACTCTCGTGTGTGAATGTTTGCAGAATTAGACTATGGAAAGAGAGAAATTACGATTTTACTGGTGTTGAATAAGGTCATGCTCTCCGACAATTGATGAAAAGAACTGGGTACACTTCATGCCACTCCTAATTTGCATACATTTGTATGTGTTCACAAAAATTTGTAATAGCCCACTGACTAACGTTGGGTATGAGCTGGGACAAAAAAAAATATCAATGTAAGAGTCTCTGTGTAGACACGTTCGTATGCACAGATGGTTCAAGTTACAACTCTGCCTGTTAAAAAGACAAAATTCTCAAATGTGTGAGATGACTTTGGCGATAAGGTTTTAGTTTTAAAGACACTCCGAGGATCCCAGGTGGAAGTAGCGACAGTCCCTTTCAGCAGACTAAAGAACCATCTTTCACAAACACCCTCACACCCTTCCTACCTTTTAAATAAAAATGTTTATCTTGATCCCAGGCACACCACTGCCTAGGTGTTACCTTTCTTTGATGGCAGTGCTTATCCCAAGTTTGTTAAAGTGAGAAAAGGTACCCCATTCCCATGCCCTAGGAGTCACGGTTCTTTCTCCTGCCTGATTAATGAGGTGTTAACCCTTTTGGTTTTGGGTGAAAATCATAAATAAAATATAAAAGGTTATTGAACAGGTGGTGGCTCAGCAGCTACAGGGGCATCTGCATCGCGTCAGTTTTCTTGATCCTTCACAGTCTGGCTTTCGACCTGGGTACGGCACGGAGACTGCACTTGTGGCCTTGGTTGACGACCTGTTCCGTGAATTAGATCAGGGCAGATTGTCTCTTTTAATTCTATTAGATCTGTTGGCAGCATTTGATACTGTTGACCACGAGATGTTGGTGGCCTGGCTGCGGGACTGGGCCAAATGGGTGGTACTGCTCTTGAATGGTTCCACTCATTCTTGGCTGGGAGAACTCAGCATGTGGTTCTTGGGGAGTATACTTCATCTCCCCGGGACCTCACGTGTGGAGTCCCGCAGGGTTCTGTTCTGTCCCCCCCTCCTGTTCAGCGTGTACATGCAGCCTTTGGATGAGGTCATGAGAGGGTTCGGCGTGCATTGTCATCAGTACACCAATGATACACAACTTTACCTCTCTTTTTCTGCAGACCCAGACCTGGCAGTCTTGGTGTTCACCCAGTGCTTGGCGGCTGTGCGGGACTGGATGAGGGTCAGCCGTCTGAAGTTGAATCCCGACAAGACGGAGGTGATGCTGGTGGGTAGGGCTGAGTGGGTGGTAGTCCCTGTCATTGACGGAGTTTGCCCCCTTTGCCTACTCAGGTCCATAGTCTGGGAGTGCTCCTCGATTCACAACTCCGCCTGGATTCCCAGGTGGAGACGATGGCGAGAGGAGCATTAAATCAATAACATCTGGTGCAACAGCTGTGGCCATGTGTCTCAGACTCCAATCTGGCCACCATCATCCATGAATTTATTACCTCTAGCTTAGACTACTGTAATGCACTCTATGTGGGGCTGCCCTTGGGGATGGTCCAGAGAGTGCAGCTGGTGCAGAACGTGATGGTCCGTCTCCTAATGTGGACGGGTCACCGCGAGCACATGACACCAGTGCTCCATTCTCTGCACTGGCTGCCTGTTCTCTTCCGGGCCCAATTCAAGGTGCTGGTAATCACCTCTAAAGCCCTAAACGGCCTGGGCCCGACTTACCTGCGGGACTGCCTCAGGCCCTGGGTCATATTGTGGCCCCTGCGGTCGGCCGGGGATGCCCAACTTGAAGTTCCCCCAGGTTTCCTGGGTGGTGAAGATGGGGAAGACGCTCTTGGTGGCCATTCCCAGGCTGTGGAATTCCCTCCCGATGGAGGCCCGCCCGGACCCAGACCTCCCCTCTTTCCGAAGACAGTGTAAGCCCTGGCTGTTCTGCTGGGTCTTTGGAGAGGGAGACGGGTAGGGTGGGTTGAGTTAAGGCAGGGGGGGATTGATGCTGCCCTTTTAGTGTATTTTTAGTATATTTTTAGTATTTTTAATGAATTTTAAATTGCGAATTGGTGATTGTGTGCGTGAGCCGCCCCGAGCTGCTCTGTGAGCAGGAGGGTTGTGGGATAAAAGAAAACTGAAATAAATAAATAAATAAATAAAATTAAACTTGCTAATTAAAACCTTTGTCTGCTGAACCCAGGACAAACATTACACTGCAGGGAGTCCAGTACAAGATAACAAAACCCATTACTGTAGTGGGCAAAAGGGTACTGTTGGAGGGTATTTCATTAATTTTTGTGGATACCCTTCCTTTGCTAGGCCATGCACAAATATTGGAGAAAGCAGCAATGATGGACATTACTGTAATGTCTGAAGTGTTAACAATACGGAATAATGATAATATTACTACAAAATCCAACCAAGAAAGAAAACAAAAATAAACTTCAAAACAGGTAGCTCATGATCTACTAGTAGATCACAAGCTAGTTGGATCACAATGTGGGGAGGAGGGGGACCAGCCCTTCAGAGATCACTTCTGAGGACAAGTACCCCAAGGAGTGTCACTGGGGAGGAGATGGACTAGGAGAGCTCCTCCAGTGTGGCAGAGAAGATCCTGTCCACTCCTGAGACCAGTCCCTGAGGTGCCTTAGCGCTGGGAGCCAGCAGGAGGGACCCTGGTAGATCACTTGAGGTTGAGAGTGGATTGCATGCGCCGGATGTCTGGCCACTCCTGATTTAGGGTGACAATGCTAATTTGTAAATAACCATGTGTAAAGAGTGTCCCATGACCAGGGACCCATGCCCACTATGTTTTTCCCATTGGTGACATTGGGGAAAACACACTGAACACAACCCTCTGCACGTAGCTGTATCGCACCAAGAGGATGAATCAAAGGCCGTTTTTAGACACGATGCTACCACGCAGGTCCATCCCCCCCACAAGAGCACCCATCTGAAGGTGGGGGGGCTTAGAGTTCAGGAACCAGCCAGGAGTGCTGAGGAATCCAGATTCCCCAGCGCTCAGCTGGGAGGGACATGTCAATATCAGAGGTCAGCCTGGCGTGCTTCCCCCTCCGCCATGGCCTGCGGCAGGGGGAACGTCTGGAGGCTGCCAGGGCACCCACCCAGAGAGCTGCCTATAAGAACCTCTCCCCACGCACTCCATGCACGTGGGCACGCCGCAGCCATTCCACTCAGCGGATACGGACCTGCCCCCCAGCCGTGCGCCTTTAAAAACAGCCAAAGTGTTCCAAGTTACCGCACAGCCCCATGATACAGCCCTGAATGAAGTTAGCTTGGGGTCTGTGCTTGCTGAGAGTTTTCTTTTAATAACCTTCCCAGGAAGCCAGCGCGGCATGGCAGTGAGTACGACGTTTTCAGCTAAATCATAAGAATGAGTTTCTGGAACTCCAAGAGCAATTCTCTTAAGTGTCTCTTATCTTGAGGCCATCTGGAAGAGGAGAAGAGGCAGGGGGTCTCCAGCCTATAGGCCAAATGCAGCTCAGGGCTGTTTTTTTCATTTTTAGGGGCAGATTCAAGAATTGGAAAAGGGACCAAATTATCTGGTTGGCGGATCCAGTTCGTACCCCCAGGCATTCTAAGAGTGAGCTCAGGCAAAGGGAGCAGAGGGGAGAGTGTGCACTCAGAGATAGTAGATCCATGATTTGGACCTTCCCCTTTCTTCCGTCATCCTGAGTGCGCGCGCGCACACGCACACACACCCCGTAAGTGCCTCCCTACCCTTACTCCGATCTGCCCTGCAGAGCTTGTACTTATTTTCAGGCCACTATTTTCAAAGTGGCCAGTGGTAGGGAAATGGTTCCCCCACCCCTGGAGTGTAGCTCATGTCAAAGCAAAGGTTTTATTTATTTATTTATTTATTTATTTATAAAAGATTTCTATCCTGCCCCTCCAGTCCACAGGGCAGCTCGGGGCGGCGAACAACAACTCAGAACATTAAAACAATTCACAATTAAAAAACCCATATACATAAATAAATAAATAAATAAATAAATCCTCATCCATCCTACCCCACCTTATTATTGATGTGGTGCTTTCCAAACTCTTTCACTGTGCGACTTAGATATACTCCCGTGCCCCCAAACAGCAACAAAGACATTCAGAGAGGCTCAGCTGGGATCATACGAGGTGTAAAGGAGAAGGAAAAGTGAAAGATGAATCCCAGGCTATGTGCCTAGAGCGGCTAGGCTGGATGATGACAGCATCAGTGGGAAAGAGTAGGGGTGGGGAATCTTTTCCTGCCCAGGGGCTACTTTGAAAATGAGTACAAGCTCCAGCAGCTGCATAGGAATTGGGGGCAGGGTACTTATGGGGTACACTCAGGAAGATGAGGTCCCAGATTATGAATCTTTCCCATATTCTTGTGGGTATATGCCCTGATCTCTACTCCCTTTATCCAGCTCAGTTTTTCCAGTGCTTTGGGGTAGGAACCGGATGCAGAGGCCAGATCCAAAAAGTGGAATGGGGCCACATAAAAACTAGCCGCAAACTGCCTTTGGTCCCTGGGCCTGATGTTCCCCACTCCTGGGATAGAGAGTGAAGGAGAGGATGGATGGGGTGAGGAGGAGATGACGAGTTCATTCTTGGATGCGTTAAGCTTGAGATGATGGTGAGACATTGGAAACCATTACTGATGCAAGACTTGATGGAAGGGGAGAGGTCGGACGGGGGTGGAGAGATGGAATTGGTGTCATCAACATACAGGTGATACTGGAAGGAAGCCGTGACATTCAAGAGTTTGTCTAAGGACGGGATGTAAACTAGTGAGAAAAGAGCCAAGGACAGAGCCTTGTGCAACTCTGACTGAGAAGGGAGCGGAGGAGGAGGTAGGAGAAACAGAGACAAGGCACAGTTAGAAAGACAGGAGGAGGAGGAGAATCACTTGTGAGCTAAGCCCCAGAAGTCAGGGAAGCGAAGAGAATCAAGGAGGAGGAAGAAGTGATTGACAGTATCAGAGGTAGTAGAAAGAACAAGGCTGAAAGAGAGACCTTTAGGCTTGGCTATGTGGAGGTCATTAGTGATTTAGTGAGAGCAGTCTCAGATGAGTGAAGAGGATGGGAACCAGATTGAAGGGGGTCAAAGGAGGAATTGGAGGATAGGAAATCAGGTCTTTTCTCCACAACTGAGTTTTTGGCTGGCTGATAGGGGTCCACCAGAGAGAAGAAAGTGTAATACGCTGGCAGGCTAGAGAGGCGGGTTTGAGGAGTATTATTGATAGCAGCTTCTTCCCCCTCACCCTCTGCGGCTTTTTGAAAGGTACTATAACAAGGATGAGGTTATATTAGTGCCCAGACAATTCTTTATGAGGCTCATTATGTTATGGCAGTCAGTGTGCTGCCTGCAGAAAACAAAGCAAAAAACCAAACAAACCCCCCAAAAACCCAACCAAGAGCCCTTGACTGGCCATGAGGGTGAGGGGGGGAGGTAAAAGGCAAGAACACAGGCAGCATTGAGCCCAGGGCCTCAGGGGAACAAATATTTTCAGCTTTGTGAGAGGCACAACAATGAGACCTTGGGATCGTAGGACTAGTTGGTTTGGCTGTATCAGTTGGGACCCTCTCCAATAACAGCTCCTTTCCAAGCGTAGCCACGTGAACGGCCCTGTCAATGACGTACACAGGAAGTAAAACTCATCCTTGATACAATAACCTGTAAACCAAGGTTGCAGAATCTCAGGTTCGGGCTCCAAATGCAGCCCTTATCTGGTTTTTATATGGCCCCTTTCCAGTTCCTGGATCTGGCTCCTGGATTCATTCCTACCCCCAACACAAAAACAACAACAACGGAGTTCAGAGTAAGGGAGCAGAGATGAGGACTAGGGGATGGATCCATGGCATAGATCCATGATCTGGATCCTTCCTGAGCACATCCCTTCAGCACCCCCACCTCCAACTTTCATGTTGTCCACAGAGCTTGTACTGATGTTTAAGGGGCCCCTGGAAGGGAAAAGGTTCCCCACCACGTACAAACCCACACACGGCAAGAAGGGTAACTAGTACTGACATGTGAAGGTACACCAGCCCGGCCTCTGTCCGGTCTCCAGGCACATTAGGCCTCTAATAACTCAGAGTCAATACAATGCTCTTTCTTTTAGCAGGTGTTGGTGCAGGTATCTAAAAAGGTGTGAAGCGTGTTGTTTTTTTTAAAAAAAATTTTTAGAACAGAAGTGTTCTGTCATGTGACGTAACAACTGTTTCTCCCCAGTCATTAACATTGTAAACCTTTCTGTATGCCTGTTTACACCCAATGCGATGGTTACTGTATAATCGGACTTTCATTCCACTTCCTCCTGTGGATGTGCTTGTATTTAACCGTGTCACTATTCTGCCCAGGATTTCTTTACTGTTCACTGCCTGTCCCCCACTCCAATTCCCACCAGGGGTAAAACTTTGATTGACTTCAGTGGCAGCAGGATAAGAGCATATATTTCAACTGAACAAATCTCTGTGTTTGACTAACTGGACAATTAAAGTCCGAGATCAGCAGGTCAGATTCACGCTGCTTTCAGCACATAGGCTAGGGTGGAGGCAGAATGACATTCAGGGAGGGAAGGAGGAGAGTCGCTTAGCTCCACCCCTTTTAAATGTAACCACAGCCCCTGTCTAACACCAGAAAAGGGGCATTGTCATGTCAGAATGGGAAGGGGTGAAAGGATCTCCACCCCTTCCTGACTGATGGTGACGCTCCTTTCTCAAGTGTCATGACATCATGATGTTCGGAAGGGGCCCAGGGCCAGGTTGGTGCAACTACACCCTGTTGCATCCTCCTCCTGACATCCATGCCCCCTGCACGTAGGTATACAAGTGCATTTACCCAGCGAGCTTGTCCTCCGCTGCACCAGACAGTTTGTGCCAAATGCAGTGAAGCAACATGGAGTCAGATTTCTGGCAAGTTGGAGCTGGCAGTTCTGCATACTGTTGCCATGCCTGGCCCCAAAACTTGGATCATTGTGCAGGCCTCCCTTAACAGTTGTCAGGCATGCAATCAGGTGCCTAATTTCTTGGAAAGATTTGATTTGGGATCTTGTATTTTTCCTATCCACTAGTTGTTGGTTCAAATGCTGCTCTCCTACTTTTGGAGAGGGAAATTGAGTTACAATGAATGAATTCAGAAAATTAAATGACTCACCTCAGCTGTTGAGTAAGTTGTGTTGGTGCAGCCAAATGCATCACCTTGGAATGCTTCTTGCAAGGCATGATGCCCCTTGGATTGCCTGGGGGCCCAGAAGCATGTTGAATACCTTGACGCACTGGCCTGTGTCACTGGAGGATACCTTTTTAGGAAGGCTGGACCTCCCACTCCCTGTGAACAAAAGTTCACTTCTCCTCTTAGTATCTGAACACCTTCCTATACCACATTAAGCAGCATGCTTCTGCTGCACATCACCACTGATCATCATTTCAAAAAGGATATGGTAGAAAGGGGAGGGGGTGGAGTACAGAGAAGGGCAACCAAGATGATCAGTATGTAGCATGGAATGATTTCCATACAAGGAGAGGGTCAATAATTTAGGGTTCTTCAGCTTAGAGAAGGGATGACTAAGGGCAGGGATATAATAGAAATTTACAAAATCATGAGTAAATAGGGAGGTGTTATTTACCCTTTCCTAGGGACAGCCTATTAAAATTAATTGACAGCAGATTTAAGACAAATAAGAAGTATTTGTTTTTCCTCTCAGTGTACAATTAACCTGTGGAACACATTGCCAGAGGATGCGGTGAAAGCCAATAGCATAACCTATATGCTCTCCTGAGGCCACTGGTCACTTGGCATCATTATTTCAGTAGTTGGTGCTTCGTACACTTTGATATTTTGGGATTTCATTACTTGGTACTCAGTTGAGCCTGGGTCTTGAACTCCAGGGAGCCCTTTGCAAGCAGCCTGAGCACTTCTAGGACATTTTCAGAGTGAGCAGCATCAACACTCTGTCCTTCGTCCACACACTCTGGGTGAAAACAAATGGGACCAGGCCAGCGGGCTCCCCTAGCTGTCCTGGGGAGGGCCACCACAGCTGACATGCTTTGGGCTGTTGGGGAGGGCAGAACAAACAAGCACACACGTGGGAAATCCAGGAGGAGAGGCTGCTGTCCCAAGTCCCTCCACGCCACAGGTCGGCCAAGAAATAATCCACATGGGACAGGACTCCTGGACTCCTGCTGCTCAGCAAGATCTCCTCCCTCCTCCCCGGGAGGAGGTGCAATGAAACAGCTGATTGGGAGGACCCAGAGGAGTGCGCTCATCCTGGCCGCAGGACAGCTAATCGGGGCCCCCGGAGGATCCCCCTGATCAGCTTTTTGCATTTCTTCCCCCTCCCCCGATCAACTCGTTGGTGGCTGTGGTGAGTCCACTCCTCCAGGCCTGAAACTTAGACCTTGCCTTACAGCAGGGCTGCACGGGACGAACAGACAGGAGGCAGCCCTCTGACCTCACATTAGCCCGGGTGAGGCACTTGTAGCCCACGATGTGTCCCCCACCCTTCTCCAGCTGTCACATCATGTAGCAGCCAGGTACTCACCCCGAAGTGGAAGTGAGTGAGCATCTGGTGACCACCGAACTAATGGGCAGGTGTCTTGCGGGCTACTGTCTCATTCATTTTCACCCACTGACAATTTTCTAGTGGTGCGCAGACTGCTTGCAAAGGGCCCAGTCAAGAAGGAAGTTTTCAGTGTGTGTGTGTGTGTGTGGCGGGGAGAGCGCTGGCCACGCCAACTCTTAAAACTTCATTCCTGGAGGAGTTGCTGCCATTCCAGGAGGTGGCACCACAATCATCATTTGCGGGGAGGGTGGGGCAGGGAGAGGAAGGCGGCTAAGGCCAGATACGAGCCTTGGGAATGACACAGCATAAAGACCCTACTTCCTTGCCCTTAGGAAGGGGCCCGTAATTGGGAAATGAGACTGGGCCCACCAGGACCTTTCCATGTCACTGCTAAGGCAGCAGAACATCACAGAAAAGCTGGGAAATGAAGAACAAAGAAACCAAAGTGAGCAAGGCACTGGACACCAAACACTGAACTTGAAGGAATAAATAAACATGATTATGAAGTAAAGTAAGGAAATAAGAAATACTGAACTAAGGAAGAAGTAAGTTTTGTGACAAAGATGAATTCAGGTCTTGACTTGTGGTAATTGAATATCTTCACAAATACAAGAATTAAAGTTTGTCACAGCCCTAACTTATTATTATTTATTTATTTATTTATTATTATTATTATTAGCATTTATATAGCGCCAGCGATGTACCTGGCGCTTTACAAAAAATAAGACAGACACAGTCCCTGCCCGAGAGCTTACAATCTATATTCACTTAAGCAGGAGCAGACTGGCTGGAAATGGCTCGAGGTGGGTGGAGATGGTGAGGTGCACTGTGGCCCTACATGCAAAAAAAATATGGAATCAGTCCAGAGAAAGATCTGGGGGAATAGTGGGAGGCTAAAACACAGAAATTACTGACCTGCTGCCTGGCTGGGGCCTCCATGTTGCCTCAACAGGCTCGTAGGCTTAGCTTGACTCGGTAGCGTGGCCACCTGCTAACTGACAAAGCGAGGTCACAAGAAAGGGCCGAGGAGGATGTTTCCCAATCCATCCCTCCTGCTTAGTCTGCTCTTGTGCTTGAGGCCCTTTGACACGGCCAGAGTAGACACCCCCCTCACCTTCAGATGGAGGCAGCATCTGAGGATCGAGCAAGAGGTCCATAATGGCCTGACGTGTGGCAATATTTCAGGCCACCCTCAGTTCCACGGCTGGCCTAAGGATTTATGGGGCCCAGGGCAAAAATAAGATGTGGGGGCCCCCATGGCCCTACCCTCCAAAGCTTCACCTTGTTGACCCTTTCCTGAAGGGCCGTGCACCTTAGTAGAAGAGGAGAGGGGAGACAGGGTCCCACAGGAAGCAGCCACCCCAGGCACTGGAAGCCATTGGTGGAGAGAGAGGACCCTACACAGATATATCCCATCCCGGTGCTTCAAGAGCACTGTTCCTGAGTAGGGTTGCCACCTTTGGTCATTATTTACCTGACACTTCCCCTTTGGCCTATGGGAGTGACAGGTAAATAAACCACCACAGGTGGCAACTCTATTCCTGAGACTGTCATGACTGGCCTCCTTGTGGGGCC
This sequence comes from Sphenodon punctatus, assembly GCA_003113815.1. Taxonomy (NCBI): domain Eukaryota; kingdom Metazoa; phylum Chordata; class Lepidosauria; order Sphenodontia; family Sphenodontidae; genus Sphenodon; species Sphenodon punctatus. The sequence continues at coordinate 1,581,086 of QEPC01006715.1, read as the reverse complement.
CCCTCTGATGCAGGCCACGCCCTCTACTGGCCCTGCTCCATGCCTTTGTGCCCATGCTATTTCATGAGTACCTTGCTAACATACATGAATAGCTTCAAAGCACCATTTGTCATAATAACGCCAGCAGTCTGTTGGCCTTGTTTGGGCTCCAGGATAGACCATCAAGAACATCTTGCTCAGCAACATTGTGCAGTGTTTGCTGACAGCCCCCTAGGAATCCCTGCATACTTCCAGTCAAAGGAGTAGGAATTCCTAGGAGCCTGCCAGCCAGCAGTGACTTGATGTTGCTAAGCAAGGTGTTCTTGTTGTTCAACCCAGCTGCCTCAAACAAGAGAAACCGACTGTCGTTGTTCTGATGAACAATCATTATACTGCACTCGGAGGCTTTTCATGTATGTCGTGAGATTACATAAGGCAAAAATAAAAAGCACCTAGATAAAAATGAGGGCAAAGAACAGATTCCAATTCATTTAAGCTATACATAGAGAGCTGCTGCAGTGCTTTTATGGGAAGAGGTGGGAGTGTAGCTCCGGGAGGGGTGAGGGAGAGAGACGCATCAGGCCTGAAGGCCAAATGCAGCCTACAGCTTTTTTTTATTTGGCCTTCTTCCAGTTCCTGGATCAGGCCCCCACATCCTACTCCTGAGTGCTGAAAAACTGAGCTCGGGGAGGGAACAGAGATGAGGACATGCACACACGGAGAGGGATCAACAGAGCCATGATCTGGACCCTCCTCTTCCTTAGCACACACATTAAGCACCCCTACCCCAAATTTCTATGTGGCCCTTGCAGCTTGTACTAATGTTCAGTGAACTGTAGGAGGGAAAATATTCCCCACCCCTGGCTTGGGCGGGATTAGACGTGACGAGGGACGTGATCATGCGGATTCAAGGCGGCCGCGCATTGTTTACCAAACGTGAATTAAATACTGCGTCTATCGAGGTATTTAATTCATGGTTGGTAAACAATGCGCAGCCGCCTTAAATCACGTGCAGTTGCGACCCGCTTGTCTAAAAGCAGCCTTTAGTGGCTTCAGATTTCAGGTTCCTTCCCTAACAATTCCTGAAACCACTGGATCAAGTCCGGGGGGAGATGACTAGGGTTACCACCCTTCTGGATTTGATATAGCATCTCCTGGTTTTAACCTGATGTTTCTGGACTCTGGGTGGAACCCCTGATTTCTCCAGGCGATCAGGACTGCCTAGATAACCCAGAGAAAGCAGGGTTTCAGGGGACCGTGGGGGAAAGGGGCCACATTGAAAAGGGCAGCACACAGAAACTCTCTCACCCCTTTAGGACATGACCCTGCTCCCTTCAGAGTATTATAACATCATCAAGGCTATAACTGAATGGGAGTTTTCCCTTGGCAATGCTTCTTTCCTCACTCAGAACATTATCAAGTCATCACCTGTCATGGGTAAAACAATTCATTCCCAATCAGGAAAGGCTCAGGTCTCCAATAACTGTAGATCATGTTAATTTGTTTATATATAGACAAGATCTTACTTGCTACACCAGGGCCCCACTTATCTGGGCAACTGTCTTTCCTTCCATGCTCCACTGCAGCCCCGGCGATTGGCCGCGAGCAGTCTCTTGCAGGTGCCACCAGCTCATCATGTCCAACAAGGGCCCGCAGAGAAGCACTCTTGGCTGCTGCCCCAGTACTGTAGAACTCTCTTCTCCCAAAGGTCCGCCAGAGCTCCTGTCTGAGCATATTCCAGAGGCAGGGTCAAACGTTTCTTCTTGGTGAAGCGTTTGGCAGGCGGGAGTGGGGTGGGGTTTTGTTCCTTGACTTTTAATGAAGTTTTTAAAAGGGAATTTTTCTGTATTTTTATTTTATGTAAGCTGCACTGAGCCTTAGGGGAAAGGCAGGATAGAAGTATAAATAAATAAATAAATACACTCCCAGACCATTTAGTTCAGTACAATGCTACACACTCAAGAACGTTTCTAGCCCTTAGTTGGGTTTTTTGGGGGCAAGTTTTAGATACCTAAATCTAGCTTTCAAAATCCAGGTTCTAATTTCCAAATCCAGATCCAAGAAGTTTTTGGGGCCCAGGTCTCCTATTTAGCAGAGCTGTTTGTTTCCCCCCCCCCCCCCCTTGGTTTAGAATGAAACCTCAAATGCAGAAGCCATCACAGCCTGCCACACACAAAAAATGCCCCCACATACAAGCCACACCCATGCAGACAGATTCATCTGTATTTATAAAACCTATAATTATTAGAACTATTCCCCCATTTTGGCTTATCTCTGTTTGACCTAGTTAACCTAAGTAATTAAGCTATTTAAGTTTTCTAACGTTTTTTTTTAACCTATTTGACTAGAGATTGGGGTTAAGGTGTGTCAGGGTTACAGGGGCATCTGAGACATGGATTCAGGATCAGGGCCAGGACACAAAGCGTGTCTTTACACATAACAAAGATTGGGTGTCAAAACCCCTAAGCACGTGTTTGGCTGTTGTGTGTAAGCAGCACCATAACAACCCCCGCACCAGTTTGGCCACCCGTTGAACACATGATGTGAACACCATTGCATCACATGGACAATTCACATGTTCTAGATGAACGCATGCCCAGCGTTGTGTCTAATGATATCACGTGGGGTGTTAGCAGGTACAACTCTGGGAATGAGGCAGCAGCTCTTGCGTGTTGAGATCAGGTGGTGAGCAAAACACCAATTTGCCCCCCAGTGAGCTGTGTGTCTAAGCAGCACCACATGGTGAACACAGGGCCAAACCGGTGTTCCTATCAAGTTCAAAACACACATTCAGACACCCGTTGACGTTTTGTCTAAAGACACCCACAGTCTAGGGAACAAGGGGACACCAAGGACATAGGGAGCAAGGCAGAGGGGGGTAGGGACAGACCAAGACCAGAGAGGGAGTAGAGAGCTAGGGCTGAGGGAAACACAGGACCAGGACAGGAACAAGACTGGCATGGGGAAGTCAGAAGAGCACACACAGGGATCAGGAGGATCAGCAGGAAAGGGAGCTGGGTTAAAGGGGATGAAGAAGACAGGAAGGAGGGTTGACCAAGGAAAGGGGGAAACAAAGACAGGGGTGTGGGGAGGACAGGCCAGGGAGAACAGGAATAGCAAGGAATGGCAACAAGATAACACCCAGATGGGTATAAGAACATAAGAAGTACCATACTGGGTCAGACCAATGGTCCATCTCTAGCCCAGCATCCTGTCTCCGACAGTGACCAACCATGGTGGCTTGGGAGAAGAACCCAACAGGTCACAATGGGGGATACATTCCCTGTTATTTTCCCCCAGCTCCCGTCATGTTCCCTGATCCTGTCTGGCTAATAACTACTAATGGACCTATCTTCCAGAAACTTGTTCAAACTTCTTTTAAACTCAGCTATATGGCCCGTACCACAACCTCTGGCAGTAGATTCCACAACCCAATTATACGCTGAGTGAAAAAATATTTTCTTTTATTTGTTTCAAACTTGCCACCAATGAGTTTCATGGAGTGTCCCCTAGTTCTAGTACTAGCTGAGAGGGTAAATAAATAACTGCTCCTTGTTTATTAGTTCCACACCACTCATGATTTTATAGACCTCTATCATATCTCCTCTCAGTCGTCTCTTCTCCAAACTGAAGAGCCCCAACTTACCAAGCCTCTCCTCATACGGGAGCCCTTCCATACTCTTGATCATTTTTGTTGCCCTTCTCTGTACCTTTTCTAGTTCAGCTATGTCTTTTTTGAGATGGAGCAACCAGAACTGCACACAATATTCGAGGGGCGGTCGCACCATTGATTTGTATAGAGGCATTATGACATCCTCAGTTTTATTCTCTATCCCCTTCCGAATAATTCCTAACCTTCTGTTTGCTTTTTTGACTGCTGCTGTGCACTGCGCTGTGGATTTCATTGTATTGTCCACAACCACCCCCAGATCCTTTTCCTGAGTGGTAACTCCTAGCTTAGTACCCAGCATTGTGTACGCGCATAGTTTGGATTATTTTTCCCTGCATGCATCACTTTGCACTTGTGCACATTAAATCTCATTTGCCATTTAGATGCCCAGGCACCCAGTGTCGTAAGATCCCGTTGCAGTTCCTCACAGTCTGTTCGTGTTTTAACTACCTTGAATAACTTGGTGTCATCTGCAAATTTGATCACCTCACTCTTAACACCCTTTTCCAGATCACTAATGAATACATTAAACAGCACCAGTCCCAATACAGATCCCTGAGGCACACCACTTTTTACATTTCTCCATTGTGAAAACTGAACATTTAGTCCTACCCTTTGCTTTCTATCTTTTAACCAGTTTCTGATCCATAGTAAGACACTATAGTATGTTACTCCACCCAGCTTCCTGGTGTTACCAGCAAGTCTTATATGCTACTGGCAGCCAATTAGGAGCTGGGAGGCGGGACAAGGACTAGAACAGACAGGAGATTGGGCAGGGTCAGGTGCCAACTTGGGAGTGCTCTTGTGGGGAGTGGCTGGACCCTTTGGGCCAACCAAGGTTGTAGTATAGGCAGGTTGGCCACCCCTTCTGAAGTGCTGAGGATGAGGGTTCAAGGCCACAGCTTATCAGGATGCATCAGACCTGCTATTACCATGGCTAAAATTCACCATTGTCTTAGGTTGAATTATTCTCACTAATGCTAACAATGAATTTCACACATACACACTGAGTTGGCCCAAGCTGCCACACCAAACTTTACATCAGGAGCACCAAAGACTTGATTAGTTCAACCAAACGTAATATCAACCATGATTCTCCTTATAGAATATATCTGGAGCCCAGCCCTTTCATTTACTGAAGTAAGGACTTAGACCGTGATTCAGGCCCCGCTGGCTTTCCTGAATAAGAATAGTTCCCTACAAATGGGTATTAGGGGATTAAACTCATGAAACTAGAAGTATAGTAGTTTGGCTAAAAGTCTCACTGTCTGTTTTGTAACCTGTTTTTGTTCAAGTATGCAGACATTTCCTGGTACCTTTCCTATAGACAAAGTGCCATGGGTTCTTGGGATTGCATTGTGGTACCTTTAGCAAGTCTGGGTTGCTATGGGACTCCTGATTAGAAAGAAGGCAGATTTGCAAAGATAATACATGATATAAATTAGAGGTTCTGTTCTGTCGAGAAGAGCCTGTGTCTATGTCTAAGCACCTTTGAGTGTGATTATAAAGATACTCAGGGCTGCTGGCTAATTTTAGCCGGTGAGAGGCTCTTAAACTCTCTTCACAGTGAAAGACATTCTCCCCCCATCGTGTGCGCTCTTTGGGTGAAACTACCACTGAGAGATATTTCTGCAGAGCCAGATATACTTCCAGTAGCTGTGCAGCCTTTGGTTATCAAGAATTTCCCTACGTGCTTCAGGTTGTACTGACATCTGTTGGCTCTTATCAATAACAGAGGGGACAAACAAAACTAGCCCGTTTCATGTGCTAAGGAGATATTGCCCATACTTAGAAGCAGACACCTGGGCATAGACTAGTCTTGTAATAGCTTTGGGTTGCATGCAGATGGAGATTATTAACTGTAGTACAATTACGTAGCAATGCACTAAATCAAGTCAAATAAAATTAAAAGCTAGTGAATTCATATACAGTGGCGTGAAATTACTGTCATTCGTACATATGAAATTTGGTACCAAGACACTTTGATTCCAGTAAAGTATGTGCTCTGTGTGTGTGTGTGTGTGTGTGTGTGTGTACATACATCTGTGCATGCTAGCAGCAGCTTTCAGTACATTTTACCAGCATGGCATTATAACAGTGAACAAATCAAGGAGATAAAATTAAGACGTGTTCAGGAGAACACTAAAGCATGTGCTTAATTTTAAGGCTGCATTCACATGTGTCTTTTCTCTCTTCAGTTTCTTGTGTGCAATTGTACTCATGCTGCATTTTAACTGTTCCCACACTCCCCTCTCCTGTGTTGAAAGTTACCTCCCATATTGCGGTGGCCACTGTTAGGTATCCTGGACTTTTAAAAGCCTGTTGTTACTTCCAGGGGGCCAAAGAGCAAACAGGAAGACAAAAGGACAACAACAACAAAAGGCAAACCCTAGCAAAAAATGCATGGGAAATACATGATTCTGTGATGCAGGCAGATTGACAGCAGGATTAATCCCTTCACATATTAAAAAAAAAATGTGGGTGAGGGAAGAAGTGTGATTGTTAATCCTTGGTTTCTGAGTTACATATTTTTGATTAGACACGCATTATTTACACCCACTGAATCCTAGGCTTTTCACACAGTGAAAGAAAAAGAGGGGGGAACAGCTTTCCCCGAACAGTTTTCAGTGTGAATGTAGCCTAAGTAGTTGCTTCAGTCTCATTGACTTAGGACTTCTATTGGGACTTACTCATTTAATAGTCTGTACTGGATAGGAATCTTTCCCCAATCAGGGGTTAAATAAACAGCTCTTTAGTCAAAAAGATTGGGCTGAGAAGATGGCTGGTACAGCTCTTAAGGTGCCAGTGTGGTGTGACAGCTAAGTGTGCAGTACTTAGACCAGAGATAGAGAAGGAGCCTGGTTCTAGTTTCACCTTAGTCAGAAACTCACTGGATGGCCTTGGGCCAGTCACAATATTCTCTCAGCCTAACCTACCTCACAGGGTTGTGGTGAGGATTAAAATATTGTATGTAAAGTGCTCTGAGTGCTATGCCAGGGTGGGTGTGATTTAAAGAGTATCAAGGACAAGGAAAGCGGCCATGGGCTGCAACATTGTAGCGCAACAGAGCGAGGCGTGGGGTGCGGACCCAGCCCAGCTGCACAACACAATAGCTCTCACATACCAACTAATCAGTCCTCCAAGGCCACAGAGCATCAAACATTCAAGGGGGGGGGG
>QEPC01006715.1:1560524-1571588 GCA_003113815.1 Sphenodon punctatus | reverse complement strand
CCCGCCCGGGGGGCGACCAGGTGTGCCCCTTTCCCCCCCTTGTTGCCCCTTTGTCCCCTGTTCCCCAGCCCTTGCTCCCCCTTACCCATTTCCGGGGTGCCTCCTCCTCCCCCAGCCCAGCAGATGTCCCCGGGGCGTCCTGTGCCGGCTGCTGTGGGTGTTCTCTCCCTACCACCTCCATGTTCAGCGTGACCCCCGGCTCCCCCACCTCCGCCTGTGCTTCCTCCCCCTCCACCACCACTACCCCTGCCTCCTCCGCCTCCTCCTCACCCCTCGCTCTCTCCTCCGCCACCGCTCTCGTCCTCCTCCCTCCTCGCTCCATCCCGCCATGTTTGCCTGCTGCAGTTCGCCCTTTAAATCTCCCTCCGGTGGTTGTGTTGATGCCGGTTGCCTGGCTGCACCGTTGCGTGCATTGCCCACGGCTGGGGATCATTTCCTTTGATCCCGGGCGGTGTTTGCCGTTCAGACGTTACGTTTGGTTGATCCCCGGTGGGGATCTCATTGACCACGCGTCCACGGGAATTGGTGCGGGGAGCCCGGGAAGCATGGTTGAAATTGACCCTGTGTGGGTATTGAGCGTGGTGAACATCTGGCGGGCGCCGAACAGACGTTCAGGGCGCTTTGGCCCCGCTGCGGGATTGAGCGTGGTTCATTGTGGTTGAGTGTGATCTCGTAACGTCTGAAAATACCCAGAGAAAGTACTGACCTAGATCAAATGGTGTTTTGAGGACAAATACATTCAGGATTGTGAAATGCATTGCTACTGTAGGAGCAAGGACCCTGTAAACACCTTAGATAATAAGGGTTCAAAAGACTCAAGTTAAAAATGACCATTTGAGTTAAATTTGTGAAATGTTACTTAAATGTGCAGGCTTCCCTTAGTATAACTTTGTGTCCTGTGTAACATGAAATAACTCTGTATTATTCCTTCGTGGAACTCTGTGTTCTAAAATGCAAATAACTAGCCAAGGAATCCTTATTACTTGAGTTGGGGTTGTATCCTCCAAACACTTGTCCCTATGGGTAACTCTGATGAAGAGTGCCATGGACATCAAGAAAATACATTTTAATATAGCTGGGCTTTTCAAAACAGAATCCCCTTCCAGAAACAAGAGAGGGAGGCAGATTTGCCCTTTGGCTTTGGAGGCTGTTTAGTCTAAGGAGTAACTGAAGAGCGAATTAGATTATCGTCTCCGAATGTTTAAAAATAGCAGCAAGTTGACTCAAGTGCGATTAGGTAGTTAAAGTTCTACTAATAAAGATTTCATAATTTCTCAGAGTGGCTAGAAGGGTAATGCTTCCTGCTGAAGTGTGAGTTTTGCCTAACTTTGTCTGGGACATACTTACACAGTCAAGGATACTAATGAAGAGTCATTATCCACATAGGGTCATAGAGTCCAAGGTCAGGATGAATCACCAGATCACCTAGCCTGACCCTCTTGTATATGACAAACTACTAAATCAGCCCCAACCACTCCCAGAAGTAGGGGACATAACTGCACCATAGAACGTGGGTCCTGAGGCTCATGGGCCCTGGTGCAACTGCACCCCCTGTCCTTATTATAGGTACACCTTTGGGTGGGTAAGGTTGAGGGAGGGTGGGATTCCTTTATTTTTCCCAAAAAAGTGATCAGTTGGACCTTGAATACACAAGCAATTTCTACCAATCAATCTGGTCCACAAATTGCTCAGGAGCATCAGAACCATGGAAGAGCTTTGGGGTATCATGACATCCAAACCCATGCCTTTATGGGAGGCAAAGGGGACTAACACATCCATTGGTAGCTCAAAGTAGAGCAGTCCTGCCAGCCCTGTCCTTGCTTCTTCGCTTTGTTGTGGGATCACAAGCCAGGATAAGGAGCCAGAGCTGCAGGAATGGAGGAAATATGGAACACCTTCCATAGTGCACTGGGGACTCTATGGGTATTTTCAGACGTTACGAGATCACGGTGAACCACGGCCAATTCCCATATGGTGACCGTGAGCTCGTAACGTCTGTTGGGGCCAACCATGATTCCCGCCAGATGTTCACCCCCGTGAATCATGGCCGGGAATCACTTTGACCATGCAAATGGCCCTTCTGCCCGGCCCAGGGCTGTTTGCATGGTCAAATCAATTCCCGGCCGTGATCAGCAGGGACATCACTTCTATCCCCTGGCCATGGTCAATGCCCCGGGGGGCGGGCGGGCACTGTGGCTGTATTGGCCGCGGCACCCGCCCGTCTCCCAGAGGGTGGGCGGCCGGGGGAGCGTGGGGGGGAGGGGCTGTGTGGCCGCACATTGCACCACGCAGCCCCCCCCCCCAGATTCCCCGCTGGAATCGGCCGGCACGTCTGCTGACCGTGACAGCGGGATTCCGACGGGGAATCTCTTGGGTGATTCCATGATGGGGCGAATACCGCCCCGTCACGTCTGAAAATACCCTATGTTAGACAAGACAACATTAATGTTAGGAGGGTCAGGTAGGGGAAAGAGTAACCTGGCTTCTAGGGCCTCCCTCAACCACTGCCCGTTCACCCCTGGGGTCCACCAAGGTCTCGAACGGAGAATAAGGACCCTCAGAATCTTAGGTGGGCTTTCTCTTCTATTGAGGAGCAACCTGGATCATCATAGGGAGTGAGACCTGGGAGCCCCAAAGGGGTAAGGGGAGGAGGGAATAGGGGAAGGTCCCCACACACTTACGGTTTCTCTCTCTCTGGGTCCTGGGAATCCTGGGGTCACCAAGTGGATGCTACAGAGTTGTGGGTGAGGGTTCGGAGTGGCTGGGTCACTGTGAGGGAGGGACAGGAGAGGAAGTAGGGAAGGAACACGCACACCTCCGGGGTCCACACACTCAAGGATGTTGAACCAACCAGGAAGGATTATGGAGAGGGGAGATACGTTCAACCTAACACCCACACTCACTCTAGGCTACTCTCACCCTCACACACACTAAGGTCCACACACACTCACCCAACATCGCTCTCACGCTCTCCGATCCATGTACCCCCACTCAACACACTACTTACTACTACCACCACCACCACCATGCTTGACAAGGGCCAGTTTCTCACAAAGGATTACCGGCGGGGAAGGGAAGCCCCACCGGCTGTTTTATACCTTCCTAGGGTTCTCCTCCAGGTGCTCCCACTTCCTGTTATGGAGGCCACGCCCCATGGACGAGCCTCCCACAAGCCCCGTTGGGTCCCGCCCCTGCAGCCGCATGCTGCGTCGCCACTGCATCCCCGGTTGCTCAGCAACCTGTGAAGCACGCCGCGCGGCTGGCTCAGGGGTGTCTGATGCAGGGCCACGCCCCCCTTGTGCTTACCTGTGGCGCCACTGGGACTCTGACTGCTGAGCCTCCCACAGTGCCTACAGGTGGGTTGGGGCTCGCCGCCCCCCCCCCCCAGCACTGCCCCAAGGGGGCTCTGACAATTAACTTACACAGTGTGTTTCCAAGGATTCGTATGCCACAGGAAGAAGCCCAGCCCGTTTCACCTATCTTTGTAGAAATGCTCCCCTCAAAATCAAGCCCACTGTAGGACAGGGCGTTGCTGGAATTCATTAGAATAGGAGGCATAGGATGGTGCTGATTTTATATAAGCAATAGAATGTTCTTGCGTTAAAGCAAAGGATGCAAGCTGACCTTAATTACAGAGCAGTTCCCGCCACTCTATAATAGAACCAGCTACGTGCCTGGCACTGAAAAGTTATAAAGTAATTAATTAGAGATAGGTCCCTGCCTCAAGTAGTTTACAATCTCGAACGAACAAGGAAAGGAAGCATGGGGACAGATGCATTCCCATTTTATAGTTGTGGAAGGAAACTGAGCCTGAGAGATGGCAACTTGCCCAAGGCCACCCACTAAGTTCACAGCTGAGTGTGTTTTTAGATGATACATTTAAAACATTTTCGTCTGTTTTATGACGTTTTGAATGTGATCATGTAAACAGTTAAAAGGTTTCATTTTAAAATGCTTCCTGGTTTTAGTTCTTTTTAAAAACACCTTTCTCCAGGTTTTACTGAAACATTTCAATTTGGAAATGATGCAGAGCAATCGTTTTAATTGTGTACACAGATAGAATATTTTAAACATAATGCTAACATAATGCTAAAATGTTTTGGACATTTACAAGCACAATTCATAGAACATTTTAGAACATTTTAGTAAAGGTTGTCTAAATGGAATAAAATATTTTTGTTATGACAATGAGTCTGTGGCCACTTTTAAACATGCGCGGTGAACACACTGCATAAAATCACGCTGTGTGTAACTATGGGTGTTTTCAGACGTGACGGGGCGGCTTCGCCCCGTCCCGAAAACAACCCAGAGATTCCCCGCCGGGATCACCCAGGCACGGCAAACAGACGTGCCGGGGATCCCGATGGGGAATCAGGGAGGGGGCGGGGCCGCGCGGCGCAACGTGCGGCCGCACAGCCCTGCCCCCTCCACGCTGCCTCGCCGCCCGCCCTCCGGGGAGACGGGCGGGTGGTGAGGCCAATGCCGCCGCAGCGTCTGGCCGAGTTCACCACGGCCCGGAATCCCGCTGGGGATTCTGGGCCGTGATAGCCGACCAGACGTTACTTTTTATTGATGCCCGCCTGGAATTACTTTCACCACGCTTCTGCGGATTTTCCCGCCGGGAGCCCGGGAAGCATGGTTGAAATTGACCCCATGTGGGTATTCAGTGTGGCGAACATCTGGCGGCTGCCGAACAGACGTGCAGGGCACAGTGACCACATGTAGGTATTCAGCGTGGTTCACTGTGATCTCGTCACGTCTGAAAATACCCTATGCCGCATGTGGGATTTAGACATGACATTTTGTGCATTAAAGCCGGTCGCGCGTTCTTTTAAAGCCGTGAATTAAATACCTCGACATCGAGGTATCACCGTTAGTGGCATGTGCTTGGAAACTTTCAATAACCAACTGGGTGTTTTCCATACGCCCCCCACCTTATCTCTGGTTATACCAAGAGATTATTATGCTGGGACGGATTCGGTTTAGGGAGGCTTGTTGTTTAGCACCTCCTTTGGTCCAGGGGTTATTTTATTTTATTCCGCCTATTTTATTTTATTCTAATTTCATTCATTTTATTTCATTTGACTCTAATATTATATTGTAACAAGTCAAATTTTATTGTATTATTACTGTACTTTTCCTTATATGTTACATGTCGTTGTCTTTGTGGATTGTTATAGCAAATTGCTGGAAACAAATAAACTTGATGATGATGAGTTGGTAGGACAGGAACCACCCTGGGAAAAGTGTCACAAGGAGAAAGCTTCTGGAACTCATGTCTTATTACGGTTGGAGTGGCATCCCCTTACCTCATGTTTGGTTATCTTTTCCCCCAAGAAATCAAATGCTTCTGACATAAAGCCCTCTTCCATGGAATCTTCTGCTGTCTTGGAAAAGCTTGTGGAAAGGACAAAGGGCTCTGGCATTTAATTACCTTTATTTATCTTGACATTCCAATCGTATCAGTCATTAACACAGTGAGAATTTTATTTAGTCTAATTAGAACTAATTTCTCCACACTCATAAGTAGCTTGAAACCCTTGGCTTCACTGGGTGTCAGAGCCCAAGCTGCTGCAGAAGTCCTGTCTCTTGCCCTCGGAACCATGGGAGTATTCAAAAAGGCCAGTGGAGATAAGAACATAAGAAGTGCCGTACTGGGTCAGACCAATGGTCCATTGAGCCCAACACCTGCCTCTGAAAGTGGCCAATTTCGGTCGCTTGGAGGAATTACCCAACAGGTCACGATGGGGCCAATCCATTCCCTGTTGTTCACTCCCAGCTTCCGACTGTAAGAGGTTACATTCACCAAACCTACCTTGCTAATAGCTGCTAATGGACCTATTCTCCAGAAACTTGCCCAACCCTTCCTTAAACCCAGTTATACTGCTGGCCTTGACCACATCTTCTGGCAACAAATTCCACAAGTTAAGTGTGTTTTGAGTGAAAAAATACTTTCTTTTATTTGTTTTAAACCTGCTACCCGTTAGTTTTATGGGGTGTCCCCTAGTTCTAGTACTATTTGACAGGGTAAATAACCGTTCCTTAACATGTTCCACACCATTCATGATTGTTAAAGTTCTGTCATATCCCCTCTGTCATCTCTTCTCCAAGCTGAAGAGCACCAATCTATCCAGCCTCTCTTGATGCATCTTGATGCAGCGGCTGGGCCTGGAAGAATGAAATGAGATGAGCCTGACACAAATGAAGCCCTGCCGGTACCTGTTTTTCTGCCATTCCGCCAATGGTCTACGAAAGCATTGATAACGATTCTGCACAAATAGTCATCTCAGAGGTTAAAACAGTGCAATGGATACCTTTCCCAGAAAATGCTTGGGTCTCTCCCACATGGATTGCCCTTGGCCCTACAAAGAGTCATGAGGATCCTCCTGACAAGCTTTTGCTTAAATTCCCTTAAGGCAGCAACATCTATTGACATGATTGGAAGCTTATGCATGCATGGCCTATTGAAGAATGAATAGTGGGGGATTTGTCTTTGGTTCCTAGGATTCTTTAAGGGCTGCAGTACTGTCCATGAAATCTGAAAGTGTGATGAGAGATTGAAAAACACTGACTTAAGGATGTTTTTCCTCGGTCGTCTGCTGAGGACGGCTTGTATATACGGACTTGGGGCCAAATTTTGCTCTCAGCAAGCTCCGTCCAGTGTGAATTCAGATTAACAGGAAATAGAATTTGGTCCATGTTTGGGAAAGAACAGCACATACTGCCTTTTACAAAGATACAGAGAGTTTAAACACCTCTTGTCCTCTAGATGTCGCTGCTGCAACAAGCTTGCACAATTGTCTTCCACTTTCCAATAATAGTTTTTTCTTTGCTTCATGCTATTGAGTTAAAGGGGCACTGATGGGCTTTAAATCATGCACCCACATGTTATATATTGACCTTGGATAAAACGTAAATAATGTATCAGTATATTAGGACTGGCAGTATTTATAAACCTAATTTGCTTTTCATTCCTGGTGCTGGATGTGTGAAAATCCCATGCATTTCTACCTAGTGGAACAACAGAAAATGCTTTGTTTCACTTTCACACTAATTTTCCAGCCAATTGTGATTTCAGCTTCTCACACAGTAGCCAGTGCAGCAAAGTTTGGGTTACAGACATGGCAGAGAGATGGTGACTGACTGCTTTGTTAAAATTCCTTTCCCATTGGACTAAAAAAGAATAATGCCATCTTACTGCTGATCCTCTTCCCGGAGCTGAATTTTGCTGATACGAAAAGGTTTTACTTTAATAACTTCTGTCTTACTCTAACTGACGATTGCTCCCAAGCAAGAATTAAGGAAATGCTTGTCCTGACCTCTTCGTTCTCGTCAGAGACTATGAACAATGGGTGTTGCCACGCGTGATGATGGGAGAAAGGTGAACTGACCTGACCCGACCCAGCTTGGGAACACACCGCCAACACTGTCCTGACCGGGTCTGGCCACAGTAAATCAGTAAATCAGTTCAACCACCAATTACCAGTCGGGGACTGATCATTAACTGGTTGGTTGGTTGGTTGGTTGGTTTATTAAAGCTGTTTAGCCACAGGCCATAACAGCATCAAAACAGAACGGCAAGAAATAATACAATACACCAGGAAATAAAAACAAATTAAAAAGAACCAAACGCGAATCCAAGCTGTAAATCAGTCTAAGATGCCACAAAGAACCACATAGGGCACAGCAGATAAAATGCGGCAGACCTGACATAAATACTACAGCGAATGGTTCATGTAATTACTAAAACTGGGCGTGCAGATATTACAATACACATTGAAATGGTCTGGCCACAGAACAAATGTTCCTGTAGCCAGGCCACTTGGGAGGGTAGGGAGCTGCATAAAGGTGCAGCCACCCAGCCCCACCCTGCTTCTGCACCCTGCGCCCAGCATCCTACCCCTGCCATGATGGACAGTCACGGCAGCCGGCCATGGGGGACCCAATATGAACCAGGCCGTGGAGGGCTACACATATGTGAGAACCTGCTGCAGCCTGCTCCTTTCCAATCAAGCGGACCGTAGCCTGGGCTGTGATCCCAGGAGTCTCTGGGATCAAAGCCTGAGCTTGCTGCGGACATGTCTGGGAGCAATCCCAGGCAACATCTGGAAACCCGTCCAACAAACATGCCGATGGTCCACAGGCCTCAGCAGACCACCATCACATTTGTTAACACCCAATGTTGAAACAGCATCCTTACACTGGGAGGAGAGAGTACCCAGTCCTCATTGCGTAGGGATGGGAATTTCGGTTTCGGATAAAACCGAAAGTACCCAAAAATGGCCATTTCGGATTAATCCAAAATTTCGGTTCTTTTTCGGTTTCGGTACTATCGGATCTTTTGCATTGATTTTTGTACCGGATTTTTAACATTGCAGTTTGTCCCCCATTGAAAAACCACAATGTTAAAAATCATGTACAAAAATCAGTGCAAAAGATCAGATAGTACCAAAACCGAAAAAGAACCAAAATTCATGAGAACCGAAACTGAAACTGACCGAAACCTAAATTTTGCACAGAGTCCCATCCCTACTAAACAGTGTCTCCCTCTATTGGACTATGGAGCATAAGAACAGGCGCTGGACCCCAGCGGCAGGTGGAGCTCCAATGTCTCAATGCGTGGATGAGACAACGGTGCAAGAGGAAGGCTTTAGATTTATCAGGAACTGGGCAGCCTTCTATGAAGTGGGGAGCCTATACAGATGGGATGGACTTCACCTTAACCAGAATGGAACCCGGCTGCTGGCACTAAAAATTAAAAATGTGATAGAGCAGTTTTTAAACTAGAACCTGAGGGAAAGCTGACAGGCACTGTGGAGTGCACAGTTCGGACTGTGGCATCTATGCAGGAAGATGTTAACAAAGGGAAAATAGAGTTACTTAAGACTGAGGAAGGGATAAAAATTAAGGGACTTCAGGTGGAATTCACTGGAGAAAAGAACAAGGCCAGGGTCCCTGATACAGTCCCCTATATTGTGCACAGTAAGAAGAATTTTAAAAATACACATAAATGTCTATATGCAAATGCTAGAAGCCTAAAAAGTAAGATGGGAGAATTAGAGTGTATAGTGCTAATTAGAGTGTATAGAATTAGAGTGTATAGACATTATAGGCAGCACGGAGACATGGTGGAACGAGGATAACCAATGGGACACTGTAATACCAGGGTATAAAATATATCGGAGTGACAGAGTAGATAGAGTTTTTGGTGGGGTGGCTCTATACATAAAAGACAACATTGAGTCAAGTACAATACAAATTTTAAAGGATGCAAACTGTTCCCTAGAATCTTTATGGATAGAAATTCCAGGTATAAAGGGGAAATGTATCGCAGTAGGGCTATACTATTGTCCCCCTGACCAGGACGGAGAAACTGATAAAGCAATGCTAAAAGAGATTAGACAGGCTACTAAAGTCGGCAACATAATAATAATGGGTGACTTCAATTACCCTAATATTGTTTGGGTGAGTGGTTCCTCGGTGCGAGACGTGGAGGTCAAATTTATGGACTAGGGATGGGCGAACGCGGTTCAGAAGTTCAGAGTTCAGCCTGAACTCGACCTGTTTGGACGACTGAACCCGAACCTGAATCCGAACACGAACTGACCGAACCGAACTCAATTCCGAATGTTGAAATGACCGAACAGTTCGGTCAGTTCGGATTGCGTTCGGGTGAGTTCGGGTGGCAAAAACGTGTCACTGGAAGCATCAGCTGCTTTAGAGAAGTGCACAACAGGTTATGTGTGTGTGGTGGTTGTGGTGGTAGGGGTGACCTAGGAGGTCAGTGAGCTGGGGTGGTGAGGGGTTGGGGGGCATTTTATGTTTTTGTATTTACAGTTTATTTTATATTTGCATTATGTATTTTAATATTGTAAGCTGCCCTGAGTCAGCTTTGGCGGGAAGTGTGGGGTAAAATAAATAAATAAATAAATAAATATTATTTATTTATTTATTTAACAGATTTTTATCCCGCTCTCCCCACCTAAGTGGCTCAGAGCAGCTAACAAAACCAATAATATAAAAACACTTGAACAATTTAAAACATTAATCATAAAAACACCCCCTCCCCCTCAACCCTACCCACTCCACCCTCCCCCTCCCCAAATGCCTGACGGAACAGCAATGTTTTACAGTTCTTCTGGAAGGCCAGAAGGTCCAGGGCCAATCGCGCCCCCACCGGGAGGGAGTTCCACAGGCGCGGTGTAGCGACTGAGTACGCCCTGCTCTGTGTGGCCCCCCGAGACACCCGGGGGACCTCCAACAGTGTGCCCCCAGCCGACCGCAGGGGCCGATCCAGAACCCAGGGGGTGAGGCAGTCCCGCAGGTAAACAGGGCCCAGACCATGTAGGGCTTTATAGATTAAGACCAACACTTTCAATTGGGCCTGGAAGACTATTGGCAGCCAGTTCAGAGACCGGAACACCAGTGTAATATGCTCCCGGCAGCCTGTCCCACCAGGAGCCAGGCCGTCGCATTCTGCACCAGCTGCAGCTTCCAAGCCATCACCAAAGGTAGCCCCATATAGAGCACGTTGCAGTAGTCTAATCGAGAGGTAATAAAAGAATGAATGATCGTGGCCAGGTCTGGAACTGGAACCAGTGGCCGAAGCTGCCGCACCAGATGTAACTGGCGAAATGCACTCCTCACCACAGCCTTCACCTGGACATCCAGGCGGAGCTATGCATCGAGGAGCACCTGCTGGAGGCGATGTGAGGAAAGAGGTACATACCTACATTCATGGTGGACCTGCCCAAAGGTATCTGAATTCTGGAATAAAGTGTGGAAGGTTATTAATGTGTCTTTGAATATACCATTGCCCTTTAAGCCAGAAATAGCCCTATTAGGGCTATATCCAGAAAAGGAGATATCCAAACAACAGAAAAGAACATGTACTAACCTGATACTGGCAGCGATCCACACAATCGCGAGGACTTAGAAGTTTGCCAAGGGTCTTACCCGACAGGCATGGCTCCACAGACTTTGGCATTGCCTTTCAATGGAAAGGATCACAGCCAGCCTAGAAGAC
Source organism: Sphenodon punctatus (assembly GCA_003113815.1). Taxonomy (NCBI): domain Eukaryota; kingdom Metazoa; phylum Chordata; class Lepidosauria; order Sphenodontia; family Sphenodontidae; genus Sphenodon; species Sphenodon punctatus. Next base: position 1,560,562 of record QEPC01006715.1, on the reverse strand, counting down.
AACTTAGACAAATTGTATAAAGACTGGGACCTATGCTG
>QEPC01006715.1:1522883-1545593 GCA_003113815.1 Sphenodon punctatus | reverse complement strand
GGCGGCTGCGGGGACGCCGCGGCCGCTGATGCTGGGGGGTGGGCTCGCCTCTGAGTCTTTTTTTAAACAAAAATCCAGGCTGGGCAGGGTGGGTGGGGGGTGTCCCCCCTTCCACCCGAGCAGCCTGGACTCGGGGAGGGTTTGTTTTTTTAAACTTTTTTGGTAGGGCTATAAGTTTTACATTGTAGCCATTTTTAAATGGCTGCAATGTAAAAAAAATCCGGTACCCGGAATCCGGTACCCGGACCGGATTTACCGGGTCGAATCCGATAATGCCGGTACACCCGGTACCGGCATTATCGGATACCGGATTTACCGGTTTTCCCGCCCCTAATGGGCATACATTGGAGACCTCCACCACAGTAGGGAGTGCATTGTCAAAGTTGTGTTCCTCAAAACACTATTAAAAGCAAACATAGCTTTGGTATTGGCCATAAAGGCATAGTGCAATTTTTAATAAACGTTCTAATATATTTTGTTTATCTATAGTATTGTATTGTTGTGGTTCACTTTTGATTGTGGAAAAAAAATGTTTTTCTTTCTATTTAAATATTTATTAATGGTAGGTTTTCTGCATAGTTGTTTATTGCCTTCTTGTTGTTTCCTGTTTTCTGTGGTTTGTTTTATCATCTTACACTTTCTTTGACGGCCCCTTTTAACATTGAAAATGTTTTCCTTGCTCCTCCAACTGTGGGTGAATTTACTTTTACAGTCACTAGAAGTACAATAAAGTTTTCTTGTTTAAAATGTCAATGGTCTGTGTCTATGTGTTTTTTGACAGGCTGGTACATTCCCATACATTAAATGATTGTGGGAAGTATACTTTTGCAAATACATATTTGAACTGATTTTGATTGTCACATCAACACTAGCCTTCCAATTTGCAAAATAATGAATAGTTTGAGATTCCAAAAATTACTGTTCCGAATTTTTTGATTTAAACATGGGTTGTAATACATCAGGCTGGAGGGAACGGTACCCAACAAGATACACATAACCTCTGCAAGACTGGTTTCCATTTTATATTAATTACATATATGAAAAGGACAACCCATCACATAAAGGCAACAAAAAATTCATACATAGTAGAATCATGTATTTTGGACCTACAGGCACAAACTGGAATGACATGCACACACACATAGTCAAATCCCCACACACTTAACCATTGAGGGAAACCAATACTAACAATTAAAAAAATTCAGGACACTGGTGTAATTGGCATTATGCAAAAGAAGATTATTTTGCAGACTAGTGAACCCTGTAATTATGCTTTAGACGCATGTCGGATGGCGCAGCATAAGGGACTATATTTAACGAATGCTTTACTATTCTGAGAAGTTTTAAATATGAAAATAGATCGGGGTGAGATCAGTTGAATTTTTGGGACCATAACGCAAGTAGAAATAGTAAACGTCTGTTGCCGTAGAACACGGACGGCAAGTACCACAAGCAGCACATTCTTTTGGATGAATCCTGAATGAACATACTAAAATTGCTGTTCACAGAGTTCTGCACCAAAACCGTGGCTGTATATCTATAGGACGGTTGAGAACTACACAGTTATGTACACGGTGTCTTCCGTCCTCTTGGGTGAACATGGACGGTTATTGTAATGGCCATTAGTTTTCAGATCTACATCAGGCATGCATTCCTCACCCAATTAATGATTGGCACATGCCCGCTTTCTGTGACATTTCTACTTTGCCATTCAATAAACCTGGTTCATGTTTTTCCATTGTTCAAAATCACCGCGCACGACCTATACAAGGGAACCGCCAGCTAACTTCGGTGCGCTCTTTAATCTGCCAGCAGTTGCCATGGCACCCCTGGCTTCGCAGAGCACTTTATAATTGCTTTCAGTCATGAGCACTGTGTGCAGCGCGCAACTGCAGCTGGCCCCGCACGCAGTGGTGTCAGTAACATGGCAGGAGCGCTGACTCAACTCAGGTCCACACTGCAGCGGCAATGGAACATCTGGTGATGATTGGTAAGTACTATCCAATCAACTATGCCGCTGTCTTACTACATTTCGAAGCGGGAACGTTTGTATTAACTATCACATTACATAAGGCAATCACGTGCTTTACAAACATATATTTAATTTTTATTTTTTTCTCTACAGCTGAGGCCCTGTGGAGGTGTGCGGCATACACCATTGAGAGACTAGGCAACCTGGCCCTTGTCATTCGTGCACTGGCAGTTCTCCAGGACAGGCTGGGTAAGTAGAGGTGATCCCTTTAATGGTTGTATGAAGCACTGCCTGACCTGTTTCAATAACTGTGTGCCCTTTTAAATTCCATTCTCTAGGAGAACGTATGGAGCAACTTCAGGAGGCCAGAAGACTGGAGGCTCTCCTTGTGAGAAACATACTCCTGCAAATCCAGGAGCGCCTGGATGAAAGAATGCCTGTGGATGGGGCACATGGACATTTGAATGGGGCAAGTGAGGTTGGCAAGCATGCTGTAATCCTAATCCCAGATTAGAAGTATGTTTTAAGTATTGAGAGATTCAAAAATTACTTTTGTTCAATGAGAATACTGTTGTAGATAGTTTGCAATTAACAATATTTAAATAAAGATATGACTTTCCAGTGTAGATGTGTTTGTTGCATGCTGTCTATTTTATTATTGGTGGGGGATTCAGTGATGCATTTGTCCTTTCTTTGAAACTTCCTTATCCACCACGCATGTTGCATTGCTAGCCCTGATTGGCACATAACTTTGTAATGCTTCTAGTTGCTAAGTCAAATTACAAGCAAAATTCTTCCTGTTTTTTTAATAATTGAGATTGCAAGCTACAGAGGGCCTGAAAAATACAATTCTTGGCATTTTATTTGTTTTCATCATTAACATTTGTTTTGTTGCTTGAATTGGAAACCATTGCTGATGGCTGAAATGTGTTTTATTTTTTTTAAATGAAAACAAAACTAATACAATTTTCAATTAGTAGCTGCAAAAGACAAAAAGGGGGCAATGGTTTGTTTTCAAGCAAGACTCAATCACAAAGGGAACTTTTGTTTTTGTTAGCAAGTGTATGGTGCAGTTGTTTGTAAATATAAATTTCACACAAGAGTTTTTTTATTAGTTGCACATAATACAAGGCAAATTTCTTCATATTATCAATGCCCGATACAAACTTAAATACACTTATACAACTATTGCACATTTCATGACACCTTTGAATGCAAACATTCGCTTTTACTTTTCAATTTGACATCGGCAAGATGACATTGCCTTCCACAATTTTTGTGCATTGTTGTATCGTGTAAGGGTGATAGACACTATACTTTGACTTTCGCATCTACACAATAATAGTAATAAAATTCCTGGAGACCAGCAACAGCAATATATTATTTTAACAGTACATTGTGTGTATTAACTCCCGTTCACCATGATGTGCCAAATTAATAACAGTCTTTGACAAAAAATAATAATTAATTGTCAATCTTGTGATCAGAAGTGTGGACACCTGTAAAGTAATGTCACTTGCAGTGTTCTAACAGTCATTGTGATTCTCTGTGACCATTAGCCGTGGGTTCTCCTCCCTTGCCCAGCATCACCCCCTATATGGCCATCAGTGGGCATATCATCCTCTGCACTCATCACTTAATCCACCAGGTCAGCTTCAAACACACCACGCACTGCACATCACCGGCTGCAAAACTGACTGTGTGATGTGGGTTCCATTGAAGCAATGAATCAATGGATTTATTTAAAAAACTGAATGCTGCAAAGGATTGATGAAAGAACAACAACAAAAAATTATTTCTTTTTTCTTTGACAAACTATTGTTTATCAACACAACAGAAGAGTTTTTCTTCACATTTGAAAGTAACAAAAACACTCAGAATCCAGAAAAAATAAGACTTACGTGCCCTTCCTGCTACCATTATGTTGCTCTCCATTTTGGGAATAATTGCGAAAGACTTGGGGGGAAATGGGTAACATTTGGAAAATCAGGACCCCAGACCATCCTCGTTAGATGGATGGATGCCACTTGAACTGTTGTAACAGTCATTGTGATTCTCAGTAGCCATCAACCATGGCTTCTCCTCCCTCGCACATCATCACCCCCTATATGGCCATCTGTGGGCAAAACATCCTCTGCACTCATCACTTAGTTCACCAGGTCAACTTCAAACACACCACGCACTGCACATCACCGGCTGCAAAACTGACTGTGTGATGTGGGTTCCATTGAAGAAATGAATCAATGGATTCATTTAAAAAGCTAACGATTACAGAGGATTGAATAACACCCTAAAAAATTTTTTTACTTTTTTTTTTAACATAAACCTATTCTTTATTGACACAGCACAAGCATTTTTTGTCACAGTTGAAAGTAGCCAATCGTGGACAACCCAAGCAAAATAGTCTGAAGGGGCCTTCCTGCTAGCATGATGTAGTTATCCTGTTTTGAAATAATTTTAAAACAATTTTGAAGTACTGTAGATAAATTTTGAAAATTTGGAACACAGAGCATGCTAGTTTGATGGATGATTCTGGATACAACATGGTTAATTAGCCTTCCATTAAGATATGCATCACTCATTGGCCTTCTTGATGGATATTAGCCTCTGCCAAATAGTCACTTGAGGAAACGGAAGAGACCGGTGATGTTTGATGATAATTTGCGTAACATTCTAAATAGGAATACAGCATCACGGTTAATACTTGTCTTTGTTGAACAACGAAACAGATATCTTATATAATAAACATGACAGTCAAAAGACACTTTCTCCAATTGTTTTGGGTAACTTATGCACAGAACTTGTCTAAGGTTTCTAGCGGTCATTCTGAACATAAATACTACTTAAAAGACCTTACAAAGGTGCTGTGCGAATACCTCCTAGAGGGCACAGCATTTCGTCTTACTCTTTTTGCTTTGACAGCTGCTTCCACGGTTGCTGTCGGGACTGTGTCATGGTCAGTGTTTGAGAGTGTAGCGTTGGTGGGTGTTACGTTTTCTTCTGCATTGTTTCCTTCGACGTTTTCTAACTCTACAGGATCTTCCAGAGGAGCAACGTCAGCGTGGGCCGCATTGTCGGGATGGATTTCTGTCAAAGCTAGCGCATTAGCAGGAAAAGTCACTGTATTGATATGCTGGCTGTTTGCAGTTCGTGCTATTGTTTCAATGGCTGAAGCCACCCTTCTGAGCTCTATGACATAACTCTGACATGACTCTCTGTACAGTTCCATTCTCCTTTCATCCATTCCACACATTAGTTCCATAAGAGCAGTGTGGTTTTCGTTGCTGCAGTTAATTGCATCTGCCATTGCTGCTTTTAGCCCAACTGAAATGTCTGTTATTGCCGCTCAGCTCTGCTTCCCGAGGTCTCTCGCCAAGGCACTTTGTGCACGAGCTCTCTGTCCGCGTAGTCGTCTCATTCTGTCCAAAGCGCTTAGTCTGCGTCTTGGTTCAACAGGATGTTGGGTGTTGCTTGGGCCTGGCTCAACTGATGGCATAAAACACGAGAAGATAAACAAAGGTTACTCTGCAAATATTTCACCATGATTCTGCCACATGACTCCTCGGCCCACGCACAATCCCCGCTGTGCTCTTCATGCCATAGACACTCACAACTTTATTCTCCCCCCCCACCCCCCAGACACCTCTATTCATGACAAGCCATGCAGCGCACTCTCGCCAAAGACAATGTTACTAGGCCCCGTGAAAAATTTGCCGACCTCCGCACCACCAGCATTTTCTTAACAGCACACCGTATACACCACACAGACAAAGAACAGTAGCACGGCACTCAGCACACTCACCACAAGGAAGGTCACTCCACGCACAAGCCACAGAGGGCTTCACACACCATGAGCATACCCCTGAGGGCACCACATCCACTGCACAGAAACCAAAATCATTTCCATACTCCAGAACACGCCGTGCTCGTGCGTCGCATGTAGCCATCAACCTTTATTTGATGCGCCTATGAATACAAACAACTTTTGGAACTTCCTTGTAGCATGCACTGTTCACATTTGCATTTGAAAACGAAAAGATAAACAGTGTTTTAAATCAGATTAATCAAGAACATTGGCACTGGCGGCCAATGGAAACCGTCCAAACACTCATGATTACTTACCTTCTTCTGCACTCCCATTGCTGTTTCGGGCCATATTTTCGGCCCCTGGAAGTTCGGTTACATGCACAGTCCTGTCTATTACGGTTTCTTTGCTTCAGGATGTCGAGCCTCCATCATTGTTGTCATCCTCGGTGTGTTCCTGGTCCTGGCTTTCAAACAGTATAATTGAATTTTCTGGGACACTGGCTCCATCACCCTGTTGTTCCACCGCTGTTTCTGCCTTGCAAACTTTCCTGCCTCTGGTGCGGATCACTTTGTTTCCACAGACAATTGGAACAACCACCTCTCCGCTTAAATGAAGGAAATTGTCTAGTAGTTCTTCATATTCCCAAACGAGGTGATTATTACCTGATTTAGCATTATGAACCTTTACTCTCTGGTATTCCAATCGAAGGGCCTTTGCTTTTGCACATAGCTGGTGAGCTGCGCGTCGGTATCCTCTCTCCACCATAATGGCAGATATCTCTTGAAATATATCCAGGTTTCTATACGCATCACCAAGCACCTTCTGAAATCTATCCTGGCCCCATATTTCAATGAAAACTCTGGTCTCTGTCCTTGACCAGTGCACTGTCTGTGGATGGCCAGATGATGTATCTGAGGCTGAAGACATCTCCAGAAATTCTTAGATCCTTGTGCAATGCAGCAATCTTATCTGTGTTGAAAATCCAAACCGATTTTTTAATTATCTTTATTTATTTATTTATTTATTTTATAAATTTGTACCCCGCCCCTCCTGCAAGCATCCCGGGGCGGCTTCCAACAATAAAAACAGCATACATAAAAACAATTTAAAACAATCAATAAGCATACAATCAGTTAAAACAGGGCTAATAAATAAACAATAAATAAATAAGGTGGGGGGCTAAAAAAAAACACCTTACCCCACCCTCTCACCCTCCCCAAAGGTCTGGGTGAACAGCCAGGTTTTGCAGCTTCGCCAGAATGTTAACAGGCTGGGGGCCAGGTGAGCTTCCTCCGGAAGGGAGTTCCAAAGGTGCGGCCTGGCCACCGAGAATGCCCTCTCCATTGTGGCCCCCCGCTTAACACGGGGGACCTCTAAGAAGGCACCCCTGGCAGACTGAAGGAACCGCTCTGGGGCACGGAGGGCAAGGTGGTCCCTGAGGTATGAGGGGCCCAGACCATGAAGGACTTTATAGATCAACACCAAAACCTTGAACCTGGCTCAGCACGCTATCGGCACTTTGCAATTTATACACTTTGCAATGCATACATGGATTATGCCTCGGTGCTTTTGGGGTTGCCTTGTCTCTGCAATTGCACATTATTACGTGGGAAAATACTTTTTGAATATAGACCTTGTTGATGAGTCATGGGGGAAGGGTGCATGGGGTAGGGAAATGTTATGGGGTGTGTGCAGTGGACACACTGTGGGGAGGGTGCATGGGGTAGGGAAGGCTTCTGGGGTGTGAGCAGCACATGGGGAGCCAAGTGGGGAGGGTGCATGGGGTAGGGAAGGCTTCTGGGGTGTGTGTGGTGGATGGGTGACCCAGTGGGGAGGGTGCATGGGGTAGGGAAGGCTTAGGCATCCACCCATATACTTACATGTATTTGGTTTTGAGATATGTTTTTTACCTACCCGCATTATGTCCCCATGTATTTGAGCTATTAGCAATTCTATTTCTGCATCGGATTCTTCTGATTCATCCATCTCCGGAAGTATCCTTGAAAGTATTGCAAGAAAGGCCGTGCAGGCATTGAGTAGATTGTGAAGAACCAGGCTATCCATCACCCGAAACAATTGTGGCGTGAGACCAGAGTCTGTAATGCAGGGGGTATGCGTGTTACATAATCAGAGGAAAGACAACAGCTGTGCCTTGGCCCAGCAGAACGATCAACCAAATATCCTCCTTCTGTGTGGTGGGCATCCCAACATCGCTCAACTACTTGTACATGTAAAGACAGAGGCATTCGTTGAGGAAAGAGTCAGTAAAGAATCTCTTATGTCATCTGTCACAGTGCTTCATGATGTGATTGTGATGATGATTGACCCGCCTGGATGTGTAAACTATGTCCCTGGATTCCTGTGAAGCTATCACCAAAGTCCCAGTTATGTCCCTTATGCCCTTATGCCCACCTCATTGCGACACCCTATGTCTGGCTAGAAGTCACTACCTATTGGTCCTGCAAGGCGGGAGGCATGCAGTAATTGCGAAGCGAATGTGCTGGCCAGTGTTTTGGTCTTCTCCACACCCTCCCTCCAATAATCTCTATCCCCCGGCCATGCAGGGTGCCTTACTCTGACCGTAACTGCATCCACTCCTATTTATTGGATTCTTCTTCCCGGGAACAGCATCAACAGCTTATGACATCGGTACATTTTATCTAATTGTTCTTTTTCTGGGCAGAGATAACAGTGAGGGAATGTGATACATTCATGCCGAACAACTTTTAAACAGGATAGAGTGTACAAATGATACTGCTGGAAATGCATTATCAAGTTAATGTATTGTACCATCAGTACCCTTGATCCAATCTTTCAGAAAAATGGCTAGAGCTCAAGCCTTATGGAGGAAAATAATATTCAGTGACGCAATGCAAATTGGATGCAAGATAAAGCGGTTTCAGCCATAGATGTGTATGCAGCTTTTCTTTAAATCGCATCATTAAAATGTTTCAGAAATCATTTTACTCTGCCGAATCATTTCCAAAATAAGTACATGCAGTGCCCTCCATTGGTGGTATCTCCTCAAGGTATTGTGTTCAAATTGAATAAGAAACCAAAAAGTCAATACCTAAATTTTTTTTTTAAGGTCTATCAATTTGTTTTCAAAACATAAGGTAAATTTTGTATTTATTTATTTGTAAGCAATATATGTCATGTTTCAAATTGCAGTAATGATAATGAAACCAACAATGTCCTATCTTGCACAGTGAGGATTTGCATCTCATCTACTTTGGAATAAAGGGGGCATTTGCTCCTCCATGATTTATTTCCCTCTTTGGCATGGGGCACAATGGTGACTTGCCACTAGATTTTGTATTTTCCAGTACCAAGAGTATGGTAAGGGGGTTATTTAACCATTTGATTTTGATGCCCACTTTCGGGTGGCAGCTGGAGGCCAGGTATCATATCCAATGCTCCAATGAACTTGTGTCTCCCTTCCCTTTTTGAGCTGTAGCTTTGGGGGTTGACCATGGCTTTGGGATGGGGTATAAAGTGGCTTAACACTGTTTCTCGCTTGGTAGGTGCTGGAGGCGTGGCATGCTCACCTGGCCAGAGCTACAAACTTTTGACTTATGCCCCACCATCCACATCACTTAACATTGTGGGGGTTGTAGCAAATGATAGGTCCCCCCAATAGTAGGTTCCCCACTTACCCTGAAATCAGCAAGGCTGCAAATGTGCGACTTCGTGGCACCTGCAACACAGCAACAAAGTTTTTATCTCCCTCTACTTTCGCTTCTTTTGTCCAAATTGTCAGCTGGTGGTGTCAGCTGCTGTTTCGCTGCCGACTTCCGGTGTAGGCTGATGTCCGACAGTAATCGGACAGGCGGCAGTGGGCTGTCTCCTTTCCGCGATGTGAACACAGCAAGCGCAGCTTCATGGATTCCGCCATGCCAGTGCCTCCTTTGCAATGCACTTGATAGCGCTTGTGAACTGAGCAAGCGCATGTTCATGAGGACGCCCATCAAAGCGCCTTTTTGAAAATGCGCATATTCACGCACGTTTGAAAACGACTAGCGGCTGAAAGAAAGGGGACAGTATTAATCGCATGTTCGGAAAACGTGCTACACATGCGCATTTTTTGCGCTCGTCTAAAAACCGCCTCTGTCTCTGGGGAGGATGACCTAACAGGTCATAATGGGCAATTCATTCCCTGTTGTTCCAGCCCCCTGCCTCAACTTGCATTGTGCAAAGCTGCCGTGCGGAGCTTCGAAATACTTCCACACCAAGGATCTTTTGGGCCTGCTTTGGCTCCTTGGTTTTATTCAGTTTTCAGTTTCACCAGCATCACCCTCTCTGAAGCAAGAACACAGCACCTACCTAATATTATGAAATCATGGTGATGCCTCCAGTCCTTCCCAGCCCAATACCCTGTCTCCCACACTAACTGGATGCTGCCTCCTTGCCTCTTTCCCTTTCTCCCACCTACATCATCTCCTGAGGTGCTGTCTGCAAGTTGAGATCCTGGCACTTTTTATTTATTTATTTTCTACCCCACCCCCTCCTGCTCACAGAGCAGCTCGGGGTAGCTTACAACGTGCACAAATAAAACATAGGAAAAAACATACACATAAAATATCATTAAAACATTAAATACTAAAAATAAACTAAAAGGGCAGAACTCCTCCCCCAACCCACGCGTCTCCCTCTCCAAAGGCCGGGTGGAACAACCAGGTCTTACACTGTCTTCAGAAAGAGGGGAGGTCCGGGGCTAGGCGGGCCTCCATTGGGAGTTCCACAGCCTAGGAGCGTCTACCGAGAACGCCCTCCCCATCATTGCCACCCGGGAAACCCGGGGGACTTTGAGTCAGGCACCCCTGGTTGACCGCAGGGGCCGCAATGCAATCTGGGGCCTGAGGCGGTCCTGCAGGTAAGCTGGACCCAGGCCGTTTAGGGTTTATAGGTCATTACCAGCACCTTGAATTGGGCCTGGAAGATAATAGGCGGTCAGTGCAGAGAACGGAACACTGGTGTAATGTGCTCGCGGCAACCCGTCCCCGTTAAGAGACGGGCCACCGTGTTCTGCACCAGCTGCAATCTCCGGACCATCCCCAAGGACAGCCCCACGTAGAGTGCGTTACAGTAGTCTAGTCTAGAGGTAATAAAGGCATGGATGATGGTGGCCAGATCCAAGTCCGAAACATATGGCTGCAGCTGTCGTATCAGATGTAACTGGCAAAATGCTCCCCTCGCCACAGCCTCCACCTGAAGGTCCAGGCAGAGCTGTGAGTCGAGGAGCATCCCCAGACTATGGACCTGTGTGACTAATGGGGGGAAGACCCCATCAATGATGGGGGCCACCCCCCCAGCCCTACCCACCAACATCACCTCCATCTTCAACTTCAGACGACTCGCCCTCATCCAGTCCCCCACAGCTGCCAGGCTTACCGGGTAAGCACCGAGACTGCCGGGTCTGGGTCTGCAGAAAAAGAGAGGTAGAGTTGTGTGTCATCGGCGTACTGATGACAATGCACATCGAACCATCTCACAACCTCACCCAACGGCTGCATATACACATAGAACAGGAGGGGGACAGAATAGAACCCTGCAGGACTTCACACGTGAGGTCCTGGGGAGATGAGGTACATTCCCCGAGAACCACACACTGATTCTCCCGGCCAGGAACAAGCAGAACCATTCTAGAACAATTCCACCCACCCCACCCCACCCCAGCCCCACAGCCGAACCACCAACATCTCGTGGTCAACAGTATCAAATGCAGCAGACAGATCTAACAGAATTAAATAGAAGATCTGCCCCGATCTAATTCATGGCACAGGCCATCAACCAAAGCCACAAGCACAGTCTCCGTGCCAAACCCAGGGCGAAAGCCAGACTGTGAGGGATCAAGAAAACTGACCCAACCTAGATGCCCCTGAAGCTGCCGAGCCACCACCTGTTCAATAACCTTCCCTAAAAAGGGAAGGTTAGAGACTGGCCAATAGGTGGCCAGGGCGTCAATGTCAAGAGATGCTTTCTTGAGCAGGGGTCGAACCACCGCCTCTTTGAGGCGGCTTGGCACCCTGCTCTCCCTAAGGGAGGCATTAACAACCCCTGTCAGCAATGGCCCTAATGTCTCCCGGCCGGCCTTGACCAGCCAGGACAGGCACGGATCTAATTTACAACAGGTGGCCCTTACAGCCCCAAGGACCTCCGCTGCATCAGCAGGTGACACCCACTGAAATTTGAAATCAGACAAGGCGGGTCCTCCACACCTTCAGGTTCACCTACTGTTATAAGTACAGCATCAAAGTTGCGGTGAATCTGTGCGATTTTATCCACAAAAAAGTCAACAAACATGTCACAGCAGGCACTGGAAGATTCCAGTTCCAGGCGGAGAGAGGCCGGACTGGTCAGCCGCTGCACCACCCGGAAAAGCTCCACTGGATGTGACTTTACGGATGCTATGAGGGCAGCAAAGAACTCCTTCTTTGCTGCCCGCATAGCCACAGCATAAGCTTTTAAGCTAGCTTTATGTCGCAATTCGTTGGTTTCAGCACGAGTCTGACGCCACCGTCCGTTGCTCCAACTGCTGTCCTTCCTGCTTCATCCGGCACAGGTCCTCTGTAAACCAAAGGGACCCACGCCGTAGGCATTCTGGAAGCGGACGTCTGGGAGCCATTCGGTCAATGGCCTCAGTCAACAAGTTATTCCAGTTATTCCACTTCTTGGGGTGCTACTACCAGTGCTTCTGCTGCTGCTCATGCCTGCCTGCCCTCCCACCTGCTCCTTCACCGCTACCTGGTGATGCCCGCTGCTGATGCTACAAGAGCCTCTCTCTCTCTCTCTGGCACACCCACAAACACACACAAGTCCTGTCCCTCCTGGGGTGCTGTCTGCAAGCTGAGACCCTGGCATGTCTTGGGGTGCTAATACCAGTGCTGCTGCTGCTCATGCCTGACTGCCTGCCCACCTGCCTACGGTGCAGCTCCCTCTAGAGAACACTATTCTTGTCCCTCCCTCCTCTAAGTTCTATGGAAAACTAACTAAATAAAGAAAGATATTTTTTTTTTACAAAACTGGCACCTCCCTGCCCTTCTCCTCCTCTGATGAGGAGCCCAACTCCACCATCTCCCACTCTTGGAATGGTCCAGCCTGAGCCTCCTCCTCCATGGCTTCATCCACCTGGACCTTCTTCTTCCTGCTTCCTTCCATGATCGGGCACAGGCACGCACTCAAAAAACACAGACACAGACTCACACACCACCACAAAGCACACACAGCCAGCCAGCTGAACACACACACAGCCAGTCAGCCATACACCACGCCACCACACAACAAACTGAACTTCTGTTTCCATTTTTGGTATCGTTTTCGGGACCGCATGCTATGACAACAAAAATGACACAAAAACCAAAATCTTTATTGGAAATCGATATCGATAATGACACCGATAACGAAAATGACACTTCGTTACTAACAACAACAAAAATGACAGGTTTTTAATAACAAAAATGATAACGATAACGAATAACGACATGGGTGCCTGGTGTACACCTCTACTTGTGAGTCACCATAACTTTAAACTAGATGAGAACCTTAGAAAGAATAATAGAGTTGTAGAGTTGAGAGGGACCTCAGGGGTCATCTGGTCCCCTGCTTCAGATGACTTCATCTAGACATCTGCCTGGATACAGGATGACTAAAACAACAACATCCTCGACAGGTGGCTGTCCAGCCTCTTTTTGAAACCCTCCAGCAACCGAGAGCCTATAACATTCCTAGGCACCTTGTTCCATTGCCGCATGGCTCTTAGTTTTAGGAAGTTTTCCCTGAGGTTTACCTTCCTGTAACTTGAACCCTTTGGTTGTAGTCCTGCCACTGTAGCCATTAGGTCTGAATGGGAATCTTTGCCTGACTTCCATCTTCGACCAGTGCAAACATTCTGACTGGACATTGGAACTAATGATTGATCATTTGGATTCTGATCAGAACAGAATCCAAACCTTTTTAACAGTTTGCCCATGCACAAATGGCCACTGCCGTACAACAAAAACATATTTATTTTAGTTATTCGTTTTTCAAACAGGCTGGCTTACAATAATAAAACAATACAAATTTGTTCAGTAAAACACTCCCTTCCTCCCCTCAAAATTCCCACCCTCCCCACAAACCTACCCAATAACCCAACCAACCCTCATCCTCACCCACCAAATACTCTTCCAAATAAAAATGTTTTACAGTGTCTCCGGAAGATGCTCAGGTTTGGGCTCAAGCAAACCTCCCGGAAAAGGGGATTCCATAAAAGTGGGGCAGCAACTGAGAACGCCCTCCTGTGCACTCCAGTCCTATGGACAAGGGTAACGGAACCTGCAAGAGGGTGCCATCAGCCAACCGTAGGGGCCGTTATGGAACATGGTAGGACAGGCGGTCTTTTAGATATATAGGACTCAGATCTTTTAGGGCTTTAAAGGTCAAAACTAGCACTTTGAATTATGCCCGAAACACTATAGGGAGCCAGTGCTGACTTGGGAGCACCGGTGTAATGTACTTCCAGTGACTCGTCCCTGAAAGGAGCCGAGCCATCGCATTCTGCACCAGCTGCAGTCTCCGAACAGTTGCCAAGGGTAGCCCCATTCAGAACACGTTGCAGTAATCTAGCCTTGAGGTGATGAACGCATGGATGACCGTGGCCAGATCCGAGTCAGAAAGAAAAGACAGCAGCCTTCTTACCAGATGGAGTTGGTGAAAAGCGCTCCTGACCACTGCCGCAAGGGTACAAGGGTAGTAAATAAATAAAGGCACAGTGAGGGGTCTGTCTTATGTACGGCAACTGCCATTTTGTTATATGACGGTGGCCATTTTGCACATGTGCAAATAGTTGATTGGACTCCTGATCCGAATAAAACATCCATTCTGATTTCACAGAACTTTTCTGAAAAATGTGGATAGCTGCTTCAAACCAGCCCTATGAAGAAGAATTCCTTACCGTCTTCTTAGTGTGAGACCTTTAGATATAATGCCTCCCCTGAGGCCTTGATCGCCAACCCGGTCAGTTCGCGGCCGGAAATGGATGCGCATTACCCACGCATGCGCGTATTTGGCGGCGGCATCACGTGTAAATCGGACTGCCGGGTCTTTTGGAAAACAAGCGCAGTCGCCATCGCGCTCGTCTAAAAACAGCCCTAGTCTTTTCTGTGCTAGGCTAAACGTACCCAGTTCCTTCAACTGCTCCATAAAGCTTGCTTTCTAAACCCTCCATCATTTTTGTCACCCTCCTCTGAACAAGGCATTATACAAGATCTTATACAAGCCTAAACCACGGCATCATAAAGGGTTAAGGGATTTCTTTTTCCCAAAGAAAGCTTTCCCCCACAGCATGTCAATCAGGATGCAGTGCAAAAGGATGCTCTGAGAACCACAATGCTATTTCCACACATTTGCCTGGTCAAAAATCTGTCAACATGTTATACAAGTACAAAGGCTTCTTGTATTTTTAAACCTCTCTCCTCCTTCCAAAGTCGACACATTCTGAGTCAAAACAAGCTGATATCATGGCAGAGAGAATGAAAGAACTAATGAAAATACCTATACGTGTATGTTATTGTTATTTGTTGTACAATCATGTCTAACAGACCTCAAACGAAATCGGGGCCCACTGAGCTAGACATTCTGCATGCACCATTAATAGAGACAGACCTTGCCACAAAGATCTTACAGTCTAAAGTAGTGTCAGCAGAAGTCTCAGTGAGTGAACTAAATGGTTTCTTGTTGGCAGGACTGATCTTCGAATTTGAGGGAGCTGGGGCAAAGATAAATGGCCCGAAAGGTTGTTGTGTTTGGGGCCCTGCTGGGAGGGAGTGCCCCCTCCCACTACCCTAGTGAAAACAGACCCCCCCAGAAGGGTGGGGCCTGAGGCGGTTGCCCTGTGGTAAGGCGGCCCTGCTTGTTGGTGCTAAAGGCTAGTGTCACCATGAAGCTAATGGAGAATTATGCTGCCCATACACAAGCTAGGCTAGGGAAGGACCGCCAGTATGTTTTACAGATGGAGAACTGAAGTGCTCTCACAGCCCCAGCAAATGGATACATTTTAGAAGTAAGGAACTGGGTCTGACCTAGGAAGCCAACACTTCGTAAGGGCCAGTAGAAAGGTATTTGCATTTGGGACGTTCAGGAGCAGGCATTCAGATCAGAAAGAGGAAGCTGGTCGAGAACACAACAGGCCAAGCAGGCTAAGCTACCATCTTGAGTAGACACTCTGTGGTATTGGCTGTGGCCTATCAGCGCTGGGGAACCTTTTCCCTCCCAGGGGCCATTTTGCATTGGTCCTCTAACACCCTCCTCCCTGCTCCTTTACCCTGCGCTCACTCTTTTAGTGTTTGGGGACAAGAACTGGATCCAAGGGCTAAATCCAGGAACTGGAAAGGGGCCAAATGAAAGCTAGCCACCGGTCACATCTGGTCCCTGGGCCTGAAGTTCCCCAACCCTGGCTTATATAACTGGAAATGAATGGCCTCTAGTCACAGTGGCTAGTGAGGGGTGATTTGTGTATGACCACTGAGGGGATTCACAAGTACCACTAGGCTGCAGACTTCAAGACTACACAGGTCACCGAGAAGAAAGGGCAGCTAAATGATTGGGAGGGATGGCTGAATTAAGGTGCCAAGTCAAGATTTCAGAAAGCAGGGACATTACAGATCTGAGGAATACTGAAATAAGGGACGTCCATGATGTTCCATGGAGCTGTGGCATTCAGAAGAATAAGGGGCAGTGGGTTATATAAATAAGAAATGTCTGCTGTCTTCTATAGGGTGATAGGGCTCTGAAATAAGGGATACCACAAAGTTGAGGATACTGAAATAAGGGGCATCCATTGAGCTGGGGTCAGGTGTTCAGAATAAGGGATGTCTGTTATTTCCTCTAGAGCTATAGGGTTCTGAGATAAGGGACGCTCCCTTAAAATAAGGGACACCTGGCAACAGGGGGTAGTTACAGGTGGGGCAACTGGGACCACTGCCCTAGGGCCTAGACTTTCACGGGGCCAAGTAGAGCCAGCCCCATCGGGACATCAAAATGTCCTGTTTTAGCTAGAGTTGGCGTGCCGTCCCCAGTGAGCCAAGAACCGGCACCATGTCTGTCAGTGATTGCCACCCAGCACCTTACCTTTCCCCCATTCCTTGCCACCCCCTACTCCGGTGACCTCCAAGTCCTGGTTTGCTCCTGTGCCTCACCTTCCCCTGTATGGCAGTTCCTCATTGCCCCCCTGTGCCCTGGCCTCCCCTGCCCCCCCCAGTTGATATGGGGCCCAGTAATTTGACTTGCCCTGGGCTCCTATTAAACTGCTGCACCCCTAATTGGCATCCCTAGGCTAAATCACCATGATGCCTGCCTGAAACCCAGAACGCCTGCTTTCAAAACCTGCCTCACCACAACCTCATTAGAGCCACAGAGAATTAGGGTTGCCACCTGTGGTGGTTGTTTATCTGACACTCCCATAGGCCAAAATGGAAGTGTCAGGTAAAAAACGACCGAAGGTGACAACCCCACAGAGAACGACGACTTGGACAAAGCAACACAGAAAGAGCTTTATCAGAGCTGGGAATAGAATTAAGGCCAGTGACCCACAAATGCCTTAAAATTCCAAGGTTATCTTTTCTCGCTTGTCTTGCTCTGTCCATGGTATGGCTACCACATACATTTGTGCAAATTATAATAATAATAATAGTTTATTTGTTTAGCCTTAGGCCATAACAAAAATAAAATTTAAATACAACAAAGAAAAGAACAGAAATAAAATACAATAAAATAACAGCATGTGATTCGTAGGAGGCACAAGATTGTAATTCCATTGTAATAGTTGTTGTTTGCCTTCAGACTCTCAAGTGCCTTGCCCTCCCCAAGACTGTGTCATCCCACTTGTGCCCGGCAGAAATGCCTCAACCATAACACATAATCATTCGGGGAGCAGGGGGAAGCTAAGTCCAGGCAAGGCTATACCTGCAGATCGCTGCAGGGACAATGGAGAGTCTTGCCCTTCCTCGGGCTTGTGACGACACACTTAGCCCCTATCAGCCCTTGCACAGTTAAGATGGTCATTTGAATAAGCAACCTCGATGGTCTGTACAAACAATTCACTGAACGAGCTAAGAAGTACCTTGCTCTTCTCGGGGTTTGTGACGGCACACTTGGTCCCTGCACAACACTTACATTATACCTTACCCTTCTCAGGGCTTGTAATGGCACACTTGGTCCCTGCACAACACTTATATGATACCTTACCCTTCTCGGGGTTTGTGACGGCACACTTGGCCCCTGCACAACACTTATATGATACCTTACCCTTCTCGGGGCTTGTGACGGCACACTTGGTCCCTGCACAACACTTATATTATACCTTCCCCTTCTCGGGGCTTGTGGCGGCACACATGGTCCCTGCACAACACTTATATTATACCTTCCCCTTCTCGGGGCTTGTGACGGCACACTTGGTCCCTGTACAGCACTTATATGATACCTTACCCTTCTCGGGGCTTGTGACGGCACACTTGGTCCCTGTACAACACTTATATTATACCTTCCCCTTCTCGGGGCTTGTGGCGGCACACATGGTCCCTGCACAACACTTATATTATACCTTACCCTTCTCGGGGCTTGTGGTGGCACACTTGGCCCCTGCACAACACTTATATTATACCTTACCCTTCTCGGGGTTTGTGGCGGCACACTTGGCCCCTACACGATACTAGACAGCAAATAAATCAGTCCTATGGCGGGGCAAGGAAACAGTAAACCTATACATACAGGTCCCAAAAGAAGTGATAGCGTGACTTGCCCTTCCCGGGGATTGTGATATCCCACTTATCCCCTACACAACACTCACAACAAATAGTAGCAGTCATAAAATAGAACTGGGGGGGCACTCATTCCCAATCCACCACCTTGGTCTATACATAAAGGTCACTAGGGAGGCTCCTAAATGCCCACCCCCCGTCACTACCCACAAAAGCGAGAGGGACGGGAAAACCCCTAGACAAACCAGCTGGAAACATCGCTCGCCAGATTCCCCAGCAATCTCTACAGCCAGAGGTATCGTACAGAAGTTCCTCAAAATTCCAATTCCCAGAGACAAAAACCAGTTCCATACTGGATTGTTTAGGAGGATGCTGACTGTTGCTTTCTAGACAGTTCCAGTTGGAATACCCCTACAGCAGCTTGCTGAGCAACTGTCTTGCTCTCGTTGGCAAGAATATACTGTATCCTCCTTTGCTGGTCCCAATGATCGTTGCCCACAAACCAAGGGCTGAAAAACTTACTTCGGATCTCAGTTGTTTTAGGGCAGTACAATAAATAATGCGGCAGATCTCCAATTACCATTTGCCCACAATGACAGAATCTCAGCTCAGGCGGGATGCCCTGATATCTACCCTCAGCTACTGAAGTGGGCATCATTAGTCTCGCAAGTGTCATGGCCCTTCTAATTGTGCAAATTAAGTACTCAAGCATGTGTGAAAATATAGCCCTTTATGTTTAGCATAAAGGCTCCTATTGAAAGAGAGAGGTTTTACACTAATTACAACACTCATCATTGATCGGGGTGACAAAGCTTTTCCCTCCTGCAGGTCACTTTTAAAATTAGCACAAGCGCCACAGGCTGCATAGGAATTGTATGCTCCAGATGGGGGACAGAAAAGGCAGGTCCAGATCATGAATCTAGGCCATGGATCCAGTCCCTGTCCTTCAATGCATGC
Source organism: Sphenodon punctatus (assembly GCA_003113815.1). Classification (NCBI taxonomy): domain Eukaryota; kingdom Metazoa; phylum Chordata; class Lepidosauria; order Sphenodontia; family Sphenodontidae; genus Sphenodon; species Sphenodon punctatus. Next base: position 1,526,122 of record QEPC01006715.1, on the reverse strand, counting down.
CCTGAACTCACTCTTCCAGAGCTTGAAAGTGGAGACATCCTCATTATGTGATTAGCTGTCTCTTTATCATCCTTTGAATAATAGGAGAACCTTCACTTTCCATTCTGTTTGATAATGTCCTTTCTTTTCTATGAAGTCAATTATTTCTTAAGTGCCATGTTTCCTGGGCCAGCAAAGCAGATGATGAGCGTTACTGCTTTGAATTGCTGATGGACATTTATCTACACATTGCCATTATCTTCAGACAGGCGGTCCATGTAATGATCTTTCCAATGAGGTTTTAGATATTGAGCTCTGTTTACTGCTGTGCAGATTCCAAGGAAGACGGGCAGGCTTATGGGACTAGTCTCAGTGTAATACTTGGGAGTGGAGCAATCCTGGAGTTTGAGTGCATAAGTAGATGCATGCGTTTGGAAATAGTAGCCTCTTAATTGACTTGCTCATGCTTCAGAAGCACTTGGCCTGTTCTCCAAGAGATCTTAACAGTGCTGATGTTCTCCATGGATACTGATAAAATTCCCCCTGGGCCAAATTGTGGGTGCTATGTGCAACTGTACAATGCTGACCGTTGGGAACTGCGAGAGGCATCGACTTACAGTGCAGCCCAGTGACCTGCAGTTTCTCAGTGGCTCATACACATCCACACTTGCTGACTAGTACAAACATGTCACAGCCTTCTGGATAGTCTATCTCCAAAAGGAGCTCTGTTTTTATGGTGTGATTAATTATCTTTTAAGCTAATGTAAATATGCTATAAGGGGGCCTTGTTAACCCAGTGCCAACCTCATAATGGTTCCTAATTGTTTATTTTGGTGGAAGCATGAATCATGGCTAAATGGCTTTGAGTCATCGAAGCTGCACAATTCATTTGTGTGAATATACTGGCTACTGGTGACTGCAGCATCATGGCTTGATCCAGCAGAGGAGATGCTGACTTAACTTTTCGGGCAGCACCCCCTCTGCAGCTGTCCTAAACTGTCTGGCATGGAAGCCAAACCAGTTCCTCCTTTCTGCTGGTGATAGCAAGGAGAAGCCACTGCGAGTGCAAAGGGGGTTTCTGTGCAATCATCGGGTGGGTAGGTGTCAGGACCTGCTGTCCAGAATGAGGACAGGTCTCAGAGCCAAGTCCCACAGTGGATGCAGGATCAAGTCCAAACCAAACTGGAGAGCTGCAGTTTACAAAATGGAGCTCAGGGGGAGTGAGGTCCAGTCAGGCCAAACAGGAATGAGGGCAGGGGAACAGGAGGGAGGCCAGGCTGGAGGCTAGGACAGGGCAATGGACAGGTAGCCAGACTAGGGGCAGAGTCAAGCAGGAAGAAGATCAGATTAAGCTGAAGAGTAGGCAAAGGCACCAGAGTGCTCAGGTAAGGCACAGGAAGAAGCATGGTGTCTAACTTCCTGTTTCTGCTGGGGCAGACTAGGGGCATTGCTAGGAGTGCGGGGGGCTCAGTTGAGCTCAGGCTTTGGACTCTAGGGTGACCCTCTTCAAGCAGCCTGAACACCAATAGGAAATTTTCAGAAGGGGTGGAGGCCAGGCCAGCAGGGCCACATTCTACCCCCACCTACTCTGAAAAATTTCTGCCAGCACTCAGGCCACTTACAAAGGGCCCTGCCAAGAAAGAGGTTTTCAGAGTGGGCAGGGGTGGTGTGCTGTCTGCATTAACTCTTAAAACTTCCTTTCTGGTGGGACTGCTTCCACTCCAGGGGCCTCATTGGGAGCCAAGGTGGCATCGCAAACTTTGTGGGGGGAGGCCAAGGCAGGCCAGGAGCCTTGGGAGGGTTGCTGCTTTGGGAGACTCTAACGCTGTCCCTTTGCTCTCAGGAGGGCCCATAATTGAGACATGACCCCACCGGTCCTGCTACAGCCTTGCTATGCCACTGTGGGACAGTCTTTATACCTGGCAAACCTTGATGCCTCGAGTGCTCCTCAGAGAGATTTGGACCTGATCCTGATCTGATTTGTGTCTAGTCCTGATCCTGCTGCTGCTACTCTGCCTGGACTCTGATTGGTGCCTGATAAGGAGCCAGGAACTGAAGGTCAGAGGCTGGAGAATGGTGAGACACTGGAGGTGAGAGGCCAAGAACCAGAGCTAAATTAGATCCGGGTTCCTATAGTCAGGTAGCCAAACTGGGGATGAAGCCAGAGAGTCTCAGTCCAGTAACTAAGACAAACAAGTGTCCAAGGGTTGGTAACTTGGCAGTCAATAGCTGGGTCCGGGTCCAAAGCCACAGCCAAGTAGAGCTAGGTTGAGGCAGAGTTGGAAGCAGGGCTGGGAACATACATTAGGTTCTTGTATATACTCCAGGTAGTTACTGAGTTGCACAAACACCTCCCACTTAATCCTAGCGGTCCTCAGGCTACTACAGAGCCAGAACATCTCCCTGAAGTCTTGTGAGCCTGGGATTGAGACCCACAGGATCTTATGGGTATTACGTGACCAAATGGGTGTTAGATATATTTGCACAGTATCTAAAGGGTTGGTTATCTCACTTTAAAAAATAAAAATTGCCACCTGAGCTGGCTGGGGGCCCTTCCGGCTGCTGCGTGGGCCCCTTCCCCCTCCCTGTCTGCGGAATGGACTCCCTGTCAAGCCCCCCTGTCCTCCTCCTCCCTCTTCCCTTTCTGCTCAGGATCTTGCTTCCTTCTTCACCTCCAAGATAGACAAGATCCGCCTCGACTTCGCTTCCCAATTCTCTCCTCTTCCTACTCCCTCTCCTCTCCCTCCCCCCCTCTTTCTCTCCTGTCCTCCTTCCCTGACACCTCCCTTGAGGAAATCTCATTCCTGCTCTCCTCCTCCAACCCTTTCACTTGACCCCTTGACCCCATCCCCTCCTGACCTCCATTGTTTCCACTGTTGCCCCTTCCCTCCTGCACATCATCAACCTCTCCCTCTCTACTGGCTCCTTCCCATCCACCTTCAAGCACGCTACTGTCTCTCCTATCCTGCCTGCAGGGACCCACACCATCGGACTTACCTGCTCGCTGCCGGTGCGGGGGGGCTTGCCTCCACGCCGCCGCCGCTGTTCCCTTCACCACCTGCCTGCTGCTCGCCGCTGGGGCCGCCGCCGCCGCTGCTTCGTCCCCGCGGGGTTACCTGCGGGGACAAGAAGACACCACCTGTGAGTTGGGGGCAGGGGGGGGAACGCAGAGGGCAGCCACGTGGGCTGTCCTGTCCCCTCCCCCCCCACCCGGAAGTAGCGGGGGCTACAAAGCCCACAGACAGCGGCTGGAGCCGCAG
>QEPC01006715.1:1479285-1518797 GCA_003113815.1 Sphenodon punctatus | reverse complement strand
TGGAACTCCCTTCCGGAGGAAGCTCGCCTGGCCCCAAGCCTTTTGACTTTTCGGCGGAACTGTAAGACCTGGCTGTTTGCCCAGGCCTTTGGGAGGGAGGGGGGGGGGTGATTTTTAATCCCCCACCTGTTTATTTATTTGTATATACCACTAGCTTTATTATATGTTTTATGGTTGTATTTTAAAATGGTTTTAAATGTTTTTTACTGTTGTAAACCGCCCCGAGCTGCTGTGCAGGAAGGGGCGGTATAGAAATCTAATAAATGAAATGAAATGAAATGAATGAAATCCTTGACCTCTCTGACCCTTCTAACTACCGGGTCAGGGAGGAGCACTGAACACATGCACCTGCCATCCCTGGTGGCCGGAAAACCATCCCCCCACTTCCGGTGGGGCAGGGGACCACAACAAACGTTCAGCCGGCCCTGCCCCTGCCCCGCTCCCAATGCTCCCTTTCCTGCCATGACGGGCATCTATGGCCACTAGCCATGGTGCATGGCTATTGTGGGCAGGGCCAAACAAACGAGCAGGCCTGCGTGGGCAACTCTTGACCTGGAATCATTGCTTGGATTTGGGCCCAGGGCACATCCTGGGCCAGCTGCCTACCCACCCTGGGGCAGTTATGGGCCAACATCTGGCGGCGGGACAACAGATGAGCAGATGAGCCAAGGTGCGCCACAGTGGGTCAATGGAGGCTACTGTCTCACCTGTTTTTACCCACAGCAATGTTCTAGTTTACACCTGCGTTTAAGCAAACCATAGACAAAGTTGTGTTAAAACTCACTTGTGCTCAGATTTCTCACTTTGGGCCCTTTTCACACAGACACTCTAACACTGATAAAATGACATTTTATTATACATGTTGCAGGGCACCCCTAGAGCACACCTGCAGCCCTGCAACATGTATAATAAAACGTAACACCCATTTTATCAGTGTTTGTGTGAAAAGGGTCTTTCTCTTGAAAATTTCTTGCTGTGAATGTTCAAGGAGCTATCTTAGGCCGTTTTTAGATGAGCGTGGTGGCACCCGCGCTTGTCTGCCAAAAGACCCGGCAGCCCGATTTACACGTGATGCCACCGCCGCCGAATATGCGCATGCGCAGGCGATGCGCATCCATTTCCGGTCACGAACTGACCGGGTCGGCGATCGAGGCCGGTCATACGCGGCCGGAAATGGATGCACATCGCCCGTGCATGCGCCTATTTGGCGGCGGTGTCACGTGTAAATCGGGCTGCCGGGTCTTTTGGCAGACAAGCGCCGGCGCTGCCGCGCTCGTCTAAAAACGGCCTTAGGGTTGCCACCTATGCAAATGTTTAAGGAACACTTATGAAAAATACATATTGCAGGGTCGGCATTGGTGCCTAGGCAATACAACATGCACTTTTCATAAGTGTTCCTTAAAGAATTGCATAGCTGGCAACCCTAAAGTGCCTTGATGTTTAGGGTTAAAAATTCTTTAATATAGAATTTTTCCTCGTTTCAGTGGCTAATGAAAATTCATGAGGGAGGAAGGACAGCTACAACTTGGTGGTTTTTTTGGAGAAATTCCCATTTTCTATCTGATGGGTGTTTTTCCCCCCCCCTGACTCCTAATTTGAATCTGGAAAGCAATACAGCAACTTTCCAACTCTGGAAGGAAAGAGAGATCAATGCAGATCTGATAGCCAAACCCAAGGAGACTTGTTCAGCAATAAAGAAAGAGAAAAAGCCTGGATTAAAGTGGGAAAGACCACAAAAGGATCAATAGTTTCCATTTTACAGAAAATAGGGATTACTGGATATGCATCGGATCTCAGCGTTTCAGTTTCTCTAGCAGTTTCTTACTCAGAAATTGATTACCATGTTGATCATATTTTTAATGCTGTTTTAAAAGGTTTGGGGGTTTACATTTAAAGGACATATGGAAAAGAACAGAAGACGGAAAACGCTCACTGTAAAGTGACTGCCTTTATCAAACAGGGACGGCTCAGGCTACAGCTGAGTTTACGGATGCCTCACAGTCTCCGGCGTCACCGAAAAGAGAGAAGATCATGGCAAATAATTTAGCAGCCTGTGGGCTAATTTTCAGATTAGCTTTGCCGCTTTCTTTGTTAGCAGGTAAGAAAGTTTAATTCATGTTAATGCATCAAGATGCTGGTGGTGGTGGGGATTATCCTTCTCTGTTGAAGTCAGTAGAGCTAGAGCAGGGATTAAACTGGCTTCAGGAATTCAGAATTCCACCCCAAATTTAAAAGTCCTAAAGCTTAAAATTTGAATGGATCTCTACTGTAGTATACTTTGTATGAAAATGCAGTTGTCTTGCATCCTTTGGAGTGACTGCACCAACTTCAAGACATCAAATGGAAAATAAACAACGCAGACACCTACTGACAAAACACTTGGAATGTGAAATTAATGTACAAAGGATGGAAAACATATTCATTCTACACCAGACAGTGTAGAACGACAAGAAAAGTAGATAACATGCTGCCATGGTTGTTTCCAAAAAATCTAAGAAGATACTCTGTTCTCCCAAACACCTGGCATTTAGAGACAATTGAATTAAGGCAATGCGAGTTGTGCTGAAGAATGAACCTGTCTCAGTCAAAATGTCATGGTCCCCAAGAGAGAGACATGCTCCAGTGGAATCCTGTTTTGTTTAATTCTGTCTTTGCATCAATGTCTCATTAGTATAGCTTCTAAAAGACAGACATGTTCATAACAGGTGAATTGTTAAAACTACCGTGTCTTTCTGCCTTCTTTTACTCTGCCGAGACCTTATTGCTAGCCTTTGACTACTATGTAGTGTAAATTTTAATCATGTGTAACCTGTTTGGCAAAATCCATATGATGCAAACAGTTCATTTCATTTAGACATTCTATTAGAAAATTACACAAACTAATTGTCAATTCAGATTGCTTTGTCTTTATGGTGAAATGCAAGCCTGAGTGCTTTTCTAAATTAATATTCCTTATTAGTTTGGAGAGTATGTCTACATCGTACTGTGGACACCATGCAGGCTGTTAGGAAATTAATAATGGGAATAATGAGGAAAAAGCTAAATGTGGGAAGATTAACTTGAAAGGATAAGTGAGAGTTACGATTAAAATCAAAGCCCAAAGGGACAGGGAAAAGATAACCATGATAGCCATTGCCTTTCTAATGGGTGACGGGTGGCAGATTGTTAGAAAGAAGAGGGAATGGCATTATCCTTTAGAATAAACTTTCAAAAAGTTCAATAAAAATACAAAATGGACCTCAGGGAAGTGGAGGGTCCAGTTAGCCACCAGGAGGGGTCAGTCCACCCAGTCAAGCTGAAGTCAATGAGACTTTCCCAATTGATTTAATGGGATTAGGACTGTGCCCGAAAGCACGGCTATGGGTTCATTTGAAGGCAAGAGTAATGAACACACCAGCTTCTCTTATGTTGCCTAAATCAGCTGTGTTTGGTTATTTCCACAGCTATCTCATTCAGATTCAATGGGTTATCTGTGGTCTACCTCGTCTTCCTACTGCTTATTCCTCTGGTCCCCAAGCCTACAGCCATCACTATGAAAGGTAAGCACTAGTCAGTGTCACATTCCATTCTATCAGTATTGCATATGATGGTAGCTGAACACTGAACAAAGACAATCATTTTCAGTTTTCTGCAGATGCATTGTACAGTTTTTAATGCCCTGATCCTGAATAGCACATCATGCTTCATGCCTTTGCTGGATCAAGCCTTTTTATGTTTCCCATTATGCATCTGTGCCCTTTCGTTTACCTTTGGGGCTCTAGCTCAGAGCTTGAGGGGGTGATGGGTGGAATGGGGTTTCCTAGATTTGGTGGAATGGGGTTTCTCCCTGAAAATCATTGGAACTGGAGGAGAGCTATTGCTCCATGTATTGCGTCCATCTCATTTAGATGGCAAACTCCTGGGAGCAGAAATCTTGTCTTGTCCTCTAGCTTGTCCTCTAGATGCCGTACACATTGCGTTGTAATAAAACCCCTCTCACGATGTTGTTTTTTTCAGGACGCACCCGGCAGCTGCTGAGGGGGATAAGTTATATCAGCTTCACTTTCCTTGTGGTACAAGTAGCATTTCAGATTGCTTTTCACTACCTGCCACCTAACGGTAAAGCCAGTTTCCACTGTGCTTGTTCATTCTGTTGGGGAAAGCAAGAGGCATTTACTGAGGGAGCAAGGGGCAATCATGAGAGCTAGCCATCAACCAACAGCCTTCATCCTTAAGGGACTTCTGAACAGATCCTGATCTCTTTACAGACCATGCCCAATCCAGGCTGAAATAAATTCTGTGTTTATTTAGTTACTTATTTATTTAACAGTTTTTTACCCTGCACCCTCCTGCTTACAGCAGCCTGACGTGGCTAACAATTTACCATGTAAAAATACATAAAATACAATAATATAAACACCATATAAATAATATAAATATTTCATAAAATAAACGTATAAAAATCCATGTAGTGGAGCACCATAAAATACAAAGACCCTCCCACCCTAAACCTCAGCGCCCCACCCCTTACCCATCTCCGTCGCTGAAAGCCTGGCGGAACAGCTAGGTCTTACACTGTCTTCGAAAGGAGGAGAGGTCCGGGGCCATCCGGGCCTCTACTGGAAGGGAGTTCCACAGCTGAGGTGTGGTCACCGAGAATGCCCTCTCCATAGTAGCCCCCCAAGATACCTGGGGGACTTCGAGAAGGGCACTCCTGGCTGACCACAGGGGCCGATCCAGAGGCTGGGGAGTGAGGCAGTCCCACAGATAGGTAGGGCATAGACCATATAGAGCTTTATAGGTCAGCACCAACACCTTGAATTGGGCCCGGAAGGCTAGAGGCAGCCAGTGCAGAGAATGGAGCACCGGTGTAATGTGTTCACAGCGACCCGTCCCCTTAAGGAAACAGGCCAACACATTCTTTTTTTATTTAATTAATTAATTTTTAAATTTAATATATTTATACCCCGCCCCTCCTGCAAACAGCTCGGAGCGGCTACACCAGCTGCAGCTTCCCAACCATCACCATGGGTAGCCCCACGTAGAACGCGTTACAATAGTCCAGTCTTGAGGTGATGAAAGCATAGACGATAGTGGCCAGGTCAGAGTCGAGATGTATGGCTGAAGCCGCCGCACCAGATATAATTGGCGAAATGCCCTCCTCGCCAAAGCACCCACTTGGAGCACTCCCGGACTACAAAACTGGGGGATCAGTGGAGGTGAACCCTATCAATGACAGGGGACACCAACCCCACCGCCTCACCCACCAGCATCACCTCCGTCTTGTCAGGATTCAGCTTCAGGAGGCTCGCCCTCATCCAGTCCCCCACAGCCTCCAGACACCGAGTGAGCACTGAGACTGCCAGGTCTGGGTCAGATGAAAAAGAGAGGTAGATTTGGGTGTCATCAGCATATTGATGACACCGAACCCCAAACCCTCTCACGACCTCGCCCAGCAGCTGCATATACACGTTGAACGGGAGAAGGGACAGAGTCGAACCCTGCGGGGCTCCACACGAGAGGTCCCGGGGAGACGATGAACAGTCCCCCAGCACCACTTGCTGAGTTCTCCGGCCAGGAATTAATGGAACCATTCAAGAACCGCTCTACCCACCCTGGCTCGGTCCCACAAACATTATGGAATCCCAACTGTCCCTACTGACAAGGGACAGGTCCTCTTTGGGTGCTGAACCCCACTGTCTCTTTCTCGGGGTCAAACCCCCTCTTTCAGGAGGGAGAGACAGAAAGGCTGGTATTCAAGTCTCAGACACCTGTTTCCTAGTTGCCTCCCAGGAAAGGCAGCTGAGAAAACAATGGGGAGATGATGGAAGGGCAAGAAACTAAGTGAAGCGAGAAGCAGGAGAGCTTCGGTCTCTCTTTATGCACGTGGAACCTTTGGAGGTGTGTGTGTGTGCATGCATGAGGGGGCAGAGCTTATTTGCAGAGGGTGGAACTTATTGGCCAATGGGGCAAAGCTTGTCCCTCTTTGGCTCTTCAAAATGTCAAGAGGTATGTGGAATGTTTCCACCCATTGCATTAGCTCCAGTGGCTACTTGACAAACCCAGGCTCCAGCTTAGTTGCTCCACAAAAAATGCGGAGCAGCAGATGTGGTTTAGGCCCTCATGTAGCCAATGTAAACTGTGGACCCTCAGCTAACTATGGATCTGGGAGCAGGGAGGTGTTGATCTTCCTACTGAAAGGCTGATCAGCAGGGAGGATGCTAGCCCTTGCTACAGTGCTTCAATGCTGGTGAGTATGGTTTACTCCCCACTGATCTGCTGACCTGCAGGGAGCAGAGTATTCCTTTCTCCTTTCTAGATGTTACCACTCCTTTGGGAAGTAAACAAGCATTCGCCTGTTAGGTCTGTTTGTGCAAACATGGTCCGTGCCATCAGCTTAACACACTTCGTGCTTTTGGAAAGCATGCTGACGCACAACCCATGGATGACCCTTCCATGTAGCCACTATTACATCTGGGAACAGCGGCTCTGAGCAAGATGGGAGGGCTCACAGTGAGCAGTGATGGCAGGAAGGCCCTTGGAGTGGTGGAGGTTGCAGGAGGAGGGCCACGGGGTGGGAGGAAGGAGGGGAAGGTATCATGGACAGCGTAGCCTCCCCAATCACTGCTCCTGGGAACCTGCTACCCCTGCCACTGCTGCCACTCCCAGTATTCCACCCCACTCATCATTCCAGCCATTGGGTAGCCACGGCATGTTCAATCTGAAAGCAGCAGCTACATCTCTTCAACAGGCTACCCTCTGTGTCATGCTAGCACAGGATGGGCTTTCCCCATAGCTGATGTTACATCTGTTAGCACCCATTCAGTCACGGCTGTTGTGGTCTGTTGGCAGCATCCTCATTCTCTTCCTTGCAGGGGGTGTTGTTGGTAGACAAGGAGCACGTTGCTGAGAGCAGTGTTGGGGAGGAATCTAGGGCTGCTACCAGAAGAACTGTGTTTGGACCTACAAGTAGACTGGTCAGTCTGACAGCGATACCTGGAAAGATACTAGAACAGATTATAAATCAATCCGTCTGTAAGCATCTAGAAAACAATGCAGTGATTACTAGAAGCCAGCATGGATTTGTCAAGAATACGTCATGCCAGACTAATCTTATCTCCTTTTTTGATTGCGTTACTAATTTAGTGGATCATGGGAACACCATGGACATAATATATCTTGAATTCAGCAAAGCATTTGACCAAAACCCCCATGATATCCTCATTGACAAGCTGGTAAAATGTGGGCTAGATGATACCACCATTACGTGGGTTTACAGCTGGTTGAAGAACTGTACTCAAAGAGTGCTCATCAGTAGCTCCTCATCAATCTGGAGGGAGGTATCGAGCAGGGTGTCGCAGGGCTCCGTCCTGGGCCTACTACTGTTCAATGTCTTTATTAATTACTTGGATGAAGGAGTAGAGGGAATGTGTATCAGATTTACAGATGACACAAAACTGGGTGGAATAGTTAACACATTATTAGAAGACAGAAGTAAAATTCAAAATTATCTTGATAAGCTGGAAAACTGGACTGAAACTAAGGTTGATTTCAGACGTTACGGCCAGGTGCTTTCACCACGGGCCGTGGGGTGGTTCAGACCACGGCCGGGGGTGAAGGGGCGCACCAACAGACGTGTGCCCTATTGACCCCGGCCGTGGTTCGAACCACCCCACGGCCCGTGGTGAAAGCGCCCGGCCATAACGTCTAAAGCGGCACACACACCCCGGAGGGGGCGGGGCCGCACTGCACAGCGTCCTGATGCATGGCCCTGCCCCCTGCATTCCCCGGCGGCCCTCCCCCCTCCCAACGGGCAGCAGCAGCAGCCAATCCGGCCACTGCCGCAACTGCGGGTGGGGATGAATCCCATTGACTGTGGTGAACGGTATGTAACCAGACGTTACTTTCCGTTCACCACGGCCGTGATGGCTTTTCACCACACTTCTCGACCTCCTCGCATCCAGAGGTCCAGAAGTGTGGTGAATGCAAACACGGGCCGTGTTTGACTGTGGTGCACATCTGGCAGCGAGCCAACAGACATGCACCACAGTCAAACGCGGCCTGTGTTTGACCGTGGTTCGGCCGGGGTGAATGTCAGATGCGTATCATCTGAAATTACCCTAACAAAATGAAATCAAACAGAGATAAATGTAAAGTTCTGCATTTTAGGTAAGAAAAATCAAATGCACAGTATAGGGTGGGTGATACCTGACTTGGCAGCAGTACATGTGAAAAGGATCTGGGGATTGTAGTTGATCACAAGCTGAACATGAGTCAGCAGTGTGATGCAGCTGCAAAAAAGGCTAATGCAATTTTAGACTGCATTAATAAAAGCATAATTTCCAAGTCATGAGAAGTAAGAGTTTCACTCTAATCTCTGCTGGTCAGATTGCATCTGGAGTCCAGTTCTGGGTGCTGCATCTTAAGAAGGACATTGACAAACTAGAACAGGTTTAGAGGAGGGCAATGAAGATGGCCAGGAATCTGGAGACCATGTCCTATGAGGAAAGGTTGAAGGAACCCGGTATGTTTAGCCTAGAGAAAAGAATGAGACATGACAGTGGTCTTCAAATACCTAAAGGGATGTCACATAGAAGATGGAGCAGACGTGTTCTCTGTTGCTCCTGAGGGCAGGACTAGAACCAATGGGCCCAAATTACAAGAAAGCAGATTTCGGTTCAACATTAGAAAGAACTGCCTAACGGTAAAAGCTGTTTAGCAGTGGAGCAGACGCTGCCTAGGGAGGCGGTGGGCTCTCCTTCACTGGAGGTTTTCAAACAGAGGCCAGATGGCCATCTGTCAGGGATGCTCTCGCTGCGGATTCCCTGCACTGAGCAGGGGGTTGGACTAGGTGACCTTTGGTGCCTTCCACTCTGATTCTAAGTCCTGCAGGACACGTCACTCCCCTTGTGTTGCTATCCACAGCCTTTCAAAGTGCACGGATAACAACAACTAAAGTGCACCCCAGCGAGCAAAGCACTTGCGTCTCACTGAAGTCCCCCCAAAATTGGGCGCTATTGCAAATTACCGACTCATCCGCTGCTTTTCTTGAGCAGCACTTTGCTCGCACAAACACTCCAGAGGCATTCTGAATTTTTTAAAAAAATATTCTTTGCACTAGAAATCAGTTCTTCCAGTCCTCAGCTATATTGTCATGTATGAGGCTTCAAGACAATGTATCTGGTTCCAGGCCCTATTCTACACTCATTGGAATCAGCAGCAATTATTTCATTGAGATCAATGGAAGAGAAAACACAAGCCCTTCCCTCAGTATATTTATACTGTAATGTCGCAGTCCGAGCTTTCCATTGCAGAGGGGGTGGTTGGGAAAGTGAGACACATGCCTAAGGAAGATAACACTTGTTCAAGGGAATCTCAGCTAAGTTATAAACACATCTCTTTGCTCCACTTGCTAGGTTACCTATGGGAGGACTTGCTGGGTCATTTTGGAATTCTAAGGTAGGATGAATGGTTCTATTTTTACAGTGGAATTATGCATTTTATGCTCCACATAGATTTGTTTAGGTTAAAGCTACAAACCTTCGAATGCCTAAGTCCATGCCGTTGTAAATGGTGGAGCCCCTCCAAGCAAAATCTTGGTGGGTTAGTTCATTCACAGACTCTGCTGAGGTGGCTCCATCTAACAAAGCATTGATGGGTCAGTCCACTCAGAGACCCTGGAGGGGCCCCACTTAGCAAACCTTTGGTGGGTCAGTGCTCCCAGAGACCCTGGAAGGACCCCACCTAGCAATGTCTTAGTGGGTCATTTCACTCAGAGACCCTGATGGGTCCCTTCCCAGCATGGATGCCCCTTCTGCTGAGACAATTCACATGCTAGGAGACTCCATCATACATTGGGACTTTCCCAGGAAATAGGAATGTTTATCACGAGATCAAGACCCTTGACTGTTGGGAGCTGGGGAAGGATGGACGGAAATGGATTATTCCATTGCAACCTGCTGCGTATTCCCCTGAGGCAGCCAAGGGGTATTTTAAAATGTGACGGCACACTGCACTGTCATGCTTTGATCCTGCCCGAGGCAAGGGCCTTCACCCTGGGCAGGATCTGGCCCGGCCACTGAACAGACACGTCGGGACCCAAACCGGGGAGGGGTTGGGGAGAGGGTGGGGTGACGTGCGGACGTGGGTCTGCACGGCCCAGCCCCCTGCGCTGCTGAGTGCGGCCTGCCTTCCTCCCGTGATGGGTGGCTGTGACAGCCTTGGAGGCCACCATGCCCACCCAGAACAGCCCCAGCCATGAACTGGGGTCAGGTAGAGCAGTCTATCACACGTGACGGCCCGTTCTAATCCGGACTGGAGATGGCTTCCCCGGGCTGTGGCAGTGTTTAGCCCAGACTGTGACTTGGCAATGGGCCCGAGTTACAGCATGGGCTAAAAACCACCACGGCCCAGGGAAACCACAGCTCCGGCCTAGGGAAACATATGGCAGGCCGGTTCAGACGTGACAGCACCATGGGTGGCCCCATGGGTCAAACTCTTCTGTTCTAGCTGGTGTGAAAACCAGTCTGTTGATTTTTCTGGACTGCACTCTCTGCTTTGCCATCTTGCTAGCCAGTTTGGCCTGACTGCTGGGACTGTATTTTGGAGGCAGCAATATGGAGAAAGAAGCAGCAGGTTCTGTAGCTGTTTGCATTGACCTTTCAACAGTTCTGGTTTTTTTTTAAAAAATGAAAAAAGCTGTACGTCAGCTTTATTATAGCGCGGAGTCATTCATGGGATTGTAGGAAAGGAAACCTGTTTCCATGTTAATTATTGAAGAGAACTTGGGGAAATGATGTCATCCTATTTTAAGGAGTAACCTCATGGTTCTCTCCTGTGCCTTCCATGCGGCAGGTTCAGCAAAATTGACGCTGGAAATATTACCCGCCTCCTGGCACCTGATGTTGGCATGTTTTTCGTTGGCCTCATGGTAACGAGGCTCTGTAAGAAAATGGTGAAACAACGTGTTCCCAAAATGTACCTTCATCCTGAAGACCAGAAGCAGGAGGATGAGGATGAAGAAGAGGAGGAGGAAGAGGAAGAGGTGGAAGAAGAGGTAGTTGTCTATGCAGCATCCTGTTTGTTGAACTAAGGCCACTTTCTCATGTTATACGGGAGGGGGAGGGAAATTCCGTGAGGGCAATTGTGGCTCTATTCTCACAGGAATTAGTGCAAGTAGGAATGTGCTATTTCTTCAGTGAAAACATCCATGATTATAAGAGCTACATCGGGGGACCCAGTCATGCATGAGTATTTTCATGGGAGACAAGTGGAATAGCGCATTTTATGTGCACTAATTCTCATGAGAAGAGAGCCACAATTGCTCTCATGGAAGTTTCCTTCCTCTCCCAGGCAACATGAGAAAGCGGCCTAAGATTTCTAGAGGTCAAACCAGTGGACGCTTTTCAGATAGGGCAAAATTTGTTGTTTCTGAATTATATTTTCATTTTATTTCATCTTTAATTTATACCCCGCACTCTCCCAACCAAAGTCGGCTCGAGGCTGAGGGGTCAGGGCAAAGAATGGGGGCAGGAGAGTCCCTTTGCTTCCTCCCCTGTCTGACGTGGCCCCGCCCCTGTAAAACACCATGATATCACCATGCACTGCCTGAGCCTCCATCCTCCCCCCTGCAGCAGGGTTTGGCTCAGTGCAATGCAAAACAAGATGCAGCTCAGTGCCCACTCCAGACTGGGGAAATAAGTGCAAGATGCCATTTGCCCAATTCGTCTCTCACGTCAGGGAAACGCCATTCAATCTGATGGCGCTGTCTGGAGGAACTAGAGCAACAAAGTCTGTGCACTGGCATTTCCTTTCTTTCCTTGTCATCACAATTTGGGTCCACCCGAGGGTATCCCTTTTTACTTTTCAGCTTGATCTTTTATCATGAGACGCATGTAGATCAATCTGGACCGGAATCTCTATAGAAAATGAAAGTTTTGAAGTCATAAGCCAGGAATTTGTCTGAGACAGATTTTTCTTTATAAAAAGTTAGGACTGCGGATGCATTCTAGAAATAACATTTGTTTGCTTATTCGTTGTGGACAGATCCAGGCAAGGGCAGACACGCTGGGTGTTTTCCGACAAGTGCCTTCCCACCCATTATTATCCACCTATTACACACACATTGCCCACTGGTTGCCATGGTTCATCAGTGGGTAATGTGTGGGGAGGCATTTGTCTGAAAACACCCACTGTGTGACTGCACCGGGCCCCATGTGTTGGGAGGCCTGCAGTACGTGGGATCCACAAATACACTTGACATGACAATGTGAGTGTGATGAGCACTGACGTAAAATATGGGTATGGAGAGCCTCAAAGGCAGGAATCGCCAGGTGATGGGGGGCTGGCAGAAATTCAGGAGGGAAGGGGGCAACAGATGGGACCCATTCAATAAACTAGAAATAACAACATCCACGTAACAGAGGAGCCTGCAGTTCAGGAAGTCCTGGACCCGGAAGGGGATGGTATGTTTCACTGAACATCAAACTTTTAACTACAGTAACATTTTCCTTTCTCTCATCAGTGGGTGTGTCCATCAAATGTTCCTAGGTTGAACGGGGGCCCATGCCACCATTTTGCATGTCGCCCCCCCCCTCCAACTTTTCTAGAACTAGCTCAGTCATTTATAGAGTTGCCACCTTTCATGTCGGATAGACCTGGAAAGGGGGAAAGCGACAGGCCATGGGAAAGTGGGACACAGGCTTTGTCTCACTCTCTTCTTCAGACAACTCAGTCAAACTGAATGGAGTTTCACTGGCATGAAAGAAGAATTGGGCCTAATAGCATTGGGATTGGGACTGGGTGGGGTAGAAATCTAACTAACTAACTAACTAACTAACTAACTAACTAACATACCCATCCCCTCTTGGTGCATTGTGATATCATGGTGTTTTACAGGGGCGGGGCCACGTCAGACAGAGGAGGCGGCAAAGGGACTTTCCTGCCCCCATTTCTTTGCCCTGACCCCTGTTCCATGTCACCCCAAGGTCCCTTTGTGAAACTGCAGTAGTGCCCTGGATAATGTTCTCAGTGGCTGCAACCCCAGTTGCGAAATTCCCTTCCCCCTGAGCTTTCCCAAAGCTCGAGCTTATCTGTATTCCAGGACTGTTGTAAAGCATTTTTGTTCAGAGGGGCGTTTGGTGGTCCGGGGATGGGTTAAGGGTGGTCATATTTTAATATTGTATTTTTTATTGCATCTACTTATTTTTATGTCTCCCTGAGCTTTCAGTCTGTAGAATGGGTGGAATATAAATATAAATAACTAACCATGGGGCAACAGGCTCTACCTGAAACCTCTAAGACCGCATTCGCACTGGGCAAAACGCGCAGCATTTGTCTCCAGGAAAAACTCCGGGAGGCAAATGCTATGCATGTTTAGCCTGGTGGGAAAACAAACCTGCACGACTTTGCGTCTGATAATGCGGCAGTTACAGAGCTGAAAAATCGTGCTCTGTAACCGCCGCATGTTTGGAGGCAAAGCCACGCGATTTTGCTTTCCCACCAGGCTAAACGTGTGCAGCATTTGCCTCCCGGAGTTTTTCCCGGAGGCAAATGCTGCACGTTTTGCCCAGTGAGAATGCGGTCTTAGTGAAACCCAGAAGGATGGCAACCCTACACATGACATAATGACTTGCTTACATTCTCAGTTACACAAACTAGAAAATGTCTCGAAGAGCTAGACATGGGCCTCAAGGCCACTAATAAAATACTCTGGAGAAGGCTTGTCCAAATTCTGCTCTGTTGCATAACAATGACAAGGGCTGGTCCAGAAGAGTATGTCCACATTTACGTACACACAGACGCAAGCTTAGCGTTCTCTTTTCATAGACTTGTTGAGATTGCAGGAAGCCATTTTCACACATTGCCCTGTAAACTTACCTCTAAGGCTTTATTAGCACAGCATCAAGAGACGCAGATGTGCCGTTTGGCCACAAAAGGACTTTTGTGGTTAATTCTCCATGCTGTAAACACTTCCCTTTTAATAACTGAGAAGGTCCAGTGAAGGAGACTCAGCTCTGTTTGCCATCATTTTGACTTTGATATTCACCATGAGAACCGATGCTTGCTTAATCATCCATGCTTTCACAGGAATATGAAACGGAAACAGAAGACAGTGACAAAGAAGAGATGATCAGTTCATCAGAGGAAGAGGATTTGAGCGGTGAAGCAGATTCCAGACGGCCGGGCTTCATGAACAAACTCACTGTACTCCGAGCAGGCTTGAAAATCCTTTTTGAAGCCATCCTGACCAGTGCTGGAAAAGTGGTAGCCACTCTTCTGTTAGGCCTAGCTGGTAAGAGTGTTAAAGCAGGAGGCAGTCATGGTAAGAGTGTTATGTAAAGAGATGGAGACAAAGTGGTTTGAATGATATCTTTTATTCAACCAACTGCTGTTGGTGAAAGAGATCATTCAACCACCTTGTCTCCATCCCTGTCACTTGGGACCAACAGAGCAACCACACAATGTCGCTGGATCTTATGTAAAGAACTAGACCATAAGTGGGAGGTGATCACTACAGGGGCATAGCTAGCTTGGAATGGTCCCTGGTACGGAAGATAGAATGGTCTTGCTCCCAACAGTGGGGGACACAGCTGATCCAGGGTATCAGGGCCCCCAGGCTCAGGGGCCCTGGTGCAGCTGCCCTGCCTAATACCGCTAATACCAACTAATACCTAAAATACTGACTAATACCACTTTTCCGTTAACTGCATAACCAAATTACCATGTAACCTATTTACTGTTTTTCTGCATTCTGTCATTTCTGGTTTACTTCTGGACCAATAACAAAACTGCATCGAGCAGATTTGAACCAAGAATCCAATTAGAAAACTGAGTTAGACTTGAACCCAGGCTTGGGGTGGTGGGGGTAAACAGAAAAGGAATTATGGGCAAATGGAACTAGGGAAAAATGAAATGTGGCAACATGGTGAACAATGCAAAATGGTAATATGATACTGTGGCAACCTGGTTAAATCATTGATTAATAAACAGTTACCATTTGGTAGCCGATTGCTGTCAGTTCAGGTACTGCGAACCCAATGTTTCTGATACTCTCATGGATAGTAGTTAACAAACCACTCTAGTTTGGTTGATTAGAGACATCACTTACAGTTCTGTATTGCTTTTATTTAAATAGAAATAAACGTTGGGCCAATGGGAATTTGCACTGGTTTTCATTGTCATTGAGAAGGTAGCATAACCCTGTTTGCTAGATCTCATCAGAGACTTTAACTTGACAAAAGAGTTCCTCGGGCACTTTTTCTTTTCCTCCTGATTTCACCAGGGAAGGGAGACTTTGGGGATTAGGATGTGGTGCAGCTGTGGGTCTGATGTTACAGACACAGAGCCAGCTCAGTGGTTCCCACCACCCAGGCAGTGGATTGCCCTCAGGTTGGGGACGCCTGGGGTAGGGTTTATGTGCCTTTCAGCATGTGCCCAGAGCAGCTGCCCCAGCTGAACCCACCCTAGTCACAACTGTCTCTCATGACCTGTTTCCTCCCTAGGTATCATCCTACCTTCTGTGACGTCTTCTGTCTATTTCTTCACCTTCCTGGGCTTGTGTTCCTGGTGGTCTTGCCACTGGCCCATTAGCCTGGTCGCCTTCAGCAGTTTGTGTGTGATGATGGCCATATTCAATGCAGGTCACCTGATGGCCATCTACCTCTACCAGCTGCCATACTTTCAGGACCTGGTTCCTCCCGATGACATTTATGCCAGGTAAAGACACTGAGCTCTTGGGAAGGAAAAGGCCATGTTAATAATAGAAACCAGCGATCTTGGAGACGTCATTGATACATCTGCTGATAATCGAAAAGAGAAGCATTTTGTGAACATAAAACATAGGCAACACATCCTCATTTGTAAAAAGAAAGGACCAAAGAAAACATCCATAGGGGGACATTTTTATTTCCAAGGTTTCATGATGTTGATGGCTTTGCCCTACTACCCTGGCACCACCTGAGAATTTAAAAGCATTTTGCCAACATTAGTTAAGCCTCAACCCTACTGCAGGGTAGCTAGCTATGTTTTTTTTCACTGTCTAGCTGATGCACAGAGGGGCTACCTACCCTGCCCAAGGTCAAACAGAGGTGAGAATAGAATTCAGAAGTCCTGATTTCCAGATCTCTTCTCTCAAAGCTAGGACATTTTTAAGTATCATGATTTTTAAATTAAAATCAAGTGGTGGTTTATGATTTTCCAACATGTGGGGTCAGCAGTTCAGTAAAATCTCATACAGAAAGGGCTGGCCTTAGAATTTGCAGGACCCAGGTTGAAGAGAATATGCGGCACCCATCGCCATTGGGGGCACCCTCCTCAGGGCCCTAAAGTGGTTGCGTTCAAGGTCCCACTAGGAGGGAGTGGAGCCCCCACATCCTGCCCTGGTTCAAGCAAGGACCCCAGAAAGAGCAAGGCCTGGGAGCAGTCATCCCGGGCTGCCCTGTGCTGAGGCTGGCCCTGCATGCAGATCTCCCATGCCCAGCTCCTGCTTTATTTTGAACATACAAAGGGCATCTATTTGGCACTTCCTGAATGTTTAGTTCCGCCAGTGCTGATCAGGTGTCCGCTTCTGCTGTCCTGTTCTGTGATCTATAGATCAGCTGTTTAGCACTGGACCCTCCCCTATCCAGACATCTCTCTAATCAGGACAAAAGGCATTTTTCTGAAGTGTCTGGATGAGAAGGGTTCTACTGTACTGGATAGCCCCAGACAAACACAGCTTTTCAGGACCAACAAGTACTTGATAAAAACGATAATCTAAGGCAGGGGCTCGTGTTGACTGCGTTGCTGCAATCTGCAGTGATTTTTGCAGAATAAGCCAAGAAGTGAAACTGCAGTGGGGACTGTCTGCAGGATCTTTAAATCCTGGCTCAGGCATAAACTTATCGCCTGACCCCAAAGTAAAACTGCTGCTGCAGCTGCCGTCTGTCAGGGAAGTGTGACTTGACCATGACCCCTGACAGCGAATACGCCTTGGGAGATAAATTGTGGGTGGGTGGGTGTCTTAGGGCACTATGTTTTTGTGAGGGAGGCCTGGGACTTTAACATGAGGTGGGAGTTCTGGGTGCTGAAATTCCAGAGGATTTGAGTGGTGTTTGATTAACAAAGTTGTGATTCTGTGTCAAACCTGTTAAAAAAGCATGCTGGCGAGCAAATGTGCATGTATACATTGTTGCATACTTATGCAAATCAAGTTAATTATGCAAATGTTAATGCTCGCAGTGAATTTGCAGAATTTGGCTTCACTGGTTGCAGAATTTAAGATTGTTTGGTGCAGTGAACATGGGTCCCTGATCTTAGACTCTTCAACAGGGTGTTATTTTTAGCAGCAATATATTTAATACTTGCTCCAGAACACTTTGCAAGTTGTTACTATTCTGGTTATTATGCTAGACCATTCAACCGTCGCCCTGTGTCCATCTTTTGCTTCTCCAGGCTCTTGGGCATGGCGGCGATCATTAAGGCAAACATCACAGTACCCTGGAAACTGGAGATCCACTCTGAAATAAGCTGGCCTGTAGCTTTAAATCCTCTCATGCTGCTTGTGCTCTACTATACATTGGTCACGTTGCTACAGCAGTGGGCACTCTCCCTTAAGGTAAATCATGGGGTGAGCTAGAGTGAACAAGGCAGAGCTCAGAGGATGGTTGAGAGAGAAATCAAGAACATGCCTTTTGTGTCTTTGCTTTCTTTCTTGTTTTGGATGTGGGTCTGGGAGAAAAGGGTTCAAATCCCACCTTAGCCATGAATTCACTGGGTGGCCTTGGGCAATTCACGCTTTCTCAGGCCGCTTTTAGACGTGCATCTGGATCAGGCGCGGGACCGGCAAAACAGCCGCGGCGCTGTTTTAGACAAACTGAAAGCGGAAATTGTGCGCGTGATCCGGGGCCGCGCATTCTTTTCCGGCCGCGTATGTCACCCCAGAGAGATCAGGGTGGTTCGCTCGCGGTCGGCAAAGAATGCGCGGCCCCAGATCACGCGCACAACTTCCGCTTCCGGTTCGTCTAAAACAGCGCCGCGGCTGTTTTGCCGGGCCCGCGCCTGATCACAGCTGCACGTCTAAAATCGGCCTTAGTCTCTGTTTTCCATCTGTCAAATGGGAATAATAATGATCAACCTCATGGGTTGTTGTGAAGGTGAACTAGATAAAGATTGTAAGGTACTTTTTGAGCACTAAAAACGCTATATAAATCATATGTAATCTATATAAATAAAGCTGTATATCATAATTTAATCATTATATAATAATAAACAATAATCTGTCATTTCTTTTTTTTTTCCTTGGGATTCATGAGGCAGTCCTGCTCTTTACAGACTACGCTCTCTTGTTACTTGTCTGCTCTGCACAAGCCTGAATGCTGGCTGTGTCTGCTTGTTATGACTACTGGGTCATGAAGGAAATATCTGATTATAGGCAGCCAGTCTCAAATAATAGCACCAATATCAGCCAGCAATGGCTCAATTGGGGAGGGGGCTAGCGGTGCGCAGTGATGTGTAGTGTGTCATTTTCATGCCCTATTTCTTTGAACGCAGGACAGCAAGGAAGAGGCCACAAAGCTGCAGCCAGCAGAGCACTGCGAGCAGGAGCTGGAGACCATGCTATGGATGACTAGGAATGAGAAGACAAAGGTATTTGGAGAAGGTTCCTTCAGCTGTCAGCTGTCTGCTTAAAGGGGATAATATCAGGTCAATTTAGAATGAGGAGTTCTAAAAAGAAGGATGTCGGTTTTCACAAAAGAGTTCCTTAAACTAAGGCCCCTAATAGCCATAGGTACTAGGTAGCCACCTAAATAACTTATAAATAATCTGATTGCCATCAGTTCCAAGCTCCTGTCAACTCCCATCTTCTCCAAATTCTATGCTTTACACAATCTGTCAGTGTCTTCTGCTATGCCCTCTGGAACCCAGGGCACTGTCCTTTCACATGGGATGTAAACAGACTGTTCTGCCACTTCTGCCTGTGCCAGCCCACTTCACTCCTGGGTGGGCAGGTCCATGTAAAAAGGCATCTGCCAGATCTGCAAGCGGAGCAGGTTGCAGCTGCTCTGGGGCAGCTCCGTCAGCAGTACTCCAGAACATCCCAGAGCAGGCTAGCCAAACCTGGGACAACGGCCAGATGTGGAGCTGCTGCCCATCTGTTGGGCGGACCCATGATGCAGCGCCACGCCTGTCCATCTGTTACCCCATTTAGCATCACGGAGTTGCCAGCCTAGAGCGTCGGGCAAGCACCCACAGCTCTATGGTGAGTGTGTGTGGGGAGGCACCACGCAGGCAGACCCTGGCCCGGGAAACCATCGATTCACCTGTTGAGGACTCAGGCAGAGCTGGAAGTGGGCGGACGCGGTGGTGTGTGATTGGATGAACCTCAGGGGCAACCAGGTTCCACATCACCTAAAACCACCCATTGTGCGGTGTTTGTTTACAATAGGGGCGGGGAACCTTTTCCATCCTGTGGGTCACTTTGAAAATTAGTCCAGGCTTCCCAGGCCAGACAGGAGTTGGTGGCGGGGGTGCTTCAGGTGTGTGCTCAGGCTCAAGGAAGGAAAAGGAGGAGTCAGGTCATGGATCCATCCCCTATCCTTGAATGATGCTCTCAGATCCCCACTCCCTTGCTCTGAGATCACTCTTTCAGTGATTGAGGGTAGGGACTGGCTCCAAGGGCCAAAATCTAAACATTGGAAAGGAGCTGGATTTGGCCCACAGTCTGGAGGTTTCTTTCCCCTGGTTTATGAGCTTACGCTGTCCCTTTCTCTAGGGGGATTATTTTCCAGGTGGCAGCTGGCAGGATGTCCCCCTTTTACAGTGTGAACACAGAGCCAGCTGCGAGGCTGTCGCCTACACCGTTGAAGGGCACAACAATCCTTTATCAGGTAAGGCACATGACACAGTGCTGTAGCCATGACGTAGCACGACTCAAGCTAGCAAACTGAGGAGGCATCTTCCTAGCATCCTAAGAGTGCTGAGTGCAAGTAGGTGTTCTGACTCCCACTTGCCTGAGGAAGGGCTCTGTGAGGTCTGAAAGCTTGCACATTTACACCAACAATAGGCAGTCCAATAAAAGCGATCGGAGTGCTGACAACAGGCTTCACCCTGTAACTTTTATCCTAAGGGCATTTTAAGTACTTTTCTTTATAGTAATGAGGTATATGGGATACAGCAGGTATCCTCTTATCACCTATCTGCAGTTGACTCTCCCCCGCTCTCATCTTGGGAGATGAGATAAACTTTGGAGTGAGGCTCTGAATCCAGTGTCCTTGGTTGCAAATGCTAAAATGTCTTGTGTGTTACATTATGTCTGCCTTCAGAGTAAAAATTATTTTATTTAATTAATTACTTTATTTAGTTAGTTAGTTAGTCACATTTTTATGTCGCCCCCTCCTGCCTATGCATCTCGGGGCAGCTAACAACATTATAAAAAACAAATAACATCATAAAAATATAAGACATTAAAATAACCCAAACAAGAAAACCCCCAACCCTAACCCAACCCACCCATCATCCGTGTCCCTAAGCAAAGGCCCTGCAGAACATCCAGGTCTTATACACTGTCGCCGAAAGGAGGGGAGGTCTAAGGCCAGGCGAACCTCCAATGAGAGGCCGTTCCACAGCCACGTAGCGGCCACCGAGAATGCCCTCCTCATGGTTGACACCCGGCGAACCTCAAGGAGGGCACCCCCCAGCTGATTGCAGAGGCCGATCCAGGATCCGGAGGGTGAGCTGATTCTGCAGATGAGTGGGGCCCAGGCCACTCAGGGCATTAAAGGTCAAAACCAACACCTGGAATTGGGCCTGGAAAACTATCAGCAGCCAGTGCAGGGAGCGGAGCACTGGAGTAGTGTGCTCGCGATGAGTCGGCCCACTAAGGAGACGGGCCGCCGCATTCTGCACCAACTGCAGTCTCCGGACTGTCACCATGGGTTGCCCCACGTAGTGTGCGTTACAGTAATCCAATCTCGAGGTAATAAAAGCATGGATGATTGTGGCAAGATCCGGGTCTGAGACATATGGCTTAAGCCGTTGTACCAGATGTAGTTGGCAAAATGCGCCCTTCGCCACAGCTGCCACCTGGACAGCCAGGTGAAGTTGCGGGTCTAGGCAACCCTAGACTATGGACCTGAGATACCAGAGGAGGACGAACCCCATCAGTGATGGGGGCCATCACTCCCCTGGCTTTTCCCACAACCATCACCTCCATCTTGTCAGGATTCAACTTCAGGCGGCTCGCCCTCATCCAATCCCCCCCAGCTGACAGACACTGGGTAAACACCGAGACTGCCGGGCCTGGGTCTGATGAAAAAGAGAGATACAGTTGGATGTCATCAGCATATTGATGACACCTTACACCAAACCCTCTGACAACCTCCCCCAAAGGCTGCACATACACGTTGCAAATTGCAGGGGGATGAAGAGAGTTTGCTGCTGATGCACCATGAGCACTAGACTTTGCACCTGGATATGCAAATAGGGTTACTACCTGTCTCCAAGTTTTAACCTTTCTACTCTGGTTGAAGCCCTGATGTCTGCAGGTTATCTATGTATCATATGCCTGGACAAACAAGTAAAGCCAAGGCTTGTGGGGGGCGGGGGGGATTTTAATTTATTTGTTATATTTATATGTTGCTCGCTTTTTGACATTGATCCGCTCCACAGCATTGTGACATCACAATGCCTCTAAGGGGGCGTGACTAAGGTTGCCACTGCTTGTGGTTTGACTCTGAGGCTCCCATTTTGGCCTATGGGAGTGTCGAGGTCAAACTGCGAGAGGTGGCAACCTTTGACATGGCCACCTTGGAAAGGTCATTATTGACATGGTCATGACTCCTTTAGAGCACTGTGATGGTTCTATGCTCCGAAGGAGGTGTGGTCATGACAGACAGGGCGGGGCAAAGGGACTCCCCCACCCCCCTTGTCTCCTTCAGGTCAAAGTCTGAGGAAAGGTGGCAATCCTATGCGCAAATGAAAGTCCAATTCCATTTCTGCATGGCATTTTAGAAGGGTAGGTTTCTGCACCATCTCTATGGAGTTAGGAATAACACCTTTCAAAGTTCAAGGGACTTGGTCATGCACTCCTTTATTTTATTTAAATAATTTATTCATTTATTCATTTATTCAAATTTATTTATGTGACGCTCTTCCTGTTAAGGCTCAGGATGGCTTACAATCGATAAAAATATATTTAAAATCCCCTTAACCTCCCACAACCCTTTCCGTAATCCCCCCCAACCCACCCAATCCCATGTTAGGTGCAGTCACAAAAACATACTCATATTAAGACATGCCTTATAAAAGCTGCCATGCACCATGAGCAGATGTCTTACCTGTATTCCAGAGACCCTCAATCACCTTCCCCTTTTATATCTCTTGCAGAAGAGAGTGCCTGCCCTGAAAAATCAGATGCTGATGGAAATGGGCCTAGCAGTTTGGCAGTCCTGGGACAATTTATTATGAATCAGAGTTATGTCACTGCACTGATTGCCATGATGGTAAGTTACAAAGTTAACAGGACTCCCTGTACACATTTGCTTTCCATTATCCTTGCTAGGAAATTTAGCATAGAAGAGAGGTCTTTCATTGACTGATGTGGAGGAGAATATGTTTCCTACACACTCAAAACTTTGTAAGAAACGGGGATTACTCTGCTTTCTTTTCTAACTAAGAAGGAACGTCATATTCTGCACTTCATCCAGAAGGGTCTGCAGAAGTTCTGCATGTATGGATAGTGAGGAATGGACAACAGATACATTCTGGTCTTGTAACTTGCCTTTATGCTCAGAGTCAAGTTTGCAACCAGTTCCAAGCTGTTTGGTGACCGTTCACACAGTTGTTATTAGTGAAGTGTGATGTATTAAGTTGACTATTGTATTTGCAGGTCTGATGCTTTAAGTTTATTATTATTATCATCATCATCATCAAGCATTTATATAGCGCCAGCAATGTACCTGACGCTTTACAAAGTCATTGAATAGACACGGTCCCTGCCTTAGGGTTTACAATCTGAGAGATGGGGGTGGGGGGAGACGAAGGAAGACAGTTGTATTACAGGTCCTTGATAATTTTGTTGAGCAAAATTCTGGTAATAACTACCTTTGTTTGTATTGATGTTACATGGTCACCAGCCAAAACAAAGTCTTTCTCACTGTGGACTACAAGTGTAAGAGTAGCAAGGAGAAAAGACTAGGTTTTCTGATTTTATGCCAGTGATTGCTTTTCTGGTTTCCACTTGCAATTAACAAAGTTCTTCAAACAACTGCAATAACATTTGTTATGTGCAGAGGATCTGCTCCTGTGTGTGCAGATCAAGCTGTTATTTTTCCAGTTGCCTAGTGTAATAACACATTTGCTGCAAACGCAGATTGTTGTTAACTCAAAATCTGAGGTTGGTTCAGGACCCTTCATTTTCTTGGCTCTGCCTGAAGATCCAAATAGCAGCATTCTATTAGCCCTTGGTATCCTTCCTACCTATTTTCTTGCAGATCTGGAGCATCACCTACACCAACTGGCTGACTTTTGCTCTGCTGATTTGGTCCTGTATCATTTGGATGGTGCGTGATCGACGTCTCTATGCCTTGCGCAGCTCTCCATTCTTGACCATCTATGGGAATATCCTGGTGATCCAAAATTTCTTTGTGGGGTTAAACGTTTCTCAGAAAGAGCTCTTTCCTGGAATCCCCACCTCGGTGCTCATTGACTTTGATTTAAAGCCCTACTCATTCCCCTTTGTGCATCTTGGGGCCAAGGTAAGAAAACATCCTTGTGGGTTCTTGGTTTAAGTCCAAGGTCAAGTAATGCCCAGAAAGATAGAATAAATATCAAGAGCTAAGAAGACAGAGACCTGTGAGTCTGACATTTATATTGGGAAAAACTTTAGAGGCAACGATCCGGGGCAGAATAGAAAATCAAACAAATTGAACTGAAAAAAATCTCTGATAGCCATCAGATACTTGCATTGTATTAGTTTATCCAGGCATGTGACAAAGAGATGAAGAAGGATTATAGCACTGGGTCTAATTTACTTGGACTTTAAGAAGGAATCATCATCAAAGGAGGAGTTATCCATTGAATGGGGCATGATTCATTCCATGTGGTTCCAGATTCATATCTGAAATTTTCCTAAATATAATAAGGTTCTGCTCTGACGTTCTGGTCCAGCCAATTGTAGCTATAACGGCTGGCAGGAGACTTCACATCTAGATCCAGAATCTGCCATGATGTTTAGTGGTGTTGAGATCAGGGTTTTGCGTTCAGGCTCTGAGGCGTATTTCCAGTTATTAAGCCTGCTCAGGATGGATTGATACTACAGCTGGAAAGAATCACAGATTTCTTTGTTTGGAAATATTTGCATTTTTGTGTAGAGCATTGAATATCTGAATAACTATCCCCACCCAAACAACATTTGCCAATTTGCCATTCTGATGTTTACTTTGTCCATTAATTTCAGGTGATTGATTATTTGGTACTTTGTTTTGGGGCTATTTTGTGCTACTTTGGGATTCTGGGAATTTTCTGGTACTATTTAGTACAAAAACAAAACAATTGAAATAATCAAAGGGTATTTTCAGACGTTACGTTACCACACTCAACCACGGTGAATCCCCCATGGTGGTGGATGATGCCGTAACGTCTGGTTGCTTGCCGCCAGATGTTCACCACGGTGAACCACCAGTGGTAAGCAAAATAACCATGCTTTCGAGGATGGTCCGGGCACCATCCCCGAAAGCGTGGTTAATTAAATCACAACCTGGAATTGGTGGACGGTAACGTCGGTTACTGCCGCCAATTCGTGGCCGTGGTCAGAATCGGGCGCAGTGGTCGAATTGGCCGCTGTGCCCGCCTGTCTCCAGGAGGGCGGTTGGCTGTGGGAGCGTGGGGGGGGGGAGGCTGTGGGGCCGCATGTTGTGCCGCGCAGCCCTGCCCACCCCAGATTCCCGCCGGAATCAGCCGGCACATCTGTTGGACGTGACATTTTGATTCCGACTGGGAATCAAAAGGTGATTCTGTGATGGGGCCAATAGACGCCCCATCATGTCTGAAATCACCCAAAGTGACCAAACTGAAATAGCTGAAAGAGAATGTGGATAGCACTTATTATCTGCTTTAGAAGAGATGATTTGGATAAGGGAGGGGTAGGGAATCTTCTCCCTCACAGGGGCCAATTTGGAAATTAGTACAAGCTCTGAGGGTCACATAGAAGTTGGAGACCGTGGTGCTTAAGGGGTGTTCAATGTGGAGGAGGGATGAATAGGGTCCAGATCATGTATTTCTGCCATCCCCCTATCATTGTGTGAATGCCCTCATTTCTGCTCCTTTCTCCATGCTTAGGGGTAGGAAATGGATCCAGGGGCCAGACTGAGGAATTGGCAAGTGGCCACATAAAAACTTGTTGGGGCCACACTTGGCCCACGGGCCTTAGGTTCTCTACCCACAAAACAGGACAAGTAATACGGTATTCACTGAGGATATATGTTTTAGCTCTAATCAATACACAGCTTGCTAAAATTTGGCCTGGCAACAGACAGGGCATTTTTAGATGGGAGAGTTTTCTCCCAAATTTTAAAAGTCTGGGTTGGGGAAGGACCAGAAGTCACCCAGGCACCATTGGAAACAACGGCGCCAGGTAACTCCCAAAGGTTTTGAGACGCGGACTTGGTAAGACAATGGCAAAGGTCAATGGCCGATGGCCAGGGTCTTACAAGGGGTGAAAACAGACATGATGCTAACCACCCTTTAACCACCCTTGGTGGCCATTTTTGCATGTTTCAGGGCTGCATAGGGCATCAGTACAGCCCTACAACATGCATAAATAACCACCAAGGGTGGTTAAAGGGTGGTTAGCATCATGTCTGTTTTCACCCTAGGTCTGTGTATCAAAACATCCAGGAGTTGTACGGTGCTGCTGTTTCTAGTGGCGCCCAGGTGGGGAAAAAGCTCTCCTGTCTAAAAACACCCATTTTGGGTGGTGGTAATTGGCGCCTGTCAGTTAAGTGTAAGACATTACTAAGCTGCCCCAGATGTTCAGGTCTGTAGTTAGTGGTAAGCCCAAGTCAGACTCATGAACAGTTTTAAAGCCAAAGTTTTGGTCAAGGGGGTGCATGGAGAGAGTGTCATGCAAACAAAATGTTTTATCTTTTCTTTCTTGCCTAGGTTTGTTACATTGGTAAAAAAGTCTGTTTTCATCAAAAAGTTGGGGGTTTTTTGTATTCCAGAAGCATGTGGAGTCCTCTTTTTATGACACGTGGTGCAAACACTGAACCAAAGAGCTGACAGTCAAACACTGCTTTCTAAATGAATTTAGGTATATCCCTGTTGAAGCCCAGGCAGAGTCCTATTGAAGACAGTTGGACTCCCATTGGTTCAACTGATTTACTGGACCATAATAGGGATGGACGAACGCGGTTCGGCAGTTCAGAGTTCGGCCCGAACTCGGCCTGTTCGGATGACCGAACTCGAACCCGAACCCAAATGTGAACATACCGAACAAACCAAACACCGAACAGCGAAATGGCCAAACAGTTCGGTCAGTTTGGATCGTGTTTGGGTGAGTTCGGGTGGCAAAAAAAGGTTCATTGGAAGGTCAAACATGACAGGGAGGTGTCAGTCACTGAGGAGCAGACTTCCAGGCACCAGGGGTGGAGAGGCTTGCAAGAAACGAAACTAATTATCTGCCTCCCCCCTTCCCAACACCTTCTGAGCTAGTCACTGTTCCTGAACAGCAGGCGTTGAGTAGGATTTTTAGATTGCTTTAAGTTTCATTTCAGTTTTGTAATGAAATGAAACTTAAACCATAAACTGAAACCTTGTGTTATGCACTGTACAGACTCATTGAGTATGTAATGTATGCATTTCACTACAGACTCCTCTTCTGTTTGTGATTCCCCCCCATCCCATGTATATATGGGATGTATATATATCCATATATATCCATAAATTCATCCCTAGACCATATATATATATATATATATATATATATATATATGGGATATATACACATCCCATATATATGGGATGGGGGGGAATCACAAACAGAAGAGGAGTCTGTAGTGAAATACATACATTACATACTCAATGAGTCTGTACAGTGCATAATACAAGGTTTTAGTTTATGGTTTAAGTTTCATTTCATTACAAAACTGAAATGAAACTTAAAGCAATCTAAAAATACTACTATATATACTATAGTATATATATATATATGGATATGGATATGGATATGGGATAGATAGATAGATAGATAGATAGATAGATAGATAGAGAGTTGTAGGAGTTAGCTTAGTGATAGAGATAGCGTTAGTGATTTAGTTTTAGTGTTTGTAGGAGTAGGTCTGTGTAGTTATTAGATAATCCATTTAGTTCATAGCATTTAGAATAGTTAATAGCAGTTAGATTTAGTGTAGATAGATAGATATAATATTAGATTAAAAAAAACATATAAAAACAAAAAAACCAAATAAAAAACAAAAGAAAACCATATAAAACCCAATAAAAAACCAAAAAACCCATATAAAAAACGAAAAAAGACCCATAACAACATTTTCCGAACGGCCGACTGGCCGAACGGAACAGCCGAACGGCCTAACCGAACGGCCTGTTCGGACGACCGAACCGAACAGCTGAACCCGAACTCGGCGAACTCGGCGAACTAACCGAACTGCCGACCAAACAGATGAACCGAACGCAGCCGAACCGAACTGCCGAACCGAACGGCCGAACCGAACGGCCGAACCGAACAGCCGAACCCGAACCTCTATTTGTTCGCCCATCCCTAGACCATAATATATGTGAACTCTAAGCACGGATTTCACATTTCACCTGTTTAGATTGTGTTGCTATTTCCATTTAACCCTAATGCAAACAGAAAATTAAGGACCTGTAGTCCTAGCACTTAGGAAAATTTGTGATTTAGGGACATGATTTATTTGCATTCCTCTGCATGGGTTTGTTCTTTCCATGTAATAAGGCACAGATGTGGTTTGATTGCAGATATCATATACATTTACATTCTGGCTACTGCTAAGGCAGCACATGATGGAAAGACATTTGCAGGCAAAGGAGAAACAAGAGTGTCTAAAAAAAGAAATACTGGATGAGAGTGGTAAGAAAATGCAACATTAAATCAGACTGACACTGAAAAACCCCCAAAGCCCTCTCAATCTATCTGTTATATTCCTTTAGCTGTCCATTACCAGAGAATCTGGGCCTCATGACCTGACCTCTGTACTAAAGTGGATCTCAAATCTCTGCATGTTTTAGCCAACTCATAGGACCCATTCTCATCAAGTTTAGACACGCAAACCCCTGTGCTACTGTAAGGTAGATTTGTCCAGACAAGTATCATCCTCGCTCCTGAAGCTGAAGCTACTATGCATGGACGTTAAATTGCACTGTGCACACTTGAGTTAGCTGTGCAGCAGGATTGCCACTGACGGTTTTTCACCAGGACAATGCAGGAGTTGGGGTATGCACCCAGCCACTCCTGTTGAGAGCTGCAGTGCAAGTGCCTGAGAGCTGCATGTGTTTCCTGAGCTGCCATTTGCACACCTCTGATATAGACTGAGGCCATGATCCACAAACCACTTACTTCAGAGTAGTCTCACTGAAGCAATGGACCTATTCCGAAGTAAGTGGTTTGTGGACCATGACCCGATACATCAACTAAGGTTGTTTTCAAACCTGACATTGGTCATGGATTAATCCGCTTTAGCACAGATTAATCCATGCCCAACTTCACGTTTAAAAGGAGCCGCCAGATGTTGGCCCAGGCAGTAGCGGCACTTAGCCCAGGCTGTTCCTCAAGACCATCCCTGAGAAACAGCCCAGGCTAAGCACTGCTGGACTGGATGCTCACTTACCCCGGTCCAGGTCTAAGGCACTTCTGGGCAGCCATGGCGGCCTCATAGGCTGCTGTGGCGGAGGCGGGCTGCTCTGAGCAGCAGAGGGGCGGGGCCATGCGGACGCCTGCCCACCCGGATGTCACCCTGCCCTCTCCCCGCCCATTCCCTGGCCCAGCCACCATCACGCTTGTTTGGCAGTTGGGCCAAATACTGCCCAGAGTGAGAGCCCTCACTCTGGGCAGGATGAAAGCATGGCGGTGCTCTGCACCGTCACGTGTGAAAACATCCTAAGAACACCGCAGTACCGTACTGATAGATGAACTCTCTGCTTATTACAGAAACAGAAGAGCAACACAATCCTCTGCTGGAAATCCTGGGCTCTCTGCTTAAGGGAATGCTAGTGAAATACTGGATCTACTTTTGTGCGGTCATGTTCTTTATTGTCAGCTTCAATGGCAAAGTAGTGGTGTACAAGATTCTTTACATCATTCTCTTCCTGCTCTGTGTAGCTTTGTACCAGGTGAGCACACCCGGAATTGAAAGTGTTCACACATCCATGGGTATAATTATAGCGGGTGGAGGGTTAGAGGCGGAATGCATCCCATCCAACCGTTGTGACAGGGAGGATATGAATGTCCTCAAGGCCCCACAAATTTGTTTTTAGAAGCTCTTTGCTCAGGTAGTGGTTAGTAGCAAGAGGAGGGTATGGGATACAGGAGCTAACGTGCTAATTGGTTGATTTAATTTGCAGGACAAGATGTTTTTGGAGGCTGTTTTACTGAGGAGGAAGGGAACATGCCCTCAGGCAGAGCCATACCTCCTAGCAGTTTTGAGCAGAGGGACAGAAGCTCTCCTGCTTATCGTTCTACATAGTTCTTGTCATTCCATCATCTCCCTTTCAACTGCTTTTCCTGGGAGGCCACTAGGAAAGAGGTTGCTGAGGCTTGAATACTGTTCTTTTTGCCACTCTTTCTCTCCTGAAAGAGGGACTTTGGCCCTTGAAAGAGGAACAGTGGGATTCAGCACCCAAAGAGGGACTGTCCCTCCCAAATAGGGACTGTTGGGAAGGTGTGCAATACTAGTAATGCAGGGTCTTTGTTTCAGCAAGTGAGGGTCAGCTGATACAAAATGCATTTGGTTTCAGGTTCACTACGAGTGGTGGCGGCGAATCCTGAGGTATTTTTGGCACACAGTCGTGTCTTATTCGATGGTGGTTCTCATTGCTGTCTATGCCTACCAATTTAAAACCATCTCTGAGCTTTTGCTGTGGACTCTTGGAATGTCAGAGGAAGGGTAAGGATACTAATGATTGATCAAAGAAATGTGACATAAAATTAACTCCCCAGGTTAAAACACCAGTTTTGCCTAGGAATCTATGGTTTTTATTTGTATTATGACTGCATTTACAGGACCCAGATCTAAATCGTATCCCATTATCCTAGTCATGGTAAGATAGAATCCTTGTCTCAAGGGCCTTACAGTTTAATTCAATTTATTTATTTAGATTTAGATTTTGCACTATCCCATGAGTTCAGGGCGGGTGGCATCATGAAAAAGTCTATCATAAAAATAGATTATTATTTGTTGTTGTTGTTGAAAATTCCCACTCCCAACCCCCCCCCCCCCCCGCCCTGGAAGCCCTATCCCCGTACTAAATGCTTGGCCAAATAAAAAGGTCTTACACTGCCTCTGGAAAATGTTCAGACTCAGGTTATGGTGAATGTCTGGGTGGAAAGGACTTCCATAATTGTGGAGCAGCCACTGAGAATGTCTCTCTGCATGCTCTTAACATGACACATTGACTGAATGTGCAAGAGGGCACTCCTTGGTTGATGTGCCTTGGGCAGCCTTCCCACACTCGGGCAGCCTAACCGCACAGTGCAGTGCATTGTGTGCATGGTGGTTGCCAGATGTTCACCCCACCTCGGGGCAGGGCAGGCAGCTGCCTACTACGTGCTGCTTCCTCAGAAAAAGGCTGAGGATGCAGGGGGTAGCAGCCTTACCCAAAGTGGGGTGAGGCTGCCCAAGGTGCAGTAGCGCATCTTCGCTCATGTGCCCAGTCCCCATTTTCCCCGTTGTGTGGTGAGGTCCGCTGCAGGCCTTTGAGTGGTGGGCGCTAGCTCCAGTCCCACCTGGTCATGTCATGGCTGGGGGCGGGACAGTGGATGGGTCAGGGGGAAGGGGTGGGGCAAGGCCAAGCGCTCGCTCATGTGGGTGGTGGCCCACCATGGGGCGTGGTGGGATGGTCAACAGCGGCCTTCCCACCCGCTTGGCTGCCCTGTGGGGGATGGGGGAAGGCGACTATCTGTTCTGCTCCCTGCACTGGTTCTGATGTGTGGCGACAGTGATTACCTGCCATGGGGCGCGCGGGGATCGAGCCCTCCACAACTCGTGTGGAGGCATCCATTGAAGCCTCTCCTGCTTTGCGATGACTGGCTGGTGGATCTGGTGCTCTGTGTTCCTGGCTACAGAGACCTTGAGGAGAAGCTGCATTTCATGAGACTTGGGTACAATGAAATAAGATGCAGGACCAATAAGGTAGGACAGGGTACAGGACAGACCCTGGCCAAAAGCCACATGGGCTCCCGAGTCACAGTTTGCCCACCCCTGCTATGGTACGACCATGTGTCCATTATATTCTATGGCAGAAGTGGCCCGATCTATGGTGCATGCGCTCTCTTTGATCCTGGCACAAACCTCAAGTGATCTATGAGGACCTTTCCTGCTGGTTCCAGAGCTCCAGGTTGGGAGTCCTTATACTGGCTCCCAGCTCTAGGGCACCTCAAGAGTGGAGAGGATCACCCCCTTTTAGAGAGAGCATTCCCTGCTGCACTGGAGGATCTTTCCAAGACTGTCTCCTTATTCATGCCACTCCCTGAGGCTCCCTGCTCTCCTCCCCAGAGGTGATCTCTGAGGCCGTTATTAGACGAGCGCGGCGGCGCCCGCGCTTGTTTTTCAAAAGACGCTGCCGCCAAATACGTGCATGCGCGGACGATGCGCATCCATTTCCGGCCGCGAACTGACCGGGTTGGCGATTGAGGCCGGTCATACGCAGCTGGAAATGGATGCGCATCACCCGCGCAGGCGCGTATTTGGCGGCAGCGTCATGTGTAGAATGGACTGCCGGGGCTTTTGAAAAACAAGCGCGGCGCCGCGGCGCTCGTCTAAAAATGGCCTGAGATGCTGGTCCCCTCCCCATAACATGATCTACTGAAGACTAGCTTGTGCTCTACCAGGAGATTAAGATCTACCACTTGGCCACCCCTGCTCTATGGAGCTGTGAGGTTCACACGTAAGGGGCATCAATTATATCTTCACATTTCTGTGGAGCTGTGGGGTTCAGAAATAAGAGATGCTGGATAGTATACCTGCCACTGCCAGCCTTGTGGACCCTGACTGCCTCTATTAGCAAGGCTGTAGTCTAAACACACGGCATTACGCTCAGAGCAGAGAGGGTTTATGGCTGGTTGAGCACAAGAGCTCCCAGAACTTTCTTTATTTCCATTGATGTGGTGAAGGCAGCAGGGCAGACAGTAGAAACCCAAACAAGCCACAAAGGGTAAGTTAATGGAATAGAAACCTCAGAGCTGCATGAGGGATGCATCAGCTTCCTTTCCTTTTGGTGAATATCCCTGATGTCACATCCAAAATATTGAAATAGAAGAGCCAGTGTTTCTGGAAAGATACCATGCGAGGTTTAGTTAAACTGTCTGAGGGTTTTGATAGTAATAGTGGCCAGATGGTAGCCAGGCCTCTCAAAATCAGTGGGTCTTTGTTATCCCACAAAGTGGGTTTTCAAATCATTCCTGTGGTTGGAGAGATGGTGACAGCAGGAAGGAAACAGGGGAATTACATTCTGGACTGGAAAAAAGACATGAACTCAAGATAACACTGGATTTAAAGGGTTGTGTCACCATCACTATCCCTTTCAATGATGTCATTGTCCATGTTGGAACCCAGGGGAAACCAGGACACTAAGTCTGTAAGCCAGGGGCCTGCGTGTCTTCTAAAGACTCACTGAAACTAAGCTTTGCTTCTTTTTTTACAGTGAAGGACACCATAGTAGCGCCGTAAGAGTAGCTACTTCACTTTCATTTAAAGTTTTCTTTTCTAAAAAAAGAACCGCACATGATGGGAATCCTACTCTCTTATCAAGACTAAAGAGATGGATGGATTCTTTTCTATACAATAAGGGTGGGGAACCTTCCCCACCCCCCAGCTTGGGCTGGAGCCAAATATTTTCAGAGCTGCAGGCACCGGACCATTCTAAGTGGGAACAGGGGTGTGTCCTCAGTCTGAAGAGTCCTGGGATGGGGCATGTCTGTGCTGAGAGCACTCTGGGGGGCGTCCCCCCCCCAAAAAAAGCACATTGGGCTAGGGCTATGCCCTGCTCCCCCTGTGCAGAGCACTCTTGGATCATTTCCCATTCCACAGTTCCCCTTTCTCACTTTCGTAGTGACTCGTGGGTCGGGTGAAAAAGGAAGGCCAGTTGTGTTGAAGGTGAGATAGGGGAAGCCACCACAAGCTGCATGGAAAGGCCCTGCAGGCAGG
The DNA here is from genome assembly GCA_003113815.1 of Sphenodon punctatus. NCBI lineage: Eukaryota > Metazoa > Chordata > Lepidosauria > Sphenodontia > Sphenodontidae > Sphenodon > Sphenodon punctatus. The sequence continues at coordinate 1,485,441 of QEPC01006715.1, read as the reverse complement.
AAGCAGCCCGGCAGGGTGCCGGGGGTGGGGAAGTACGACATGAAGAGGCTGGTCGTTTCAAACAAACAAACAATAGGAAGTACTTTTAAACACACCACACTTTTGCCCTCTGGAGTTCATTGCCATGGGATGCTGTGAAGGGCGATAATATACCTGGAGTCAGAAAAGGATTAATTAAATTCATGGAAGATTGAAGAGTCCACCAGCCACTATCAACAACCATGATGGTCAGAAGATGCAATCTCATGCTCCGGTTGCTGGTGGACTAAAGAAGGCAGGGGGTGAATGAGGAGCGGATCACTCCATAACTGCCTCGTAGCTTCTTGTACACGTTCTCTGCCAGAGGCCACTATTGTTTCAGTCACAGGGAGAAAGGGACCATTGGCCAGTAAGGCTAGCGTTGCCACCTATGCCACTTTTAAAGGAACGTTTATGAAAAATACATGTTGCCAGGTCTGCATTGGCAGGCAATGCAGGTCCGGCAACATGTATTTTTCATAAATGTTCCTTAAAAATGGGCATAGGTGGCAACCCTAAGTAAGGCCGTTCTTACGTTCTAGGATCCTCACTCTTTCTCAGTCAGGCTGATTGGCATATGGCTTTCTCCTTCTTTACACAACAGGTTAAAAGATCTGGGTCTCGAACAATATGACACAGTCGAGCTGTTTGCAAAGATTCTGCTTCCTGCTGCTTTCCTCCTGGCCTGCATCCTCCAGCTTCATTACTTTAATGAGGATTTTCTGAAGATCACTGACCTGAGTAATATTCCCATCAGGCAGGAGTGTCCTTCTGGCAGGTACTGGGAGTGATCGCTAGCCTCTAAAGCATGTCAGGACTGCCTGTGCCAACTGGCCATTTTACTGAGGGAAATTTAAGGGGGTTTATTGGCTTTTTGATACACATAAAAGAGCAGAGGTACTTTTACCAACAAGACAGGCATGCCATTGCACTTTTAAATGGACACCCTAATCTGTGAATGTGCTTATTGCAGCAGCTTCGGGTACAAAAATGATAAATGTGTGTGCAAATAGCTGGTTATAATAATTTATCTTGCAATTACCCACTAGTGAGAATTTTATCCTTCCTTCTCCCAAGAGTTCAGGGCTGGTACCAATATAAAAACAAAATATTCAATTAAAATTTAAACTTCCCAGAGTGAAGGGGAATGGTGCCAATACAACCCGTTTTCAGTCTAATGCCCAAAGACCTTTCCCGGTGTACCATGCAATATCATGTTTCTAATAAAGAAGGGACCCATTTTTTCATTTTCATTTGCTCACAGTTTGACCTTGTGTTGACCTCTGTAAGTATGGTCTCCCATTGAGGAACAAAAGAGCCTTGAAGCACCTGTTGAAGCATGTGTGGCGTGCTGGTTTTGACGCCCTGACATGGAACTGGGTGTCCAGTGTTGAGAACTGGGCTCAATAGCCCTGAAATATTAGTCTAATTTCATTTTTGGAGGTGTTTTTTGAAAAGAAGATACTAGTTCTTAGCACTATTGTGATGCAGTAGATGAGGCATGGAGAATATTTTCCCTCCCAGGGGCCATGTTGAAAATTAGTACAAGCCCAGCAGGCCACACAGTAGTTGGGGATGTGGTTATTTAAGGGGTGCACTCAGGAAAAGGAGCATCCAGATCATGGATCTGTCCCCTATCCTTGTGGGCATGCCCTCATCTCTGCTCCCCTACCCTAAGCTCAGTATTTCAGTGCTTGGAGGTAGGAACTGGATCCAGGGACCAGATCCAATAATCAGAAAGGGGCCAAATAATAACTAAGATTGTGTTATATTTTTTTTTTCCTTAGCAAGGAGATGGAGACTAAAGCGTACCTCCTGGCTGACATGTGAGTTCATTTTATCTTCTTTAACCTTTTCAAAAGATGAAGACAATCAAGTTATATGAGGAAAGGCTGCTGGAACAGGGCGTGTTTAGCCTAGAGAAAACAAGATTAAGGAGGATGCTGACAATTTTCAAATATCTAAAAGGATGCCATACAAAGATGGAGAATATTTGTTGCCTGTTGCCACTGAGGATAGAGCTAGAAACAATGGGTTTACATGTCAGAAAGGCCGATTTAGGTTAAATACTAGGGAAAACTTCCTAGCTGTGGAATGAGCTGCCTAGGGAAACTATGGAATCTTGTTCCCTGGTGGGAATCAAGAAAAGACTAGACAGACTGGAATGCTTTGGGCACCCACTGAAATGCTTTCAGTATCCAATCCATTGGAATACTTTGCCCTGCTTCGGGGAAGCGACTTAAATTAAATGACCCAGGAGGTTCCTTCCGCCTCTCCAGTTCTGTGATTCTGTTAACATATTTTCTTATTAGCTGCATCGAACACCATCATTTACATAGCAGTTCCACTGAGTCTGACGGTCACAGACAACATATGGTGGGAAGCAGTAGGGGTGTGCACCAGGCACGCATGTCGTTTTCGTTTTTCGTTTTCGTTATTCAAAAATGTTGTTTTTGTTATCATTATTAATGACAGTTGTTTTCGTTTTCGTTGTCGTTATCATGTTATCATTTTTGTTATTGTTTTTGTTATCATTTTTGGTATCGTTTTTGATATAGTTTTTGTTATCATTATCATTATCGATATCGGTATCGATATTTGTTATCGTTATTGATATTGGTACCATTTCAAACAAATATTTTATTTTTGGTATCAGTATCATTATTGATACCTGTGCATAACTAATATTTATCTAAATCTAAGGGAGACAGGAGAAGGGGAAAGGAAAACTATCTATTATCTAATCAATTATCTATATAACTATTCTAATCTAATCTATATGTCTATAATAAATATCTATATCTAATCTCTACTACCTATCTCTATATAGTGTACAGGGGGGAGAAGGGCAAGGAAAGGGAGAAGGTAAAATGTAGGGTATGAGGAAGGAACGGTCTTGGTTGGAATACCTAATAAATAAATAAATAAATAAATAATACAATGAGGGCTAGGGAGGATTTTTTATGTGAAAGCACCACAGTTCTGTAAATGCAGCCTGACAAGCAGAGCTCTCACAGAACAGAGAGAAAAAAACCTGGCCCTCCCATTATAAAGGGTTGCAGTGCCCTCCCCCAGAGCCCCCTGATTGGTTGTGGGAGGCAGCAGGCATTGAGCAATTACAGAGTCCCATGAGACTGCTGGGGCCTGCTTGCGCTGCTCATTGGCCAGGGATACATCCATCAGATACAGCTGAGCTGCTTGCCCCTTCCAACGCAGGTACAGCTCAAGAGTTCAACCCTGTTAAGACTCCGAGATGTCTGCTCCCTCCCTTCTCTACATTTTCCCTCCAAAACCCAACTGCCACAGCACTAAAAATAACAACAATGATAACAACAATGTCATTTTTGTTTCTTGTTATCATTTTTGTTATCGTTTTTGTTATTGTTTTTATCATTTTTGATATTGATATTGGTATCATTATCGATATCATTAGCATTACCGTTATCGTTATTCTCGGTTGTCATTTTCGTTATCGTTGTTATTCTCGGTTGTCGTTTTCGTTATTGCAATAATGAAAAAGAAAATGACAATTTTCATTATTGTTATTGTAATAACGAAAATGACATGCACGCCCCTAGGAAGCAGAAAGGATTGTGCAGTATGTCAGTTGGAGGAGAACTGATATATTTAGGGAGGAGAAGGAAGAGAGAACAGGATGCTGATAACCTTCCAAGTCTGCAGGTGATCGGGCCTTTGCTGTGATGGACCCCTCAGTGTGGAACCCACTCTGTCCAGATATTTGTCTCAGTTCCTTTCTCCTCATCTTTAAAAAGCTCCTGAAGACTTTTTTTATACTCCAGGTGCTTTTAGGGTTCACTGCTGGTTCCCTTTTATGTATTTTGTCCTCCATCTTTACCTTCCCTATTAAACTGTTTTCAAATGGATTTTATATTGTTTTATTGTAGTTTAGGTAAATCACTCTGAAACCATTTGCTGGGGCGATGCTATAAAAAAATGTTTTATTATTATTATTATTATTATTATTATTATTACTACTACTATAGATAATGCTTTCTTCTTCTGCTAAGCATTGTTTTCTATCCTAGCTGGCTACTGCCTGCTACCCTTAAGGTGGAGGCATTTTAGGGTAAAAACAGACGTAATGGTGGCCCGCGACCCACTAGCACGTGTGTTCACATGCCGCCAGATGTTGGCACTGGACTGTCCTGGGGCAGGTAGGTGGCTAACTCAGGCTGCATCCTCAGAAAACCTCTGAGGACGCAGCCTGGGCCCAGGGCCGCCCATGCGGGCCAAGGTGGGGTAGCATGTTTGTTTGGCCCCGCCATCCCCACTTCGGGGCAGGACCCTCCATGGCTGTCCATCATGGTGGGGCGCTGGGAGTGGGGCCGCCCATCTGCACTTTTGTTGAGCTCCCCGTCCTACCCAGGGTGTGCAGGCAGCGGGACAGGTCTCTGGCCATGGGCACATTCGTTTGGTGACCCTCCTCTACCCAGGGAGGGTTTGCCACAGTTTCCCACCCCTGCCCAGGCTGGAGAGCTGCTGTGTCACCCGCAAAGCTGTTTTTACCCTTAGTTGGCGCTGTGTGGGTGGAAAACATTGGCACAATGCATTTGATCACGTCTTCCTCGCTAGGACCTATCCCAACAGCTAGGATAATAACTGGTATGTGCTGACGGCTACCCACTTGTAGCTCAAGTGGCAGGAGTTTGTGCCCATACTAGTCCCCAATAAAGATCTGTATATTGTAAGCATCTGGCCCCATTTAGTTTGCAGAGACATTTGGGATAAAAAGCTGTGTATGGCTCCAATCAAAGCACTGCCCTGGTGCAAGACATGTCCACTTCAGTGAGACTTGTGCTTGCTCAGTGCTTTGAAGAGAGGGTTGCCAATTTGTAAGAAATGTTGCAAGACTTTTTAACTTGGAAGAATACGATCCAGTTTCTGAGGCTCAATTTTTCCTGTTTTTAATTTTCAGGCTTAAAGAAAATGTTTGGAAAATGCAGAACAGGTGAGAATGAACAGAGACTGAGAGGCGCATCTCTCTGGACAGACACTTTGGCACATACTTTGGTGTCAGCTGCACTCTAGATTTGTAATTCTCAAGCATTTTGTGAATCAAGCTTTTGGAAGGGCAAGATCCACCAAAACATGTTTAAAAAATTTGGGACCCACCTTAAACAAATCCAGGAACAGGAATGGCTGCGTGGAAGCAGAGGTGGAGCCTGATCCCAGAAATAGCAGGAGCAGTGTGTTTTAGGGGGTGATCCCAGCAGAGGCGGTAGCGGTGGCGGCGGCAGCATCAGCATCAGCAGCAGGGGAGCTGGCTCTGGCAATGGCGATACTGAAGAGCCAGCACGAGGCAGCTAACAATGTTGGCTGCTTCAAATCGAGTCAGACAAAGTGGCTGCAAAGCATTCTTTGTTTTCACACTGTTTTCCCATTTTGGATGTCTGTTTCATTTAAACTGATTTGTTTTTCTCGAATATTTTAGTTATTTGGTTTGGACATTTGGTCGAATAACTGAATATGCAGGTTGAAATGACCAAAACAAACCAAAAAATGGGAGTCTCTGGAACAAAATAGCAGATGACTCAAATAGACTAATTTTGTTTTGGTCGCAGGTATTTATTTGAATATTCAGAAGACTATCCAAAAATGCAAATAATATCTGTTAATAAAAATTGGCTATTCATTTAATTACTGTGTACATTAGTGCTAATTTAAAATGCCACCAGTCAATTGTGTAGAGATCTGACAACTCCATGTTCTCCTTCCCCTCTTAGCTTAATGGCTGCTTGTTGCAAATGAATGCCAAATTGTGTGGCCGTCGAATGGGCCTAGTTCTAATACTGTAGAGCCTACCCAGTAACTTCTGCTTTGTCTCATCGGCGTTAGAGAGCGTCAGCCATTTCCTTCTGTTCTCCACAGGTTGAGAGCTGAGAAGTCACACAGGGACAGTGAAAACAGTTTGGACAAGCTGGAGAATGCAACAATGGCTGGGTCGATGGAAGAGGTGGAGCAGGTGAAATCAGGTGATGCTCTGTCACTCCTTAGAGCGGGTGATTTCAGACGTTACGGGGCCTGTTGGCCCCGTACCGAAATCACCCAATTCATTCCCCGCCGGGATCACCCCGTCACGCCGTATCAGATGTGCCGGGGGGATCCCGTCGGGGAATC
>QEPC01006715.1:1442984-1463785 GCA_003113815.1 Sphenodon punctatus | reverse complement strand
TCCCCCCTCGCTCCCCCCTCCCTCGTGTGCCCTCCCCGCAATTTACTCACTGCGGGCCGGGTGGTTCTCTGTGTCATCATTGCGATGATCCTCCTCACCTCGGCCTCCCTCGGAGATTAGTCCCCGGGCTTGAAGCAGTGTGCGCGGGAGCAGCAGGAGCCGAGCCTCCTACTGCTTCCGTGCGCGCTGCTTGAGGCGCAGCTGGCTTGAGTCCTTTCCCTCCCTCCCAGTCGAGTCAAAGTTGACTCAACACAGGGAGGAAGGGACTCGGAAGGGGGGGAGGAGGGAGGGAGGCTGGGAGCTGCGTGCGCGGCAGCTCCCAGCCTCCCCCCCCCATACCCGGGTGCCTGTATTGGGCGCCAGGTATGGAGTTTCCCCCTGCCCGGCCCCCACAATGAAATAGTGCCCCCTGCCGGCACTATTTCATTGTGGGGTCCCTTTGTGCAAAATGGACGGCGCTTCTAGCCGCCCATTCCGCACAAAGGGAGAAATCACCTCCCTTTTGACCCTGAAGGCTTCCTTAGGAAGCCTTCAGGGGGTGGTGGTGTGTGAGTCACTGGTTTGTGCGCGCGCACACACAAACCAGTGACAATGTGTGGAGCCAGCTCGAAGAACTTTGTCTGAAGTAGCAACCTTCTGAAGGTTGCTACTTCAAACAATGTTCTTCGAGCTGGCTCCGCACATGAGTCCAGGCTCGGGCCGGCGTGACTTTTTTTCCCCCCCCCTGCGGCGGTTGGGTCACGCAACTCCTGGGGTCTGGGGGGGCATTGCCCCTGATTTCCTAGGGGGCGCACCACCACTGGGCAGGCTTATAGAACAGAAAAGTCTATGGTGGCAAAGCACAAAATGCAAACATGAGACCAAAGCAACAAACAATGTGGTGGGATTTCTGCCAAACATCAGTGTCTGCCAGAGGAGCTAAGTTATAAGGCATCTATTCCATTTATGAGTGTCTTGAATTTGAGGGATAAATCGATAAATCCAACCATATGAAATGCAGTAGGAGGACCTATTCGGACCCATGAGTATTCCTTGTAATGAATGAGTTCCCAAATGGTTGTGTGCGAGGCTATGGGAAGTGATGTGCAGCAGGTCTGCCACAACTGTAACCAAATGGGCTTCGGTCCCTGCCAGCACTAGCACCACAGCCATTTTGTGGGGAGGAGGTAACAGGGCTGACCATAATCTGCACAGCCAATGTGTAATATGGTCATCTTCCAATCCCAGTTCTTCTGGAGATGACCAAAGCCTTGCGCAGTCACGGTCAATCTGCAATATGTTCGTGCTTGACCATGGCTGTTTCTGGAGCATGATGGTTCACAAGAAATTTGGGTGGTTGACATTGGTCCAGCATTGGTTGACATTGGACATCCACAAAGTTATGGGACCAGTGAATTAGTTCCCCAGAGTAAATTCCAAATGGTCATGTTTGTTTCCACAGGGGCTGTTTCAAAACAGAACCTATCCATATGGTGACATGGATGAGCTGTTGCAGAAATCAATGCTGTACGTTGCTCCTGTTGACCTAGCAGATTGGTGCGGTGGGTTACGTAAATGTGATGACAACGTTCTACCCTGCCTGAAGGTAGGATCCATATTGGATGGCTTCTCACACTAAAATTACAATGAGTAACGAGGGCAAAAAGACTGTTAAGGTGATGGATTTGATGTGCTGACACAAGCACAGGAGTTTGCATTTTGGACACATGAGTAACCACTGGGTGTTAACAAATGAGACGATAGCCCCCTGGAGTCAAATGTTTAGCACGTAGAGTCTAATAAACATGCATCCCCTTGCATGTATTTCTTGTGTGTTTGGGCATCCCCCACTCATAGGCTTAGCGTGACAAGCTGAATACATGGGCAGGCATTGTTCCCTGTTGCCCCTCAGCCCCCTCCCCTTTTCAGTATCCTCCTGCCCTCTACGATGACTCACAGCAACGGCGAACCATGGGAAGAAGCTGCACCAACTGTTTCTTTCTTCTGCGGTATGACGCCAGGAGGCGGTCCGGCACCTGCTATCCCTACTGACACATAGAGGTTCATACCTGAGTTTATACCTGCGAGCACTTGGCGGTTGGAATTAACTTTTTGCTAGGCACAGAATGCTGAGTTTATTGAGCAAATCGCGCACTTTATTGAGCACCTATAATGAAAATTGAAAGCGAAAGTAAACATTGAAATCAAAAGCAGCCAGTCTTTGCATGTTGTCACCACCTGGTATCTCACATCCACAGCTCACAGCGATATACTGGCAGGTAGAATCACACAGCTTTTTGGGGCTCTCGCCTGCTCTGGTTTTGGAAATCCCTCTTTGTTTACATAAAAAAACCCAATCAAACGTGCACCTCTTGTACCCCCTCTCAATCATCTTCTGCATTACCACACAGTGGGCAGAAAATATTCCTACTTGCAAGGGTGCTTTACACTTCTCCAAGTGTCCGAACCTCAGTCGGTTCTCATTCCCTGTAACCTGAGTCACTTGTTTCCCTGAAGAGATCCATCTCTGCCATCCGATTGAAACACTCCCGGTGGCCCCGTAGGTACCCTCTCAGTGAGTGTTTTTACACACACATTTCTCCTGCATGTTTGCTGTTACATCCTGAACTTTCTGTGTGTCTAAATCACTCACCCAGATCTTAAACATAAAGCTCTTTGAACTTCAACATAGAACTTCTCCCAGAACTTTTGTGTGTAAAATGTTCTCCTGGTAAACTTCTTTGCTCCAGGCAGCTGCGGTCACTTGGTTTCCATGGCAGCCCCTCATGTCTACAGCGCAGCTACCTTAGGCTACCTCAGGGCAGTGTGTGTTTGAAGAATGCATCCAGAACTTACTTGTGGACTTGTAAACCCAGAAGATTGAAAGTCCAGCACTTTAAGGTGTGTGTAAAAATGCCCACTGTCATCAGGGTACTGATGAGAAAAAGCATCAGGGAGGGTTCAGACTCGTTAATGACTGTCTTGCTTTTGGCAGGGCACCCATGTCAAGAAAATTCTGAGTCTCGTCTTCTCAATCTCATCTTGCCTTGGGCTGACACCCTTCTGCTGAACTTGGAAATGCAGCAGGGTTGTGTGGTGTCTGCACTCCATCATGCATACATGGTACCCCGTTGTATGCATGTGCCATCCTACGCACATACAGGCTGCTTTGTGGGATGGGTCTACCAGTTCTCTCTGTACATCAGGCCTAATCCAAATATCAGCAAAAGCCAGGATATCCATCACCCTCCCCCCACCCCCCGTAACTTCCCTGGGCCCCATATCCCAGGCAGCCACAGTACCCACAGATAAAAGCTGAAGTCATGTGGCTTTTGTCCCAGGCAAACAACCTGCAGCAATAGCTTTCTATGGAGTTTTGACCCTTCATGCTTGTTGCAAGCAAAAACGGTTACTTTCAAAATAGAAAAAATTATTAGTAACTTTTAACCAATCAGTGTGCAACAGCGTTTTAGCTTTGCTCCCACATACATTCCCAGTACAGTAACCCTAACTGTCCTGTGGATCCCCCCACCTGCTCATTTATTAATATGCATTGGTTCCCCCTTCACCCCAATTAAAACATTGCATGCTTCCATGGTGCCAACATCTGTAAGAGTTCTAGATGAGTTGGCATGTGCACTGATGTGCCTGTGACAGAAATGATGTAGTAGGGCCAGGTTTGTCGGGAGTGCGTCTTGTCAGATTATGGCCCAAACAGCAGGCACTCAGTCTCTTGGGAATTAAGCATACAGTCATTATTCTATAACATGAAGTCTCTTACATACAGATGCACTTCATCATACATAGAGTCTCTATACTCTCTTTCTTCTCTAATGTTGGGAAGCAGCCCATAGGCACCCTACTTTCCTAATACTAGCCCAGCCAGACCCCTTGCTCTGGCTAGCTCTACAAAGTCTCGCTGAAGTCACTCACTGTTTCCTTCCAGAATACCCTGGACAGCATCACTCAGGCATCCAGTTCCGCTAGGTGGCCCGGCAAGATCAGGACCCTGGGCAGCCATCATCAGCACTCTCTTATTCAGTAGAGTTCCTTTCTCTCTTTCTGCCAGGTACAGACTGACTCTCTGTCTGCAGGCTGCTTCTTCTTATACCCCAAATGGGAGTGGCTGAGCCTCCAGTATCCCAGCCCTTAAAGGGCCAATGGCTGCTCGCCTTCCTTAAAGGGGCAGCCGCCCTATCAGGCTGCGCCCTGCTACAAATGTCTATGTAGTTTAATAGCTACCTGGATTGACAGTGCAGGTGCAGCAACACACCCAGCATAAGCTTTGCAAAATCTTTTTCAACCTATAGCTGGCCTGTAACCAATAGCAGCTCATGCTCAGCATGCAGTCAGTCCCATAAGGACACATGACCAATAGTGGCCAATAGCTGCTCATGTGTGGCGTGCAGTCAATCCTAGGTAAGCAGCCACCCAGCTCTTTAAGCTCTTCAAAAAGTTTGGTGCGTAGTCTCCAGAGTTCACAGACGCCAGCACAGCACTCATGGAGATACATGCCGAAAACTCCTTATGCTTGTTATCGCACTCTAGGCCTTCCTTTCTGCTGCTGAACAGAACCTGTGAGCAATCCAACAGATCCAAGCCTACTGCTGTCATTGGTGTGATGTGATGTCAAGGCAAAGAAAGGCTTTCACCCAATCTCTGGCTGGGATAGTAGGGTGCACCACACCGTGAAGGTGGCTGCTGCTTTGGTGCCATGCGATTTACTACCTCTGGTAACAATGGACCATGCTGGGGAGGATCGAAGGCATGCAAGGGCAGCTGATGTGCGCAGAGAGGTACCTGTCGGGAGGTACCTTCAGTCACCAATGCCATGCGCAGGGCTGTACCCACTGAGAGGCTGGTGGTCTGGGTGAAGGAGAAAAGTACAGACTTGTGGGAGAATGTTCCAGCCTCGTGGGGAGATGCTGAGTGGGTCGCAAACTTCAGGGTGCCCTGTCCTGCAGATGACCAAGATCCTCAGGGCATGAATGGAGAAACAGCATGGTGATGTGGTCCCCCCATTCCCATGGAGAAGTGCATTGCCATCACCATCTGGAAGTTCGCCACTCCAGACTCCTGACACTCTATCATTCAGAAATTTGGTGTTGGAACATCCATGGTGGGCACCATACAAATGGAGGTTTGCAAAGCAATTATGGAAGTGCTGCTGGACCATAATGGAGTGGTTTTTGGCAGGAGGAGCTCCCGAACTGTATAGGGGTGATCAGTGGGAGCCATATTGCCATCATATGCCCACCCCATAGCAAGGATGACTAACTTAACTGGAAGGAGTTTTTCTCTGTCACTCTCCAGGCCATAGTGGACCACCATGCTTGGCTCTTGAACTTAAGGGGATACACCGCAAGAGTCATGGTGTCTGGGGTGGGGTTGGGCATGGAGGGATGTCTGCCAGTGGTCATGGTTTCTATGGTGGATGCAGGAGCAGTTGCAGCAGCCGGAGTGGTTGCAGTGGGAGCGGGTGGAGGGGGAGCCATATCCACCCACTTCTGGCCCCTTGCAAAGGTGCAGCAGACATACAGGTGGGATGCAACGATGGCTTCATCCACACAGAGGAACCAGTCAGGAACTCATAACACAGTGATGTTTGCTTCCCACCACTGGAGGCAAGGTTGTTGTCCTGGATCTCCTTGTACCTGCGTCTCAGGACTTTGACCACTGCTGGCACTGGTTCATGTCCCCGTTATAGCCCTGCAGTGCCATTTGTACCAAGATTTCCTGGGACACTTCCTCACTCCTGTAGCACTTCACCAGAGTAAATTGGACATTATGCTCCCCCCATAGAGTGATGAAAGCTGTGGTCTTTTCTTCGGTTCTGGGAATGCAGCAGGAGAGAATCTGTAGGTGGAAAGTGACTGAGATTGCACAGTGGTTGTAGGAGTGCTGGTTGTTGCCGGGCTATTGGCTTGAGCCATGGCCCGGCAATGGCGATCCTCTGCAACTCATTACGGGGAATGCAATGGCTAGTAAAGAGCAAGCACTGACACTTACTGCCAACCAAGAAGTGCTGGGAGAAGGCGTGTTTGAAAATGGCACAGTGGGCTTTTAAGGCAGATCTTACATGTGTGCCAGTGAGAACGAGAATAGAGAGAGGGGTCAGAAGTGGTTGCTCCTTGGAACATTGTAGGATTTTTGTCCTCGACTGTGTGATGCTGGCGGACCTGCACACAACGTAATTGATGGGGCATGGACATGTGGGTGCACGTTGGCCCTGCATTTACTGCACAATGGGGGCTGCATGTTCGGTGAGTGATGGCCACATGTCCAGTGGGGGCAAACACCTAATAAACAGGCCGGGGGACACCCACCTGGTGTAGGCTACTGTCTCAATTGTTAACACCCATTGTCTCTAAAGTCTTAAAAATAGAAATCAGTCAAAGATCTTTAGAAGACGAATGAGACAATAAAAAGAGAGTAAGGAAAATGGAGGTACAGAGAATAATTAAAAAGAAACTTGATTCTTCTCCACTGTTCTTTCGTCCTTTGTGCTCTTTTCGTTCTAAATTAGCAGGCGAGGAGGCTCCAGAGGATATTTTATGTGTTTCTCAGGAGTCGTTCTTGATAATTTGATTAGTCTGAAATTAGGATGATTGAAAGAGCCCAGTAGAGCTACTACTGCAGTATGACAAAGAATCAATCAGTCAAATCATGTTATTGTTTGACCATTGGTCCCCTACAATACACCAAGCAACCAAGTATAATAAGAAAATAAATATACAAAAATAAAACAATATAAAATATGAAATATAAAAATACAAAAATATAGGTTTCAAATGAAATGATTAATCAAAAGTCTCATGCTGCCAACTATAAAGTTTATACACTCTATGCAGTTTTCTTATTAAGTGCTACCAATTTACAACAACGAAGAGTCAGGAGAGCGTGCGCATAGTCAACGACTTTCTTTACAACGTGGTCTTTAGAATTTGCCAGTAACGATAACATTTTTGCTTTTACCTCCCAATCAAACCTATCCAGGAGCAGTGGCATTAACATTTTCTCCCTTATCGCCTTTGAATAGGGACACTTAAATAAATAATGGGTAAGATTTTCTATTAAAGAATAAATATAAGGAGACAATCCTTTCCAGCCACCCCTGACAACATATTCCAAACAGAAAAGGGATATTGTGTTTGTCCTGTTGGTCCCAAACTTAAGCAATGAAGACGAAATAGTTCAGAACAGATTATGTCTTTTATTGAACCAACCTCTGAAGGTGAGAATGTGCAAACCTTCGGACCACACAGGGTTCTTCATCATCAGGCAACTGAATGCTACAATTTCACACTTTCAGATTCCTGATGAAGGCCTCTGTGTGGCCTGAAAGCTTGCATGCTCTCACTAACAGAATTGGGTCCGATAAAAGACAGCATCTGGACTATTTTGTCTCTAGACAGAAAGGGATGTTTATGTTTCATGTCCGATTGTGTGTATTATTACAATGAAAATGTCTACAGTTTCACAGATGGAGTTAGCACCATACAGAACACAGAAAAGGCAAGGGTCTTGGCATCCAATCTACTAGACAAGACCAAGCACAGGACAAGTTAGCCATTGTATACCTCATTAACCTTGTCATTTGTGTTTCACAGGGCTAGCTGTGCATGCCACTGTGCACAGAACACCGTTAACACAGAGGTTTCTAGCTTTTGGGTCATGACTCTGTGTGGGATTACACTATCTGTGTAATCCTGATTCATATTTGATATACATTTCATGTCTTTCTCGCTGTTGTGGGTCATGAAATTAAATCTCAAAATTTTGGAAACTGCTGCTTTAACATGTGGTGCCATTTCATCTCTGACTTTCTAGAACCATCTCACCATCTTGGCACTAATGGCAGCGGAGGCAACAATACTTCGCCACCAGCTTTTCTACCGGATTCAGAACCAGCTGATGCTGCCTGTCACAGGGACCATATTTGATAGCATTACCCGGGAGCACCTGGATGACGGGTTACTCAGCTGCATCAAGTACTTTCTCAACTACAGCTTTTACAAATTTGGATTAGAGGTGAGCAAATATCAGGAGAGGAGCGTATCTCCTGGGACTTTTAGTACAATGAGAGAAACTGGAAAGAACAGAGTCAGATAGGAGGGACATAATTTGATACACCAAGATTGTTCAAGAAGGAAGCCAGTGAAAAGCGTCCAGTAAAAGAGACTGAACAACATACAATGAGGTACCCTCAAAATGTTGAATCAAGGTTTCTAAAACTACCACATTAGGCATTGTTAGGGGCCCAGCAGTAGTTTGCCGAGGCATTAAAAAAGCCTGCAAAAAGCATACATAGAATGACAAATAAAAGAAAGTTGAATTCACAGCTGGGGTAAGCAAGCACAACACAACGGACTTCCCACACATCCACCTGCATGCAGTATGTTTCCACGGTCGGTATATACAGAAAATGAATGACTATATCAGATTTGTACAAATACAGACCTTTCAAGGTTTGAAGTACTCCTTTGGCCAGAGATGAGTAAAGTTTGCACACACATCTCATCAGAGTAAGAAAGCACCAGCTGGGTGAAGGTCATCGCTCAGAGATTCTGCATGGAGAGGACTGCTTGGAAGTGGTACTGAGTGTGGACATTTCTGCCCTACTCTTTCTGGGCCAGGCCATGCAATGTTGGCTAGCTGAGCTCCAGTGCCACAGTGAAGCGCTGTTTTCTTTTCCTCCCCAAGTGGATTTGCTGCTTCCATGACATGACTGGATTTGGGGCTTGTAGACTGAACATTAGTCTGCAAGGTGGGGCTATTCAGGGACGGTCTTAGCACAAGATGGGCAGAGTGACTGCTCGAAGTCCTGTAATTTTTCTCTACTTCAGGGAACTCCACACAGTGGCCTTCCATTTCCACCAGGGTGGAAGACCCACTACTCCCTCCCAGCAGGGTCCCAAACACAACCCCCTTTAAGCCCTGAAGAACTCTGAGTCCTCCTGATCCCTACCGTGGCCTTGTTAATCTTTGCCCTGAGCCCTGCAAATTCTAAAGTCAGTTCCAAGGACGTTGCAAGAAAGGCAAATACCATTTGAGGTTGCAGCAGCAGAAACTTCATATCCAAGACCTGGGAGGTAATAGCACTAATCTATTCAGCACTAGCTCGGCTGGATAGATTAGTGCTAGCTGGATAGAATAGCAGTAGCTGGAGCGCTGCATCCATCTTGGAGCACCACATTTCAAGAAAAATGTAGACACAGCGGAGAGCAACAAGGGTGATAATGGGTTTGGAATACAAGAGGCATCGGGAAAGGTTGAAGGAGCTAGATATGTTTAACCAAGAGAAAATAAAACTAAGGGGGAGGACACAATAACAGTTTTCATACATTTAAATGCTGTCACAAAGCAGTTGTTCTCCAATGCCATGAAGGTAGGACATTAACCAACAGACTGAAACTTCGGAAAGGTAGGCTTTGGCCAAATAGTAGGAAGAACTTCTGAAATGTAAGAATGTTTGGGCAGTGGAACAAGTTGTGGAATCTCCTTCATTGGAGGTTTTTTGAGAAGAGGATGGAGAAACGTCTGTCAGGGATGGTGTAACTTTAGTGAGTGCCTCAAGGCAGTGGTTGGACTAGATCAGGGGTGGGGAACCTCAGGCTTGCGGACCAAATGCTGCTCACAGCTAGTTTTTAATTGGCCCCTTTCCAGTTCTCTGATCTGGCCCCCAGATGCAGTTCCTGTCCCCAAACACTGAAAAACAGAGCCCAGGGTAAGGGAGAAGAGATGAGGGACTGCATACAAGGATAGGAGACAGACCCATTGTACAGACTCATGATCTGAATCACATGAATGTCCTCTTTATGAGTGGTCTCCTACCCCCAACTTCTATCTGGCCTTTGGAACTTGCACTAATTTTCAAAGTGGCTGCTGGGAAGGAAGTGTTTCCTCACCCCTTGACTAGATAATGTTTGAGCTCCCTTCTCCCCGTATGATTCTGTGATTGGCACATGAACATGACCCCTTGCTGACCACAGATTCTGGCCTTCAGAGGTGCCAAGGTGGGACATGGAGTCAATGCTTTGCAGGCGTGTTCCTATCCCTGCCTTGGAACACCTGAGCCTTAAAGCAAGAGTGTAACTATCTCCACTGGATGAGTATTTCCCCTTCTCAGGGCCCATTCATTGTGCCAATTAAACTGGAGTTTGGCTTTGTGTATCCTATTAACTGTATCTAACAACCTTCCGTAGGGATAACCTTTTAAAATGTAAACAGTCTGGATGGCTTCCTGAATTGCAGTGAGAGCTAACTCACTTGTGGATGGAGCTGCTGCTGCTGGGCTCACTGTGTTCTTCTGTTCTTCCAGATGTGTCTTGTCGCTGCCGTCAATGTCATCAAACAACGCATGGATTTGTATGCCCTCATGCATGCCGGCTGGCTGATTTACCTGCTGAGCCATCGCCGAAGGAAAGCAATGGCTGAAGTGTGGCCAAGATACTGCTGTTTCCTTGCCAGTCTCCTGGTCTTCCAGTATTTGTTGTGCATTGGCATCCCTCCTGCTCTCTGTCAAGGTAAATATTCATTGTTCATTGTGTGGGAGGGCAGGAGTGAGAGTGCCAGAGAGAATCCCTGGATGATTGATAATGAGTAACTGGATGATAAATCGTCTGGTTAGCTTTGCAGAGGGACATGAGTCGATCCATTTGGTCTAGCTTTGCAGAGATACATGAGGTGATCCATTTGGTCTAGCTTTGCAGAGGGACATGAGGTGATCCATTTGGTCTAGCCTTGCAGAGATACATGAGGTGATCCATTTGGTCTAGCCTTGCAGAGATACATGAGGTGATCCATTTGGTCTAGCCTTGCAGAGATACATGAGGTGATCCATTTGCCCTGAAAGCAGCAGTCTTCCTGCACTGGGCACCAAGAGAGAGAGAGTTTCCATATAGCGCCCAAAGCCTATCTCCCCCAAGCTCCATCCTGAGATTCCTTCTTAAGAACCCACCAACCTCAGAGCCAGGAACCCTGGCCTGTTCCAGCAAAAGAAGGCATCAGCTGCTTTCCAGAGACTGCCATTTGCCTGCATGCTTTGATTCAAATATGTCTAGGCTGCAACCTCAGAAATTAGCTTTAAGACGCTTTGTGTAATGAAAATAATCCCTTTGCCAACAGATTATCCATGGAGAACCTCTCGCTGGGCGATCCACTCAAATCTGATTAAGTGGTTGTATCTGCCCGACTTTGCCAAGAGACCTGAGGCCAGTTTCCTCCTGCGTGAGTCTAAAGCTCAGAGAGAGCTGTTTCGCTATTTCTGGTTCCTTTTGCACCCGTGCATTACTACAACCAGTATCATGTTATGAAATGTTACCAGAAGGAGTCTGCTTTACGATGCTAAGAAGCTGCTTTCCTCTCTCCGAACAGATGACTTCGTGCTTCTGCTCTTTGCCTCTCTCCAGTGGCAAGTGTTTGAAGACGAGAACAGAGGGTGTGTACGGATGCAGGCGGGAGATAACGTGGAGATCAGTCGAGAATTAGACCAAGCTGACCTTGCCCAGTACAGCCCAGTACCAAATTTTATCTACTGTAGGTAAGAGCCAGGAGACTGGGATCTGGATTCCGAGGGTGTTTGGATTGAGGATTTTGGTTTGGGTCACTATAGCAGCTAGCAGAGTGTTGCTGAGCTCATGAAACTCTTACAAGCCAATTGAATTTCTCATGGGTGCATTCACATATCATCCTCCAAGTGGGGGAAGTTAACGTGGTGTGTGGCCTCCCGTGGAGCCTTAAGGGAAGGCCAGACGGAAATTTAAACAAACAAACACATACATACATACATACATACACTGTGCTCCCTGCAGGGTGGTTGTAATGAAATGACTCTGTGCTGGTTATAAATTATTCCAGGAACAGGTCCCCAACCCACTAAGCAGTAAGCACAGCAGGTTATCTCCACCCAGTGTTGTTTTATTATTTCATAAACAATGGTCCAACAACCAAACACCTTTTACAAAGCCTTTATCTTAGGCTATCAGCTTCCCTCACAGGCGGCCACTCCTTTACAAGGCTGAGCTTTAAATTAAGCTCTCAGACCTGGTTCCACTGGTCAGCCACCATCTCCAGGATGAGCTCTTGTACCTTGGGACACTGGGAGAAGCCCCCAACCTCCTCCCCACTTCTCTTGGGAAACTGCTGAGGTAAGCTTCACTCATGTGAATGTCAGGCGTTCCTACCAGGGATGGGGTTCCACAGGGGGGGGTGGCTTCCAGTACGGGGGGGACACAGGAGACCCTGGACGGCTGCGGCTCGCATCTCCATGGGCAGTGGGTCCGATGCAGCCACAGGCGGACGCTTTGGCCCCCCTGCAAGAGACACAAGCCGCTCCAGAGGAGCAGAGAGCCGCCGCTGATGCCGCCGAGAAGAACGGGCGCATGCGCAGTAGCGCAGAGGCCCCCAGGCACTCAGAGCGCCTACGCGAACAGGTACATCTGGGAGGACCGGACGCTGGCTCAAATGGAGAAGCATCTTTGCTCTTCTCCATTTGAGGTAGCAACGTATTTATCTTGAATTGTGAGTGGAATCATAAGTCACAAACGATTTGTGAAATCTAGCTATAGCTGTCTACTAAAGGGTTATAGATGGGCAAGCCCATCTTAGCTGATTGGTGTAGACAGCTCTCTAGGGACTAGGGCTGTTTTAAAACAGCCATTCAATTTTCGTGAGACTGTTCCACAAAAAACAATGGCTGTTGGAATTCCAACCAGAATTCTAATTGATTGAAATTATCAATCGGAATTCTGATAGGCTGTCCTGCTCATGTGCAAAATGGTGGTGGCCGTACTATGGGTGTGGAAAAGGACACTGGCCAGAACGGCACTGCTATTTTGTGCATGTGCAGTATGACCAAGTGCTATTTTGCACATGTACAAAATGGCTAAAAAAAATTCAGTCGCTCCAGTGAATGAAAGTCGGAGTGATCAGTTGTTCCTGTTTTCGCTGGAATGATCGAACTGACTGGATCCATCAGAAATGGGATCCGATTGGTAACAAACTTTCAGCCCTACTAGGGACCATGCGGTTTGTAGATTCTGTCTTGACTTCAGAGATGTGCAAAAGACGGATCCAGTGGGGTCGCAGGCAGGAGTCGAGGGCCATAGCTGCTTAAACCTTTATTGAGTGCATGGCCACCAATACTGGTATATGGAAAAGTACCTCTGAATCTTTCATGCTGACCACTGTCCCTCTCTTGCAGGTCCTATTTGGATATGGCCAAAGTGGTTGTGTTCAGCTATCACTTTTGGTTTGTCCTCGGCTTGATTTTTCTTACTGGGACAACACGGATCAACATCTTCTGCCTGGGCTATCTGGTGGCCTGTTTCTACTTTATGCTCTTTGGGGGAAGCCTTCAGCTGCAGCCAGTCAAGAACATTCTCCGGCTCTGGGACTATTTGATTGCTTACACGGCCTTCGTTATAGCGATGAAGAACCTCTTAGCAGTAAGTACTGTCTTCCAGCAACTAGCTGAATATGGGCCAAAGACATTCCTTCTTATTACAGTTAAACCTCTGTATAACGGACCCTGCTTAGACTAACTATCTCAGCTCTAGTAGCCATTTCTATCAATTACATATTGCTCCTTATAGTGAACACCCTTATATAATTAACATTTTATCTGGTCCCATGGGTTCGTTATAAGGAGGTTATACTGTATTTGGACTCTGATAGCAGGTAGCAGCTCCAGCTGAAAGGAAAGCCTCCTTGTCCAAGTTACAAAACAAAAACAAAGCAGGAAATAGACATGCATGTGAAAACAGACATGTGGGCGGCACAGCAGCTCCCTGGCCCTGGAAATACCAACCACAATTTCTACGGGTTGGGGAGGGACACTGACCAAATGTGCCTGCGGCCGGAGAGCCGTCTTGCCACCCGCAAGGTGGGGGTCAACAGATGTACAGGTGGCTGGCCCTGCCCCTAGTACCCTGCCATGATGGGCCGCCATGGTGCACCCCACCCTGCAAGTGGCAGGGCCAAACAGACGCATTGGCCTCCTGTGGCCCACATAGGTGGCCCTTGGTCCGGTGTGTGCACCCAGGATCATATGGGGGTCTCATTCTGGGCTAGCCGCCTACCCGCCCTGAGGCAGTCCAGATTTAATTTTATTTATTTGTTCATTTATTTATTTATCTATCGACTCTCTTCTATCCTGCACCCTTCTGCTCACAGAGCAGCTCGGGGCAGCTTACAACACAAGCAGTCAATCTACAATTTAAAACACAATTTACAAATTATTAAAAATATACTAATATACTAAAATGGCCGAGCCAAACCCCCTCCCTTAACCCACCCATCCTACCCGCCTCCCTCTCCAAAGGCCCGGCAGAACAGCCAGGTCTTACACTGTCTTCAGAAAGAGGGGAGGTCTGGGGCCAAGCAGGCATCCGTCGGGAGGGAATTCCACAGCCTAGGAGTGGCCACTGAGAACGCCCTCCCCATTGTTGCCACCCGGAAAACCCGGAGGACTTCGAGTCGAGTGTTCCTGGCCAACAGCAGGGGCCATAATATGACCCAAGGCCTGAGGTTAACATCTGGCAGTGCCAAAACAGAGGTGTTGGTGGCTCCGGGGCCACAGTAGACCACCTTCAGGTTTGTTTTTACCCAGTGTCTAAGGCAACTATTCTGCAGTGTCTTTCACATGGGCAGGTCAATGAAACTTTGGATCAGAAGAAAGGGAAACATTATCATTATTTGATAAGATTGGGAATGGAGGCATGGAGAGGAAAATGGCTTTACAAGGTCACACAGGGAATCAATGGCCAATTTAGGAATTGAATGCAGGTCTCCAGAGGTCTCATCAGACCATGCGGGTCTCATGTTGTAATGTCCAAATCATCCTCCCCTTCCACAGCCACAGAGTGGCCAATATGCTGTTGAAGTGGTGCTTTTTTGCTGTGCAGGAGAGGTAGGAGGTGCAGAGCATGGGGTAAAAGCCCACACTTTCTGTATCCTGTAGCGGTAGCTTTTGGAAGGAAGGTGGGACGAGGGAAGGGAGCTTGAGGGTAGGACAATGGGGTTCACAGGGATGCAGTTAAGTGACTTTGTTGGTTAAAAGCTTCTTCCTCTGTGATGGTGCAAGGGTAATCAACTATGAAAGCTACTGCTGCCTGAGACTGCATAGTGACTGTGCTGGTCCTTTAGGAGAGGACTATCTGTCACTTGGATTGGGATAAATGGCATCGTCCTCTCCAGATGCTTTAGATATAGTAACTACAAAAGGAGTATCTTGCTGGCAGTTTGCACTAGTTTGGAGTGAAACAGCCAGTGCAATTAGAGCCTAGTAGGGCGCAATGGAAAAGGAGGCACTGACACTCTCCTCTGTCTCTTCTTTCACCGTAGATTGGAGCCTGTGCCTACCTCAACAAGTTGATGAGACACCACTGCTGGTTAATACAGACCTTTGGCATGTTCTGCACCATTCCAGGCTATGATGTGGGTAAGGTGTAAGCAGCATTGCAACAATAATGAAAGAGAGGAAGTACGGCATAAAGTCCCTCATGGGAGACTCTTGAGGAAATTAAACAGCCATCGGATAAGAGGCAGTGTCCTGTCGTGGATCGGCAACTGGTTAAAAGATAGGAAGCAAAGAGTAGGACTAAATGGTCAGCTCTCACAGTGGAGAGAAGTAACTAGTGGAGTGCCTGAGGGATCTGTACTAGGGCCGGTGTTGTTTAATATATTCATTACGATCTGGAGAAAGAAGTAAAGAGTCAGTTGATCAAATCTGCAGATGACACAAAGTTATTCAAGGTAGTTAAAGCCCAAGTGGACTGTGAAGAATTGCAGGAGGATCTCGCGAAACTGGGTGACTGGGCATCCAAATGGCAGATGAAATTTAATGTGAACAAGCGCAAAGTGATGCACATAGGGAAAAATAACTATATGTATACAATGCTGGGTTTTAAATTAGGAGTTAACACTCAGGAAAGGGATTCATTGTGGACAATACATTGAAATCTTCAGCTCAGTGTTCAACAGCGGTCAAAAAAGCAAACGGAATGTTAGGAATCATTTGGAAAGGGATAGAGACTAAAACTGAAAATATTGTAATGCCTGCTATGGTACTACAGCACCTGGAGTATTGTGTGCAGTTCTGGCCATCCCATCTCAAAAAAGACATAGTAGAACAAGAAAAGGTGCAGAGAAGGGCAACGAGAATGATCATGGGTATAGAACGACTTCTGTATGAAGAGAGGCTGGATAGGTTGGAGCTCTTCAGCTTGGAGAAGAGATGAATGAGAGACGTGTATAAAATCATGAGCGGTGTGGAACACATAAATAGGGAGCAGTTATTTATCCTCTCTAACAGTACTAGAACAAGGGGACACTCCATGGAATTAACTGGTAGCAGATTTAAAACAAACAAGAGAAAGTATTTTTTCCACTCAGCGCACAATTAACTTGTGCAACTTACTACCAGAGAAAGTGGCCACGGCCGGTAGTGTTGCTAGTTTTAAAAATGGACTGGATACATTCTTGGAGGATAGGTCCATGAATGACTATTAGCCATGTAGGTTTTGGGAACGTAACCTCTTACTGTTGGGGGCTGGAACAACAGGGAATGGATTGCCCATTGTGACCTGTTGGGTACTTCTCCCAAGAGACAGAGATTGGCCTCTGTCGGAGACAGGATACTGGGCTTGATGGACCACTGGTCTGACCCAGTATGTCACTACTTATGTTCTTATGCACGACTGTAGCTTCTTGCTGACAAATCATATGCTCTGCTGTATCTATCACACAGGATCCAAGGTCTGGGTTAAAATACATGCCTGAGCCTCTGGGAAGGGTGGAATATAAATTTAAATAAATAAATGTAATGGTTGTCATGAGAGAACAGACTCTTACTCCTGTCCTATCCCATCTGGTAAGCGCTCTCTCTCTCTCTCTCTCTCTGTGAATGAACCAAAGTGAACTTGAGCTCATGGTGTGTGTCAAAATACTAGAATTAGGGGAAACCCTATAAAATTAATTGGCAGCAGATTTAAAATAAATAAAAGGAAGTAATTTTTCAGTCAACACACAACTAACATGTGGAAGCCATTGCCAGAGGATATTGTAAAGGCCAACAGCATAACTGGGTTGAAAAAAAGAGTTGGATAAGTTCTTAGAGGATACGTCCCTAAATGACTATTAGTCCAGTGGGTCAGAGGCGGAGAACTGTGACTGTTGGGGGTTGGGAGTGAATAGCAAGAAATGGGTCACTTCTTTTTGACCTGTTGTGTACATCTCTAAAGCAAATTGGTTGCAGTCGGAGACAGGATGCTGGGCTCGATGGACCGTCCGACCCAGTCTGGCATCTCTTATGTTCATGTGTATGTGCGTGTGAGAGAAGAGAACTACACAATTTGTTCTTGTATTTCAAATATAACTTTCAATTAAATGGTATAAAAGTTCATATAGCACCTGATCAAGAATAGATTAAAGTCAGGGGAAGACTCACATTCAGTTCAGTTCAGTTTATTAAGCATGGCCAAAGACCATTGCATCCAGAAACAAAAAAAAACATACAACATACCTAATAAAACAAAATGCATACAAAATGCAAACATAGCAAATAGTAGCAAAAACGTAAAAAGACACATATCCACGGGATATAAACAATAACACTTTGCCGAAATAGGGAACCACCGCCAAACCCAGAATTCCAGTAAACCAGTTCCCTATGTAATTAGGGATGACATTAGTGGACTAAAAAGGATAGATAGCTTTAAATTCCAGAAATTTTGCCCTATAAGACACCGCTTGCAGTAGAAAGGAGGCAACATCTTTGATGGTTAGGGGATCAGCACTATCAATAAGTAACCCCAAAAGGGCACCTGCTGATCTGCTGGGGAATCTGGCAGCATGGGGCGCAATAAACCGAACTCTGATATCATCATACATATGGCAAGAAAAAACAATGTGCTCCATCGTCTCAACTGCCCCCTGGTCAAACGGGCACAACCTTTCCATAAAGGGAATACCCTGGAAATGACCCTCCAGAACACTAGAGGGGAACGAGTTAGCTCGAGCCCTGAAAAATAAGGCCTTAGCTTCCTGTGAAATGGGGCAACCTAAGTAGTGCGCCATTTGCCCCAGCTCTGGTGCCCAATCGAGATATGCTCGCAGATGTGCTGAGAAGTTGATAAGTCCCAACTCTTCCTGCCTGCCAATATCGCTTGACCTTAACAAAATTTCCTTCCTGATCATGCCCATGGATTTGTGGAGTAGATATTCCCTAGGAATCCCTGATTCCAAAAGACAAATCTCCATCTTCTTCAACCAAGGGTCAGTAAAGAGGTCAGAATACACTTCTTTCAATAAGACTGAGCCGCAGCCGGAAAGCAGTTTAATCCAAAATTTCAAAGCTAGGTTCATAGCAGCCTACTGCCAACTGATCTGGCCCAGTTCAACCCAGGCAACTACATGTGGTGTGCTCTTAGGGTTCCACAAAATTCCCATTAGGAATCTAGCTTGTATCCCGTTCACCATGGGCGCAAGAAACGGGGCCCACAGCTCTGCCCCATATAAAAGCTGTGCCTTTACCTTGGCGTTAAGTACCTGGATTGGCAAGTTTATAGGGGCTCTTCCCTGGCTCCTGAAGAGCCTAAGAATAGTCTGGGAAGTCCCTCGCGCCATAACAATGGCTCTATCAACATGACCCTTCCAAGAACCAGTCCTATGGAAAAGAAGACACAAGCAGCGGAAGGAAGATACGTGTTGTATCAGTTGGCCCCCTATATTCCAAATGTGGATTTTCTTCCTAGCTGAAAAGACCATGATTTTAGATTTTTGATAGTTCAGAGTTAGCTTGTTAGTCATACAGAAGTCGACACAAAAGCATTCAGCTGCCGGACCAGCCCAACTCGGGTCTGTGACAGCAGGGCCATATCATCCGCATACCCCAATCAGCCAATAGATTGGGAGCCCAATCTATCTGGGTGGAAAGAATCTCTCTTCCGCCATTTGACTGAACACCTTATTAATAAACAAGTTGAAAAGCAACGGCGTCAGCTCGCATCCCTGCCTAACGCCTACCTTGGTGGCTACAGGGGCGGTGACATGGCCCACAGAATCCATCCTAACCACCAAAGAAGAATGGCGGTGCAGGGAAGAGATTAACCCAACAAGCCTTCTATCTACCGAGGTACTCACATTGGACATTGGATCTTAGCAGTATGGTTAGTTACACTGGTTTCTGCCTTGGCTTGCACACACTCACTCTTTGTCTTGTTTCTGCCTTGCACACTCCTGTTCCCTTTCTTGGTCCTAGTCTGTGTCTTGTTCCCACCTCGCGGGGGATAGAGAATAAGAAAAAGAGGCTTCCTACCTTCCTCATGGCTGCTCTTGCATGTTATTCACACCCAATGCAAGGGCATGGAGTGGTACACATGTGGGATCCTGTAGTGCAATTTCACCCATGTGCCAGGATGTGTAGCAGCCTCCACCACTGCTTTCCCACTGCAGTACTGGTCTCTGTCAGACTGGGGTTGCTGTGCTCTACCCCCAGTATGCTGGTAGCAGGCTTGGATGCTGTGGGGGATTGGATGAGGGCTAATTGACTGAAGCTGAATCCTGACAAGATGGAGGTGATGTTAGTGGGTAAGGCGATGGAGTTGGTGGCTCCCATTATTGATGATGTCTGCCCTCCATTGGCCTCCCAGGTACGGAGTCTGGGGGTGCTCCTTGATGCGCAGCTCCGCCTGGATCTCCAGGTGGAGACTGTGGTGAGGAGTGCTTCCCACCAATTACATCTGGTGTAATTGGTGGGAAGACTTTGGCTGTTTGTTTCAGACTCTGACCTGGCCACAGTCATTCATGCTTTCATCACCTCTACTGTCAGACTACTGTAATGCATTCTATGTGGGGCTACCCATGGTGACGGCTCGGAAATTGAAGCTGGTGCAGAATGCAGCGGCCCGTCTCCTAGTGGGACTGGGCCGCCGGAAGCACATTACACCAGTGCTCCGTTCTCTGCACTGGCTGCTAGTGGTTTTTCGGACCCGATTCAAGGTGTTGGTCTTGGCCTATAAAGCTCTAAATGGCCTGGGCCCTACCTATTTGCATCCTAGATTTGCATCCTAGATCGACCCCTGGGGTCATGCGGGGGTACCCTGCTCGAGGTCCCTTGCGTTTTTCGGGGAGCCATGCAGGGGAGGGCATTCTCAGTGGCTGCACTGCAGTGTTGAATTCCCTTCCAATGGAGGCCCGGTTGGCCCCGGATCTTTCCTCCTTTCGGAGAAGTTTTAAGAGCTGGCTGTTCCACCAGACGTTTAGTGGGGGAGTTGGGTAGTGGTGGTGGGGGTACTGGGTATAGGGGGGTGGGATGTTATTTTTTCCTCCTTTTATGATGTTTTTATCTTAAGAACATAGGAAGTGCCATACTTGGTCAGACCAATGTCCATCTAGCCCAGCAGCCTGTCTCCGACAGTGGCTAATCACGGTGCCTTGGGAGAAGCACCCAACAGGTCACAATGGGGAATCCATTCCCTGTTCTTTCCCCCCAGCTTCCATCACATTTCCTGATCCTGTCTGGCTAATAGCTGCTAGTGGACCTATCTTCCAGAAACTTGTCCAAACCTCTTTTAAACTCAGCTATAGTACTGGCTTGTACCACAGCCTCTGGCAGTAGATTCCACAACTCAATTATACGCTGAGTGAAAAAAATATTTTCTTTTATTTGTTTTAAACTTGCCACCCATGAGTTTCATAGAGTGTCCCCTAGTTCTAGTACTAGCTGAGAGGGTAAATAACTGCTCCTTGTTTATTAGTTCCACATCACTCATGATTTTATAGACCTCTATCATATCTCCTCTCAGTCGTCTCTTCTCCAA
>QEPC01006715.1:1426215-1437204 GCA_003113815.1 Sphenodon punctatus | reverse complement strand
TCCCTTTTTAAATATCGGGGTTACATTTGCCACCCTCCAGTCCTTGGGTACAGTGGCAGATTTTAGTGACAGGTTACAAATGACTAACAGTAGGTCTGCGATTTCATATTTTAGTTCCTTCAGAACTCTGGGGTAAATGCCATCTGGCCCTGGTGACTTGTTAGTATTCAGTTTTTCAATTTGCCCTAGAACATCCTCCAACGTCACATTGATTTGTAACAGCTCTTCCAATTCCTTGCCCACAAAGCAAGGATCCAGAGTGGGTAGCTCCCCCAAATCCTCCGCAGTGAAGACCGACACAAAGAACTCATTCAGCTTCTCTGCAATGTCCTTATCCTCCCTGAGCACCCCTTTTACTCCCTTGTCATCTAATGGCCCAACTGACTCCCTAGCAGACTTCTTGCTTCTGATGTATTTGAAAAGGTTTTTGTTGCTTGTTTTTGCCTCTTTAGCAAACCTCCCTTCAAAAACTCTTTTGGCCTGCCTTATTAACATTTTACATTTACGTCGTTGCCAGTGTTTATGCTCTTTCGTATTATTTTCATTGAGAATAGCCTTCCATTTCTTAAAGGATGCCTTTTTGGCTCAAATAGCCTCCTTCACCTCCCCATTTAACCACAGTGGAAGACGTTTGGTCTTCCTGCTTCCTTTTTAACTTGCGGGATGCATTTAATCTGGGCTTCCAGAAGGGTGCTTTTAAACAGTCAGACATCTTGATGTCTTTAATGATTGTAAGCCGCCACGAGCTGCCTGTGGTAGGAGGGGCAGGGCAACATTTAAAAATAAATAAATAAATAAATAAATAAATAAAAAACCAAGGATGTTGCTGACGGAGCAGAAGGGTCTCACTCTGGTTTGGGCCAACACAGGCAGAACAGGGAAGGCAGCTAGTCTACCTACATGAGCTCTAGCTGTGGAAGAGATTGGTGCTGTCAACAGCAGCTGCCTCTGGCAACAGTCTTGGTTAACCTGGGCTGCTACTGGTTTACTGGAGGAAGCTGCTGCCTGCTAGGGTATCAGATTATCTGTTCCGCAACAAGCCCTCTTTCACACATTACATTGGCTTTGTGTTAGCCATAGCCTAGGCCTATTGGTCCATGTATGTGGGGCTGTCTTCCTGGGGTTTGGCATGCGTGCAGGTCCGAGAGGGCAGCCGTGGCTATTGTAACATGAAAGATCCGACAATCCAAGTGCCCTAATCTCATTGCTATTAGTTCTCATACTGTTGCAGCATGAAGGCTGGTTGCTGCCTCTCTCATCTGTAGACATGTTATCATGTTTTCTCCTCTGCAGCCATCCCTGAAGACGAACAATGCGAACTGCCTGTCAATGAAGCAGGGATAGTCTGGGATGCGATATGTTTCACTTTCCTGCTGATCCAGCGTAGAGTCTTTACGAGTTACTACTACCTCTATGTCGTGGCAGATCTGAAGGCAGCCAAGATTTTAGCTTCCAGGTAGGCATCAAGGACGTGGGAATCGAAACGAGGGTTACTCAATTACTTCTCCGGATGAGCTGGGTTTTAAAAAAGGACATTACCTCATGGGGCAAATGGTAGATTTGCATACATTGAATAAAGTTTGCAAAATCCTGGGTGTTGAGAATGAGCTGGTGGGGGCAGGCCTAGATATGAAAAGGCAGAGTGAAATGAGGAGAGGAAAAGAGACTGAAATGGGAAGGAATATTGAGAAGGTGTATCTACCATGATTCAGGGCTCAGTTGAGCCTGGGCCCTGAACTTGGGAAGGACTTTGCAAGTGGCCTGAGCACTACCCCCACCCGCTTTCCCTTAGAGGGCTCATAATTAGCCCCACCAGAAGCATAAAATACAAACAAAATACAATAAGAAGACTAATATAATATAATTAAATAATATAAACCATTCAATTCAAATAGAGGCAACAATACAAAATATAATAAAAACCCTTCCCACCCTAACCCAGTCCCCCCACCCATCACCCGTCTCCCTCACCGAAAGCCTGGCAGAACAGCCAGGTCTTGCATTGTCATTGAAAGGAGGAGAGGTCCTGGGCTATCCAGGCCTCCGCCGGGAGGGAGTTCCACAGCCTTGGTGCGGCCACCGAGAATGCCCTCTCCATCGTCGCCCCAGGACACCTGGAGGTCTTCAAGAAAGGCGCCCCTGGTCGACCACAGGGGTCGATCCAGAGTTCAAGGAGTGAGGCAGTCCCGCAGATAGGTGGGACATTATAGGCGGATGCCCTAGGCTGTATAGGACATTATAGGTAAGCACCAACTCTTTGAATCGGGCTCGGAAGACTATGGGTAGCCAGTGCAGGGAATGGAGCACTGGTGTAATGTATTCCCGGTGACCCATCCCCGTAAGGAGATGGGCTGCTGCATTCTGTACCAGCTGCAGTCTCCGAACCATCACCATGGGTAGCGCCATGTAGAGTGCGTTACAATAGTCCAGTCTTGAGGTGATGAAAGCATGGATGATAGTGGTCAGGTCGGAGTCTGAGACAAACGGCCGAAGCCGCCGCACCAGATGTAATTGGCGAAATGCTCTCCTCGCCACAGCCCCCACCTGGGCATCCAGGTGGAGCTGGGAGTTGAGGAGCACTCCCAGACTATGAACCTGGGGGGCCAGTGGGGGGAAAACCCCATCAATGATGGGGGACGTCAACCCCACCGCCGTCCACACTAGCATCACCTCCATCTTGTCAGGATTCAGCTTCAGTCCCCCACAGCTGCCAAACAATGAGTAAGCACTGAAACGGCCGGGTTCTGGGTCAGATGAAAAAGAGAGGTAGAGCTGGGTGTCATCAGCATGTTGATAACACCGAACGCCAAATCTTCTCACAACCTTGCCCCTCAACTAAAATCCCATTTAAAATAATGGCCAAACAGAGCTCCCTCTCCGCCCCCACCCCCCTGCCCAAGTCTCCCAAGCCATGGGCGTGTGGCCTGTGGCTGAGTAGAATAGTAGTAGAATACTGAATAGAATACTAGACATAGTTGAATCTGAGTAGAGTAGAATACTGAGTATTTGCATAAGGTTTGCATAAGGGTGTAGAGTAGTAGTAGACTACTAAGTAGAATAGAACATAATACTGGTTTTTGATTTATTATTCATGAGTATTAATTGCATTTTTGGGTAGCCCTCTCAATACCTATGACCCAAACCTGTATATCCGGGTTATTTGGGGTTTCATTCATTTTAGTTATGCCATTTTTGACTCGGGTAAGGCTAGTTCGATGATTTTGCTACTCCTGAGTAGAACAGTAGTAGAATACTGAGTAGAGTAGAATACCGAGTAGAATTACTGAGTAGAAATACTGTACTCTACTACTACAGTTCTACTCCTCCTCTATTCCCAGGTATTGCATGCTTAAAGTAGCTGAAACAACCCAACAGTTTATGAACACAGCTGATATGGGTAACACATTTGCTACCCATGAGTAATACCTGCTTTTTCAAATAGTCTATTTGGTGCCCAATCAGTACCCAAGAGCCAAGCCAAGTACCCGATTAACCCCAAACACCAGGTATTATCTTTACCGAGTTACCGATGAAGATTGCACTAAAGATTCCAACCATTGCACTGATTGGTAAAACAGTAAATCGGGACAGGAAGTCAGAACAATGGGACCGGCTGTAAGGGTCATGGGGGCATTCGGGACATGGGTGGACGTAGGGTTTAGGGGGTGACAGGGCTCAGGGTCAGGGCTGGGAGGCATGACAGGAGGCAAGGCTGAGGACAAGAACAAGGACTAAAGCAGGGAAAGGTCCAGGGAACAAGGCCAGAGCAGGAGGGGAGAGGTAAAATTAGAGGAAAGCAAGGGCAAGACCAGGAGGTCTTGGGTTAGGGTTAGGGAGCGAGGCAGGGACAAGGCGGAGACTAGGACCAAGAAAAGGAACAGGAGTGTGCAAGCCAGAAACAAGACAGAGTGAGAGTGTGCAGGGCAGAAACCAGTGTAACCCCTACCCGACTGGTCCAAGTATTTTCCTCAAGTGTTCCCCCTGGGTAGCACTGGCATGGTGACTGATGTTCTTGGGGGTGTCCTGGGTTTGACCTGACAAAAAGATGGGAAGTGTTGCTCTTCCTACCCAGTGCTTACCATGATACCAAGTGCTCTCTTTGGTGCGGTGCCTCCATCTGGGAGATAAGTACCCTTCTTGGAGTACCTTAACTATCCCCCAGGAAACAGAAATGAAACCAATCCAGCTAGTGCAAAACAAATGCAGTTATACGCAGTTCATAGGAAATCAATTAACACACCTTTGGATAGCCAAAACACACTAAGCTTTATGAAAAGTTGACAAAAAATAATGCAAATACACTCTTAAAATATAAACATGGTCAAGTCGCTCCCTCTCTAGGGTTCTGTAATCCAGATCCCAATGTTTTTTAGTCTTGGGCTACACCTTGCTTGCATTGGCCGGCTTAAGATGGCCTGTTTGGGTAGCAGACATAGTCAAATTGCGGGCTCATTACTTACAATCCCTTTTGGCAGGTCAGGTCATCCCATAAGAGGTCTGTGCAGCTGGCTCACAGAGCAGAATGGAGCAGAGAAGTCAAGGTGCTGTGCCACTGGCTTGGAGGGCAGGTTGGAGCAGAGCAAGGCAGGCTCTCAGGTGCCTCACTGCAGGCCTCCTAGCTGGCATTCACTCTGGGTTCTGCTAGCCCAGACAAAGGGGTGGGACTCAAGGGGGATTATCGAGTATTGGATTTACTGGTATTGGATCTCCCGATATCGGATTTATCAGTGTCAGAATATCAGATTTTTAACATTGCCGATTTCTTAAATCTTTAACATTGCGACCATTGACTTCAATAGGCAATGTTAAAAATCGAATAAAACCAGCAATGTTAAAAATCCAATATTCCGATACCAACAATTAACGGTATTATCGGATTATTCTGATACTGCCCACCCATCATTGGCATTATCGGATTACTCTGATACCGATAGCCCCACGTCTACCAGACAGACAAGCTGCAGAGTGAGACCCCTCTCGAGTCTCAGGCAGGGGAAGAAAAATACAGGCCTCAGAGCACATACAGCCTTCTCCCGAGTGTAGGCTTCTGTTCCCCCCTTCTCCTCAGGCCACCAGGCAACAACCCCCTTCCTGACTGGAGGAAAGTTCTCCAGCTCCTGACTGACAGGTCCCCCGCTCCCTCACTCTAGGCCTCCAACACCACTGCTCTGCCTCACACCCAGGTGGCCCGTCCGTCTAAAGATGTCACTGTCTGCTCCAATCCAACCCCTCGTGCGGTGCTCTGGAACATCCTGGAACATCACCAGTGGAGAAGGGCCACCTAAATATGGGGCACCAGCTGGAGGCAGAGCAACTGTCCATCTGCTTGGCAGCCACTGCAGATCTGCTCTTGGCCAAGGGTTGCCCCAGGCAATGCCATAGAGCTGTGGGTGGCAGCAGCTTAGATTGTTGGGCGGTCTGCCCGCAACTCTATGGTGTGGGAGAGGGGTCACTGTGTGGGCAGACCGCGAGCTGTGGCAACTTCTGGGTCCGTGCAAACCTAGTGCAGGCAGCACTGGACACAGGGCTGACCCTCCCCCCACCCGGAATAGGTCTGGGGATGACCAGCTCCAGGTCCGTCTGAAGACATCCTAGGAGCAAAGGTGAATGTTTTAACTCCAAAATGGGCATTATGGGAGATGTAGTCTCCCTACAGATCACTGTCCATAGAGGCTTTCAGGCCTAGTTCAATGTACCAAGAGGGAAACAGTTCAAAGTCCCCATTTTCTCCTTTGGGAGGGGGGGACTACACAAGAAGTGAGAGTGTTGTTCCACCCAGCTTGTGGTTGCTACCAGCATGTCTTTTATGTCTACTGGCAGCCAACCAGGAAGCTGGGAGGCGGGGCACAGATAAGACAGACAGGAAATGGGGTGGGGTCAGGACAAGGCAGGGAGGAGACATGAGGGTTGGGCCAGAGGCAAGCTGTGGCAGTGGTGCCAATGGGCCAGCCACTGTTCCAGAACCCCAGAGGGTGGGGGCTTGAGACTGGGGCTCAACACTAGAAGTCAGAAAATCAGGCCAAAAAAACAACACATCAGTATAATGGGTAGCCTGTCAGGCACTTACCAGGTACCGATTAGCACTCAATGTTACTGGGTCAGGTTGGATGAGTGTAGGGACAATCACTCCTGGGATTGCTTTTGAACTGGCTAGCTAGATTTAACCTGCTCTTCCCTTTTCTAGCGTAAAGGCAGTTGTGTGCCACAGAGCAATGTGCTTCATTAATGCTCTGACTTGTTTCACACACACAGAGGAGCTGAGCTGTTTGAGGTGAAGTTGAAAAAGGTTGTAGCACGGAGGCTGGAGGAAGAGAAGAAATCGTTGCAAGCCATGAAAAAACAGTAAGTTTTGTGCTCATTTCAAAGGGCTTCTCTGGGGACGTGACACACACCTGGCTAAAGAGGGAATCAATTCATAGCCCCGAACTAGCCAATTGAATTGGGGGATTTGTTTTTAGACTCAAATGCCTGAATTGGTTCCATTAAGTTTCTTGCTTTGATGTTTGCTGCTTCAAATTCTTGGTCCTACCTTCCTCTTTGAGACAGGGGATCCAGTGATGCTGCAGCTGTGCTGGACTGCAAATCCCTGCAAGTTCAGAGGGGAGAGCTTCCAGCAGGGAGCAAGACTTCAGTGCTCCTCTAGTTAATAATAAATAATGCTGATAAATTTTATTTATATAATGCCTTCCTCTCTCCCCTGCCAAATGGAGTTTGGGGTGCTTCACAAAATGAATGCAATAAAAGATGATAAAACAACATAAAAACAGTTTAAAAGGGGAAGGAAAGGGGGAGGGAAATGACATTAAGGGGAAAAAGCAATTGATTCTCTAAAGGCACCTGGAGAATTTTTTATAAAAAAGTCTTCAGGTCCTTTTTGATGGTGAAGAGGGAGGAACTGAGACAAACATCTGGAGGGAGCAAGTTCCACACAGAAGGGCCCAACACAGCAAAGGCCTGATCGCCCGATGACTTAAGGTGCAATTATGACATTCCCAAATAGCAGGGGGGTGGGGTGGGGTGGGGTGTACTTACTTACCTCCCCATCTGGGCCACTGGAATAATGACACCCCTACTGGGGAAATGGGGACTGGATGAAACCTCCCCCCTCAGTGGCATTTCCTTTGGAAAACAAACCTTAAGCAAGAAGCTAAACTTTCCCCCACCAAATGCACAGCTGGCCAAAAGCCAACCATTGGCTGGGCTTTACTATGGGTTTGTCTGTAGCATCGCATACATCTGTCAAAGCTATTTCCTGTTTGAATATCAGATCTTGGAATGGGGATAACTTCAAAACAGTAGCCAGGTCCAAAGTAAGCAGTGCTCTGTAGTAATAATAATATGAATCCTACCAGCAATAGTATACAGATTCGGATGAAGAGTTGTACTAGGATTGTTTCCTGACTGGCCAGTGGGCATATGTTCTTATAAGCGGGGGCCAAGCTTCTAAAAGACATACGCTAACTCTCTGATCGCCAAAGTCTCCAAGGTCATAAAATTTATCTCATTCTCGCAAGCTAAATATCTTGGATGCAAGATGATAGCTCCTTAAAATGTGCATTTAGGATTGGATTTTTAAAAAAAGTCCGGCACCTAGAGTTGAGGCCAGGCTTTCAAAAGGTTTTTGCTCCAGTTTAATCCATACACTGAGTTCTTCTGAAAATTTGGCTGTCGGTGACACTAGTGGGAGCTGCAGAGCTGCAGGACTTTTTGAAAATGCCGTGGCTTGGATTAGGGCTGAAATTGCAATCTTCTCCTGGTTATGATTCCGTTGGAGCCAGGCATTTTGTTCAGTCTTAATGAAAATCAGAATGAGCTATCAGTCCGATCATTTATTTCTGTTTCCGATTGGATGGAACGAAATATTATGGCCATTAGTGAATGTGCAAAATATCTGTCATGGGATTGGGAGCTCACTACCCCACTCTAGGCTGTCATGACTCAGTTTCCCTGGCTTGCAGCTCTCACTGAATCAGCTCTGTCTCTAGAAATGATTCATCCTGCAATGAGGAAACCTTCTTGTCACCTTTTCAGCCAGTTTCCCAGCACAGACTCTTTCTCTCTAGGTTTGTCTGTGTTTGTAAACACAGAATTAACCCCAAACTGTGTCCCGCCAATGTTAGGATTAGCAATTCCACTGGACCATATGAAGTTCAGTAAAAAGAAGTTTAATGAATAAATCATGAATAAGCATGCAGTACAAGATTATACGCGAGAGTGCAGAAATCAGAATAACATAACAAATAACGCATTCCTATCTGTACTTGGATTCTCCTGACTTAGGCTTACCCTAATCAAGGTCCAAGGGTATTTCAGTTCATGTCACAGCCAGCAATGGAAAGCTTGGCTGGGTATCAGTCTTAGTTACCAAAAGGCCTTACTTCATAGTTCCTTTGGTGCAGCCCTTCTCTGGCTGGTAAGATATGATAATGCAGATGAAGGTCAACAAGCTGATCTCAACCAACTGAGATAGATAGATAGAGCCTTCTTTGTCTTGTCTCCCCCCTTAAGTACCTTTCCAGGGTCCTTTGTTTGATTTTCCCGCCAGATGACTCTGTGCTTTCAGTCACATCCACAGGAAGAAATCCATTTGCAACTCAATGGTCTATGTGACTGCAGAGGTGTTTAGGCTCTTTCTGAATACACATTCGGCATGACTTTGTATTTCTCCATTACATGAAGTGAGTTTCCAGTTCTCAGCTTTCACATTACATACATGTTTAACCTTTACTTTTACATATTTGTTAGACCTGTAGTCTACATGTAGCCCAGTATCTCCTTATGACAATATCCGAGTGTCCATTTTGTGCATACGCAAATGCCCCTTTAAAAAAACAAACAGACCCCTCCCCCCCCCTAGAATTCCAGTTGGAAAAGAGTCCAATCAGAATCCTGGCTGAAATAATGGACAACTGTTCAATTTTCGCAGATATGTCCGCAAAAATGAAACAGTTGTTCCCAACCACTCCTAGCTTGGATTTTGGCATTGGATGTTTAGAATATCTGTCCATGCATGCCCCATGGAAGAGTTCCCCTTGATCTAATAGGGACTTCGATCAGGCTCATGAAGTATAAATGTTCTTCCATCAGCATGGATTTAATGCATACAGTGCGAAAGAGAAGGATGCTGAGGATGATTTATGCCTGAAAATATGCAGTGGGCTTGCTGTTTTAATAACTTAATAGCTCTAGTGATAAAGTGGGATTACATAGCATTAGTGCTGGTGAAGTGAGAGTCAGTTTGTACATGGTTTGAAGAAGGTGAAAACAAATGAGATGGGGGTGAGCTGGCTCACTTGGCCCCCACCCCCAGAAGCCACCACTGCCACTGCAGCCGCCACTTCTTGGGTTGGTGGGGAGCGCAGTTCACACGAGCAGCCCCCTCCCGGGAATCCAGGCATCGGGATTGCTGTCACAGGTCCTGCCATGGCACAGGTTGGCCGCAGAGCCGTCCATAGAGCACAGGGTGGCTGGGCTCCTACTGCACAGCAGGATTAAGCCCCTGGGAAGACCTGCTGCAAAACAGCTGATGGGGGGGCGGGGCAGAGGCATTTCCTCAGAGTGTTAATGAAGCACTTTGCTCTGTGCACACAGCTCCCTTTACGCTAGAAAAGAGAAGAGCAGATTAAATCCAGCTAGCCAGTTCAAAAGCAATCACAGGTGTGATGTCCCTGTACGCATCAAAATTGCAGTACTCAACCTGACCCAGTAACCCCTGTGTGCTACCCCCACCCCCATCAGCTGTTTGGTAGCCGGGGTGAGGGCGCTTCTCCTGGTCCCATTCTCTGACCTTGCCCTCCTGGTGGGGCTGGGCAGGGACTGAATAGATGGGAGAGAGACTGTTAGCCCATTTTAACACACCTGCTGCCAGCCCACCTGTCCCGTAGCAGCCAGCTGGTCGCCTGCCCTGAAGCTATAGCAGGCAAACATCTGGCGACAACCTAGATGAGCAGGTGCCTCCCAGGCTACCACAGGCTACGGTCTTGTTTGTTTTCACCCAAAGAGGGAGTGGCTGAAGAGGAGGGAGAACAAGAGAGAGAGAGGGGAAGAGCGTCTGTTTGTCTGAGCTCTGAACTCAAGTTGATATGTCGCAGATTGCCTCAGTTTCCCCAAATGGAAAAGTACTTAGCGGTCCAGACCAGACATAAGGGGATTAGGGGCAGTAGGGGAAGAGCGCGAGGGGACGGAGGCCCCGTCCGGTCCAGCTTTGTGGGGGGAGTTTCAGGAAGTGACGCCGGCTGATGCGGCGGATGTCCTGGGGTCTGTGAGGGCCACATGTTGTGAACTTGATCCATGCCGGTCCTGGTTAGTAAAAGCTTTCGGGGAGACATTGGGGATGGTGCTGGCGAGGTTGGTGAATGTGTCCTTGGAGCAGGGGAGGCTGTCGCCCTGCCTCAAGGAGGCTGTGGTGCATCCCCTGCTGAAAAAACCATCTTTGGACGTGGATGCGCTCGCCAGTTACCGACCTGTCTAATCTTCCCTTTTTAGGGAAGGTTATTGAGCGGGCGGTGGCACTCCAGCTCCAGGTGCATCTGGACGGCATCGGTTTCCTAGACCCTTTTCAATCTGGGTTCCGCCCCGGCTCTGGCACTGAGATGGCCTTGGTGGCCTTGGTAGATGACCTCCACCAGGAGATGGATGCAGGATCCTGCTAGATCTCTCAGCCGCTTTTGATACCATGGACCACGGGCTGCTATTGAGGCAGCTGCGTGACCTGGGGGGTCTGGATGGGACTGTTCTTGAATGGTTCTGTTCATTCCTCTCGGGGAGGAGCCAGCGGGTGGTGCTGGGGGAGGAGACATTGTGCCCCCGCGCTTTATTGTGTGGCGTTCTTCAGGGTTCTATCCTGTCTCCGTTATTATTTAACATATATATGCAGCCCTTGGGGGAGGTCGTGAGAGGGTTCAGGGTGCGGTGTCACCAATATGCTGATGATACTCAGCTGTACCTCTCTTTTTCAACTGACCCAGACCCTGCTGTCTCAGTGCTATC
>QEPC01006715.1:1338904-1412419 GCA_003113815.1 Sphenodon punctatus | reverse complement strand
GGCACGTCTGTTTGGGTCGTTTTCCAACCCCCGGGCGTGGTTGCGCTGTTCGCCCCCCCTGGTGGTTCGCTGTGGTGAACCGGCCGCCCGTAACGTCTGAAAGTACCCTATGTCTGCTTTCTTAAGCAATTTTTACAACCATTTTTACAGAGGATGGTGGGAAGAAGGAAACTGAGGACAAGAAGATCTGGTGGCAACCTTGGGTGAACCACACCTCCAGTAAGTATCCTGGGCATGTTAACAACAGTCTACAAGTGGAAGGGTGACATGGATACCTTAAACAGGACAATAAAGTCTCCTGAAAATAATGGAGTTGCAGGAGCCCAGTCCCAACACGGTTCCATGGCGGACAATTGCAGGGCAAGTGCAGGGAGCTGGGCACATGGTTGTGGGAAAGCCAGGCAGGCCGGCCACTGTGGCCGTATACAACAGGTGTCAGCTCCCACAACTCAAGGCCCTGCTGCAGAGCTCAACATGCATCAGGACGCAAGGTACCCGGCCAGCACAAGTTGCCCCACCCTGGGCACCCTTAGACCACGTGGGAATTTTTCCGAGGAAGCATTGTGTTCCACCCACTCCACCCTGGAGTGGCTGGGACATCTGGCAGCCATCAGCCACATGATATACTGCATCATGTGGTTTGGCTGCCCAAGCAGATGTAAGGCTACCCAAGCCATGGTAGCCTCACCTGCCTGACTCGTGTGGCTGCACCCAGAGTCTCTGCATGCTCTAAACGTTATGTTCTTCTGCTCAGTTTTCACATGAAAAGGTCTTGCAGAAGCTTTTTGTTCATCATTGCTGGAATGATGTATTTTTTTCTCTCCACAAAACATGAGAATGGTACTTCTGTGGGAGCTTTGTTGGTACCTCCAGGGAGAGTAGGACAATTTATCTGTTACACACTTGAAGCCTGGTTCTGCTTTGGGTTACACCAGTGTAAATCTGGAGGACTTACGTCAGCATGAGAAAGAAAAGCCCCTAGCTCTTCATTGTTACCGGCAGTCAAACTGCCACACTCTTGGTCACCTTTTAGATAATGGTTTCATTTATAAAGATAACAAAAAAAGATAAATTAATGTTGGTTCAATATGCCGCAATGGTCAAACAGGCAAACAGGATGCTAGAATTATTGGGAAAGGGATGGAAAATAAAACAGATAATATTCATTGTCACTAGATAAATCTGTGGTGTACTCACACCTGGAATACTGTGTGCAGTTCTGTTCACCCCATCTCAAAAAGGACATGGTGGAACTGGAAAAGGTGCATAGAAGGGCAACAAATGATCAAAGGTCTGGAATAGTTTCCAAACAGAGAGAGGCTCAGTAGGTTCAGACACTTCAGCAAGGGAAGGCATTATAGAAGTTTACAAAATCCTGAATAGTACAGAGCAAATGAATAGGGAGTTGTTATTTACCTTTCCTCAAAATAACAGAACTAGGAGACAGCCTATGAAATTAACTGGCAGCAGATTTAAAACAAATAAAAGAGTATCCCTTTTTCACTCAGTTTGCAAACAACCTGTGGAGCTCATTACCAGGAGAGGTTATGAAGGCCAGTAGCAGAACTGCCAGATGGAAATAGGAACAGATAAGTTCTTGGATTCTAAGTCCATAAATGGCTATTTGTCATGGTGGTTGGGGACTGTGAATAACAGTAGGAAATGGATCACCGCATTATGACCCTGTTGTGCACTTTTCTGAAGCAACCAAAACTGGCCACTTTCAGAGACAGGATGTGGGCAAGAATGGACCATTGGTCTGACCCAGTGTGGCACTTCTGGGATATTTTAATAAATGTGATAGAATGTCATGGAGTCCAACAGGTTGCTCATGGCCACGGTTTATACATCTCTAAAACATAGGACTGCTCACATCTGCAACTTGTGTACAAGACCTAACAAACATACATTAAAAAATCCAGGAAATTTAGTTCGGTATTTTCTGTGCTGTGCAACAAACGTCATCCTTGCATGTTCATAAGAGCATCCGCGTTAGCTCAGTTCTCCACATAGCAAACTATCAGGAATAGGAGAAACATCATGAGGGCGACAAGGTCTGTGGGTATGAGCCATCAGAGTCAAAATGATTCTTAATTCAGTAGGGGACTTGTAAGAATTGCAGCAGTAATCTGCTTTATCTCACAACAAAATCCTTGCTAGCAGCTGTCTCCACTTAGGAAGGATGGCCCATGTATTTTAGCAAATAGTACACAATTTCCCACTCTCTCCCTCCCAAATGCTTCCCAGATGTTTCTATTTATAGTTTAGGAACTACTCTAAGTTACACTGGATAATAAGGGCTGCTGTGGTGGCCTGGGATTACTGGGGCACAGTGCACTCTGCAAGGCATGGGAATGTCCCATGCCTAAAATGAATCCATAGCTGCCCTTATGTTGACATCTCTCTGTCCCTGTTGAGCCTAGGGTTATATTACCATACCTTCCCTTTGAAAGAGGACGCTAATGAAAAATGCATTGTTCAGGGCTGCATTGGTTCCAGCATGTATTCTGTCAGCTGTTGTTCCCGTCCTGTGCTTCACCTGAAGAGTGGCTGCATTTTCACTGGCCCAACTTTTTCAGACTGTAGACATTCACAAACTGGGTTGCTGTGGGTGAAAATTAATCTATCGAGTCATTTGTATGTGCATTTACCCAGTTTGCACATGGAATCATGGGGAGTGAGAACAAAAATCAGATTGACTGTTTGCTTGTGAAGTACAGTTGAGACCCTACCAGGTTAGAGACTGCTATGTTCTTCTGGACCCATTGTAAGTCCCCCAGGGCTGGAGAGGCATGGAGAGAAACTCACAGCAGGACACAGTAGGCCAGGTTTCCTAAAATGCTCAGATCGGTGGAGGCAGGTGCTTTTGCTGGGCGGGCTCCAACACAGGAGTGGACAGGATCTGGTGTCACTCTTGCTACCAGTGGGTAGGAAGAGGCCCCCAAGACCACAGCTCCATGGCCCAGAGCCTACCCAGAAACTGGCGACGAGGGAACAGACCAGATCCACGAATGCCTTCTTCCCTAGTGGAAACCCCCCCAAGGGAGGAGGTTTTTGCTATTGCACACACCTGCAATTCCAGATGATCTGGGTGTCCAATCCAGATGCGCAGAACTCAACTGTATTTGGAAATCTGGGCCAACAGTGATGTGTGCAAGCTTTGCACACGAGTGAACTCAGCACCTCATTCGTCTGAGGAAGGGGCCGAAGGGCTTATGAAGAGCTCTCCTCTGGTCATATTGGGCTGTGCATAGCCTATCCGGATGAAATAGACTATCGTTTAGCGATAACTTTATTTTGCCACCATTTTTTTTAATGGAAAGCTAGAGCTTTAAATAAAGCCAAATTAAAAAGTTGCAGTGGGAGGATTAAAATGAAAGTTGGCATCTAAGGGGGACTATTGCAGCAGAGAAGAAAAATACTTAGAGTCAAAATAGTCCCATGCTTGTTAACACCTTTCCCCAAATCTGTATCCTGATCGATTACACCTTACACAGTTTGGTTTGGTTGGCATTCCCAAAGCCTCTCTGGGGATTTAGGCACAGTGCATCAAAATCTTCTACTGTAGTGAGCGGTTGCAGTGTCTCTCTTCTGGCAGTCATGATGAGAACCTCAGCCATATCTTTTTATGACTCTGATTGCAGTAATTCGGGGTGGCAGTTACTACCTTTTTGAGACGGACAGTGAAGAAGAGGAGGAGCAAGGGCACTCGGAAAAGAGCATGGAAGAGTCACCCAAGAAGAAAACAGCATTCCAGGTGCAGCTCTTAGCGTGGCTAAGATTCAGCCCTCTCCTC
The DNA here is from genome assembly GCA_003113815.1 of Sphenodon punctatus. Lineage (NCBI taxonomy): Eukaryota > Metazoa > Chordata > Lepidosauria > Sphenodontia > Sphenodontidae > Sphenodon > Sphenodon punctatus. The sequence continues at coordinate 1,408,623 of QEPC01006715.1, read as the reverse complement.
TATATGTTATTTTTTCCCCACCCAGAGTTACGACATTCAAACTCAGCTGAAATAACACCATTATTTCTCTAAGATAGCTTTTCTGTATAAGCAATTTCTTTTCTTGCCACCAGTGCGTAATTTGTTTAAAAATAAATAAATTGCTGGGGCCTAAAGTCTGCCCCAGGAACCATGCCCCTTGCCCCTGTTACACTTCCAAGACAGAGACTTGATTTATAAAAATGAATAAGTTTATTAGATGCGAGTTCTAACCTTTTTTCCCGGTACAATTTGGGCCTTCAAGGAGCATCAGGCCTTGGGGGTTTTTTTCCGGGTGGCCACCTATGCAACTTTTCAAGGAACACTTATGAAAAATACATGTTGCAGGGCCTGCATTGGTGCCTTAGGTGGAGGCATATGGGCTGCCAATGCAGGCCCTGCAACATGCATTTTTCATAAGTGTTCCTTCAACATTTGCATAGGTGTCAACCCTAGTTGTTTCCCTCTCACAGGCAACAGCACTCTCCTCTCTCGGCTCAGTCTCTCTCCTCAAAGTACTTCCCCCACCAAAGGGGCAGCTCCCCTTTTCAAGCTGCATGTCCCATACGACTGCTAATGTGGCTACTTAATCCAATAATAAACATGACAACAATTAATATAAATGAAAACATTCCGACGACTCATTTCTGCAGTTATATTCTTTTAACACCCTCACACCCCCTGGCCCAGAGCTGGTCAGAGCAGGGAAATGAACCCAAATCTCCAGCTAGCAACCCAACCACTGGACTAGCCTGCCTCTCTATAGCTGGATAGAAAATAGAAGTGCTTAAGATTGAATCTATATGTTGGTCAACTTAAGGGGTAGGGCAGAAAAGACATTAATAAAAGTCAAATAATCCATCACATCCAGTTTTTTTCTTGGCTTTTGTTTCCAACACTGAAATGGTCAATATTGGCCTTTTTCTGGTCTTTCACATTTTGGGGTCATATTCCTACTGGGAACATTTCCCCCCCTTGAATTTAATCACCAAGGCTGAGCCCTGTCAAGCCTGCCCCCACAAATTAAGCCCTGGTTGTAGGGTTGCCATTTTCAGTCAGGCCTATGGGCATGTCAGGTAAAAACCCACCAGAGGTGGTAACCCTACCTGGTTGCCAAATGCCACAAGGGTATTATAGGATGGTGATGGAAACCGAGGCAGTCATTGGGAGGGAAAGAGAGAGGGGCACATCTGTGTGACGGCTTCCACCTGACCACTACACGGGGCATCGAACCAAGACCTCTGTATTGGAAAGCACAATTCTTTATTGCTTGAGCTATAAAGGCTAGTCTTCCTAGCTGGGCTGATTTATATTGTCTGGATCAGACATAGCGTAAGACAAGCCACACTTCTCCCCTCATGATATGCGTGCATGTATCAATTTTGGGCACTTAGAAAGTCCCTTGGCGTAAGAGCGTTGCAGCAGATGTTTTGCACAGTGGCCCCCTCTAGTGGTGTGGTGGTGGTAAACCACCCACAGGTTCATGAGCCTGCTACTCTGCAGAGTTAACAGACCCAGGCTATGAGAGTAAAACAAACGAGAAGCATTGTAGACTTAGCTGGCTAGAAGCATCAGGCTCATCGTCAAAGGTTGATGAGACTTTTCCTTGCAGCTGGCGTATGAAGCCTGGATGATGAACTCAAAATCAGCCCTAAGAACAAGAGAGCAAGATGAAATCCGAGGGCAGAGGAAGAAAGAAGAAAATCTGCAACTGGCTGGTAATGGTAGAGGTATGTACAGACACCCTGCTGGCACACGGCCGGCTAGTCCAAGGAGGCAGAATGGAGAGGCTGCCATTGCTACAGTTAGGAACCGGCATTGCCAGGAGAAGGCTAGTGATGGAAGAAAATGCACAGTTAAAATCAGTGCCAGCTTCTATTCCATCCCCCATAATCCTGAGCACATTCTAAATGTACTCTGAACGCACCTTTGTTCCATTGCCGCACTGCTCTTAACTTTGTCTCCTACACGAGGGGTAGGGGAAACTTTATCCTCCTAAGAGCCTGCCAGTTAGAAAATTAGTACAAGAACCGTGGGCTGCATAGAAGTAGGGGGCAGGGAACTGGGCAGTGTAAGGGCTGTGCTCAGGAAGGGGAGGATCAGATCATGGATCTGTAGATCTGTCCCATATCCTTGGGTGCATGCCTTCCATCTCTGCTCTCTTACCCTGAGCTCCGTCTTCCAGTGCTTTGGGGGTAGGAGCTGGATCTAGGAACTAGGAGGGGGGCACATTTGGCCCCAGAGCCTGAGGCTCCCCATTCCTGACTTACACATTCCAAGACTGTCTTTCAGAACAGTGTGAGGCATCCCTCTAAGTCCCTTGGGTTTCACTAGACATTGGATTGGACCTATAATTTCATACTAAGGTTTATCTCCTGTGTGATGCAGGCAATGTGAAACTGGAATCCAGTGAAGACAAAGTGGAGATACCAGACTCTGAAAAGAATTTAGACGAACCAGGTGAGTAACTCCATGTACAGCTGAGGCCTATGATGCAGAAGCCCTTGATCACATGACTTTGATAAAAAGGATGTACCACTGCGTGTCCCATTCCCCTCATTTGATAAAAATGACTATGGTCATGTGGTTTTGATAAAAAGGACCAGTAAAGAGTGGCTTCCAGGATTGGAAAGACAGCCAAACACACCCCTTCTCACTTGTACTGAGTGAATAAGGAAGTACTTATCTGGTGCTTTCGTAGCTATACATCTCAAAGTGAGGCAGAATGGCTTGCCCAAGATCAGCTAGCAGAGATGGAGTAGAACCCATCCTGGGATGCGGATCTGCTGAAATCCAGTCAACTACTCTGACTACTAGCCCACATTGCCCGTCCGTTATCTGTGCTAGCCAAGGATCTGGTAGAAATGGTGTGTGGAATCATTCCTGGCTTGTAGCTTTCTGTGCTTTGTCTCCTTTTAACAGAAAATATCATCCAAAGAGTAACCAGCATTGTCAAGTTTGATTGGGTCTTTGTCCAAGCGCTGCTGGATGACACCACGGAAGCACTGAATTCCCTGTGTAAAAATAACCTAGACATTGCAAGCGCTCTGAAAATGGAAAGATGCATGCTCTGGCGACAGATTAACAGGGTAAGGTTCCTGCCTTTGGGCACCGCTGCCTGGAATTTATTATGTGAAAACAGAATCCGGTGAAGACAATGTGGCAATACCAGCCACTGGAATCTGAACTGAAGACAGTCACTGTGTAACACCTTCTAAATTCTGTGCCTGCTCCTGCAAGCCCCGAGTATGCAAATTCCCATGGTGAAGCGTATGCAAGAGTGCACAGCCACACGAACCTGTGCACCAGCTTACGGAGAGACTTCTGGGGAACGTACAAGGCAATTCAAAGAGAATCTTCATCAAATATCACTTCTGTTTGTTCACTGAAATTTCCCTTGCATTGACATTTGCCAAGTGTGTCTGCTCTGCGATGACTTATCACGATATCTGCCATTGACACTGTTTATTATTGTCCGTGTTCATACATGAACGTAGCCATTTGCTTTAAAGGTGCAAATTCTGGTATTAAGGACTTTGAAGAGTAGTTTATATGAGTACACTCATTTCCAGGAAAGACAGTATTTCTCAGGCCCTGTGATTGTGCTATCTTGCAGTTGCCTCCCCAGTGCTTTCTCATCCTCCAGTGTTTAGGGGGAATTAGCCCTGTTTCAAGGTTAGACTATTTAGGTGGAATTAGCCCTGTTACAATCCAACCCCCTTTTTGGCTCTTCCTTCCAGCTCTATGACTCTGTACAAGGCTGCCTTGCAAGAGCTCCTACCACCCCCACAGTCTGGATCAAACTGTCTGGAGTTCTGAGCCTGCTAGTCTTATAGCCCTAGCAGGGGGTGGGGCAGCCCACTCTTAAAGGGGCAGTGCTTGATCCATCACAGGCCTGTATGCTGGTCAAGAAATGGGGGACACAGGAAGGGCAGGGTTTCTTATTTGTGAAAGGTGGAACAACAGGAAGCAGACAATGCTGATGTAGGAGAGAAGGAACACAACTAAGAGGTTTTGATAAGTGCATAGTTTAAAAATAAGAGTTCAGGAAGACAAGTAATAAAATTGTAACTAAATATATTTACAGCTGTGCTAGTAATTTGCATTACATAAATATTTGCAAGCAACAAAGAATGCTTGAACAAAGGAGTTCTTCTGGAAGAAGAAACCATAACATGGTGTCTAAGGAGCACAAAACTGGTGGTCTTACAGATCAGTTCAGGAGATAGCTGGCTGTGGGGGAACATCTCTGTGGGACCCCATTTGCAATGGCAGACACTCCTATTCATAGCTAAGGCTGGCCAAGTGGAAGTCAATGTGTCTTCTTGTGGGGTTCTTCTGAATCCTAAAAACTACCCCAGTGTGTGGGCCTGACATTTCTCCCTTCTGGCTGATTTTGTACTAATGTTTTCAAGGGAGAAGAGGCTTCAGCAGACACTGTACTTAAGTATTATAACCTAAAGAAGAATCAGCAAGAGAAAACAAGTCCTTACAGAGGAGGTAGAAAGGACGCCACACTGGAATATCGGAACGAAGCAGTGCAGTTGCAGTGTAGGCAGATGCGCCAAGGGCAGGCTCAGCTATCTTACCAGACCGTTGCGGCCAGGTGAATAAATGCAACAAAGAAAGGGCACTGGGCATGCTTCTGGAATGGGCAACCCATCGCCTGGCAAAATTGGCTGCTGTGAGAGAGCTAGGGCTGGGATGAAGCAAACCTGGCAGTGTAGTGGCATTTCACTGAGGCTTTGAAATCCACTTGAAACCAAAGCTTAAGGTAAAACTTCACTTGCAACATGCTCCTAAAATGGGTACAGCGAGACGAGGTGACCTGCAGCTGGATCAAGCCACAGGCACTTTGCAGGTGAGGTCAGATAGTAGAAAGGTAGAGGATCCCCTTGAATATGGCCAGAAGTGAAACTAGTTAGTCTTTGGATGCGATGTACAAACCAAGCCTCAATGGGACGTCTCCAAAGTAAGCGGTTTGTGCATTGTAGCCTTGGAATATTTTGAAAAGAACCAGCTTGTATGTAGAGAAATCCTGCTAAACTCTGCACTTGACTAAAGTGCTTGGAATGAATCCCTGACAGTTCAAGGGCGTTTGGGGTCTGGAATTCGTAGCCAGAGTTGGGGCAGCCATGGTTCTGAATCAGGGAGAGTAAGCCCTTGTTGCACTGAAGATGTTACAAGGTGCTGTGCAATAAGACGGCTGCCACGCTAGCTACCACAAAGAGGCTCCTTATTAAAAGAACTAATTACATGGTGCGGCTTGCGGCCAGAGTACACTCATAGTCACATGCTTCTGGTGCTCCCTGCAAACAGTCCCCCCCATGCAACTCCAGCCCCAACCTGCAGGTTCCATGCAAGCTATTACAGTAGGGGCTATACATTCAGGGTGATCTCTTCACCATCTGTTAAAGATGCAGGACTGTGAACACCTGCACCCTTCCTCTGCTTGCCTGTGGTAGTTGATCCCCGCCCCCGGCTCCACAAACACATACATACATCTTGATCCCTCAGTTTCTCTACCCTTTCCCGCCCCCCTGTTGCTTCCTCTCTCCCCCTTCTTTGAATCTCTCTTCCACTCTTTTGGAGATTGCCTCTAGCTCAGTGAGCGTGTGAAGCCAGGTGTTTGCCAGATGGAATCCATGTACTCCCCTCCCCCTGAAAAATCTTTTACCTCCCTCCCCCAATGGGGCCCACTCTCCAGTTTGAGAGCCACTGGTCGAGAGTTCTCAGTAGGCATGGTCTGATACAGGGCTTGGGCCCCAGAAGATTAAAATTTCAAATATAGGGGACACTGCAGGGCTGAGGTACATTGAAAGAAAGATAATTCATTCAGTTTCATGGAGCTGTGATATTCAGAATAAAGGATACTTGTTATATAAACAGGGATGACCCTTATGTTCTATAGAGATGAAGGGCTCTGAAATAAGAGATGGTCCCTTAAAATAAGGGACACCTGGCAATCCTGACCAGATGTGTCATGGGATGAAGTATCCAGAGGGGCTAGTATCAACCGCACCACTTGCTGCTCCAGTCTGGGTTCAGGTAGGTTGCCACAGGCTGCAGAGCTACATTGGAGTCAGTGCAGCCCTGCAATCTGTATTTCTCATAAGTGCACTCTAAAAATGTGCAGCAGTAAAAAGGTGGACATCATGTGGTTGCTAGTGGGCGTAAAGGGTTTCTAGGTGGAGTGACACTGCTACTGCTCTGGTCAAAAGCATCCAGGGTGCCAGTCCCTTCAGCTGACGCCAAGCGGCACTTTCGTTGGGGTCCTAAATGCACTCACGCTATGGGAGCAGTGTTGATTTGGAGATTGGGTAGAGGGGCGGATTCATCGCTGAAACTGCATTTAAGATTACAGCCTAAGCCATGATTGTGGTGACCTGTTTTACAAACACCTTTTGGATACAGGGGACCTTGTGAAGCTGGTGAGAACGTGACGGGGAACGAGGCAGGAGAGAAAGTGGTAGAAGAAGAAGAGAGCACGAATGGAGCTGCCCCGGAACAGACCACCTTCCCTCCTTTTGGCGCAGAGCTTGCCATTCTGGGGAGCTCTCCAGAAGGAACAGAAGATGGTGTGGCTTCCCCATTGGCTGTCAGGAGTAAAGAAGCAGGCAGGCCGCTGAGTGAAGTTCCTGTTAAGATGACTGCCAGTGAGCTGCTTCTAAGCAGGCAAGTATTTTTATTGTTCGGTTTCTCACCATACTTGGCATCTAGACAGCAATTTCTGGTTGAAGAATGCTTTACAATTGCTATCTTGTTAATCCGCCTACCCTTTGGGGAGGGAGGTCGGTCAATATAATTCTTCCCAATTTACAGATGGGAACTGAAGCTGAGGGATAACCTGTCCATGACCAAACTGGGACTAAAACTCAGGCCTCCTGAATGTGCATGCGAAGGTTCGTATTCCCGCAGTGGGGATCTATCAAAGCTCCTTGGACCAGCGCTGGTGCTGCTCCAAGGAGCTTGTGCATGCCAAACCCATCCTGCCCTCAGCTCTGCCTTCCCCAGACCCTTTCCCACCTCCCATAAACTCCTGCCCACCCAGCCTACCCCATTCTCCCAAGGGTAGGCTGAGGTGGGCAATGGGCAAGATGGGCAGAGGTTTGGGGGAAGTGGGTGCCAGGCAGAGGTCCAGAGGAGGCAGAGCAGCCGTGTAGGAGTGAAGAGAGGGGGGTAGTTGCTTTACTGCCCCTCTTCCCCCAGCTCTGCCTCCCCTGGATCCTGCCCGGTGCCCGCCTTCCCTGGACACCTGCCTGCCTGGCCCATCGTCTGCCACTTTCACAGGGGTGAGGGTAATTGCTTTACTTACCAGACTTTTCTGGGCTCCAAACTGGCAGCCCACTGCACCTGGTGTGGCCTTCTCAGGGCTGTGCCAGGAAGGAAAAAAATACCATAGAAAATGACCATGCACGTGCAAAAATGGCCACCATGGCCGCTCTGCACATGTGTAGCCATTTTCCAAAATGGCAGCAGCAGTGTCATTGCCATTTTGGAAAATGGCAGCCTAGCTGTGCATGCTCAGCTGACTGCTGGGCATGCGCAGGCCAACTGCCATTTTCCAAAATGGAAAATGGCTGCGCATGTACTGAATGACCATGACAGCCATTTTTGCGCATGCATAGTGATTTTCTTCCCGGTATTTTTTTCTTCCCGGCATGGTCTTTAGAAGGTTACGCCAGGCGCCACAGGCCACTGGTTTAGGATCTGGAGGAGCCCGGTAAGTAAAGCTATGATCCGAATACGAGCCAAAATCTGAACAAATCTTGATTCGGTTTGGGTTAGAACTGAATCAGAATTTTTGTCTGAATTCCCACCCCTAGTGCATATGCTTTCTTACACACGTGTGGGGCCCCCAGGCTCATGGGCCTTGGTGCAGCTGCACTTGCTGCACCTATAATAGCTACGCCCATGACTGCAATTCCTGGATGACACCTGTTCTCCTTTGTACTATTCGAATAGCATTGAAGGGCCAGCCAGTTTGTGGCGCCAGTTTGCTATACCTTCTACAAACATGGGAAACGACAGCTTCTAAGGGTGTTTATAAACGAGTTGATAGCCCTCACCAGGAGGGTGTTCAGCCCATGTTCGTTGCCTGGTATTAGGTGGCTGCGAGAGGTGCGCTCCCATTTGCCAAAGAGCCTCCACTCATGGTGGAGTCCAGGGGCATCGCGGGCTCACCATGTGGGCCCGTCTGGGCCAGTGTTCGTCCGTGTGTCTGCCTCCGTCTGTTAGGGTGTGTGCGGCAGCCTCTGTGCAGGCAAAGCACCTAGAGCAGTCCCAGCAGCCGGAGCAGCGAGCGTGCTCGGCTCACCCCTCTCGCTCTCCCTGGGGCTTCTGCTTTTTCACTATGTAGCACTCAAAAATGCTCCAAAAGGAGGGACCCCCCCCCAAACAAACCAGGAAGCAAACAGGGGGGATGGGGGTGGAGAGAAGAGCTTCCTGGACCTAGAATTCCCCGCGGCTGCGAGTCACGAGGGAGGGGAGGTGGGGGAGCATGGCGCCTGCCCATGTATTGGGTTTGCCACACAAAACCTCTGGGGTGTGGGCTGCCCGGCCTGAACATGGGACTCCTGCAGGCTACCATCCATTGATTTCCACCCTAAGATTCTTCAAGAATGCCAGTAACCATACTCTGCTGCACTGATACCAGAGTGTGTCCATGGTGTGTTGATTTTTCTTAACCAGCTTGAAATGAGCTGATGCAAGGTCTTAAACTCACTTCACATGACACTGAATTTGTGTAGCTGTAATAGGTGCATTAAGTGCAACTGCACTGGGGCCCCCAAACGTGGGCTGGGTGGGAGGCACAGTACATTTGGAATCTGTGTGCATGTTGTGTGAGGGTAAAGCTGGGGATAAAACAGAGGGGCGATTGCATCTTCTGCATAGGGCGGCCATACCTCCCCTTTAAAAGAGGACGCTTATGAAAAATACCTGTTGCGGGGCTGCATTGGTTCCAGTGCAAGCCCTGCACCATGTATTTTTCATAGCTGCCCTCTTTTAAAGGGGAGGTATGGCCACCCTGCTTCTCCACCAGGTAGGTGGTTTATTTTTATCTGACACTCCCAATGGCCAAAATGAAAAACGACTGAAGGTGGCAGCCCTAATGCCAGGACCCATTTCAATCTAGTTCCGTCTCTGTCTGCGTTAAGATGTCAGACTAAAGAGTTTTATAAGGCAGCTCCTCAGCTGCTTCTGGCAGCTGGCATAGCTTTATTCAGTAGAGTTACACTGATTTACATCTGATCAGGATCAGGCCCTGACGACTATATGCTCTGCCTGTGATGACAGTAGTACTGTGTTGAGTACAATGTGGTTTAATGTTTTTCACGTGAAGTTTTGGTTGTTGAAATATGGACTTTTCCCCAAACAATTCTTCTTCTTTAAATAAAGGTTGGTGACATCATCAGAATCTCCATCATCATGACATTTTCTTCTTCAGTTATGTTTGTGGATAGGGCTGAAGCGGCAGCAACTTTTAACACGCCGCGATTCCATTTCGCTATTTCGGAATTGCACGCGCCACACCGCGGCTTTTCTGCCGACGTTCCACTAATTCCGCCGGCATTCTGCAAATTCGGAAACTATCGGAAAAATTGCGGAATTGTTGGAAACTGTCGGAAAACCGCTGTTCCGCTATTTCGTGGCACTGGCGGAATGGCGGAAGTAGTGAAAATGGCATGTTTCCGCTATTTGTGAAGCCTGTGGAAGTAGCGGAATGAAACTAGCGGAATGAAAGCCTCTGCCACGCCGTACCGCTAATTGCGGAAACGCTGTTTCCGGCGGAAATAGCTACCGCTGCGACTTTCCGATACAGCCCTATTTATGGAGACTTTTAGCTGAACCAAGAGGGTAGCTAGAATAAGGTCAGTGGTGCCCCTGCACTGGGGCCCATGCTCCTGTGGAGCCCCTGCCCCTTGGCACAGAAGGGTTGTACGGCTCCATTTCTGTCTTCTGCACCAGGTCCTTGTGCAGGATCCATTCCAACCTAGCTGCGCCACGGAACTGAACAAAATTTGAATCTTATTAACTGAGAAAGAAAATAGGAAAGCTATTTTGGTTGGGATGTCAGCGAAAAATTGGGTAAGAAACACCTAGTGCAAAAAATGTTATGAGAACCAGAAATTGACCTATTTGCACCTCTGTGAAATGAAAATAACTTTGAAAATAAATTTGAAATAGTGAATTTGAAACAATCCGCTAAATTATTATTAACTGAGAATGTCATCTCGGACAGTCCTGTTAATAAATCCATGGTGAATTCCTGATGTCAGTGAAGCCAGAATTTTACCCCTGTATACAGTTCACAATCCACAAGCCGCTCAGTCCAGCGTAGCCTCATTGAAACCCAGCTGGTGTTCAAGTTGTCTGGGACACAAACATAATTTTTTGCATTTAAAACACTGACTGGTAGCTTTACGGCTTTTAATTGAGGTAACCATGAATTCACCTGTGTTTGTGTGTGTCTTTTTTTGTTGTTGTTCTGTGGCATAGGATGTTTCATGACAATGAGCTAGAACAGTCCGATAAGTTTTACCAGAGTCTCCCTCGGCCCCTGAAACTGGGCTTTGCCTTGTACAACGCCATGGTGTCCAAGTCGGAAATGCTTTGTTATTTTGTGATCCTTCTCAACCACATGGTGTCTGCCTCCATTCTTTCTTTGGTTCTTCCCATCTTGATCTTTCTGTGGGCCATGTTGTCCATACCAAGGCCTACTCAATTCTTCTGGATGACAGCTATCATCTACACTGAGGTAAAGCACAGACAACGGTTGCCTTACTGTACACCTGAGCAACTCTCCTCTACTTGATAAAAATTTAAAATATAATAATTTTTTGTGCAAACTATTGTCAGTGAGTCAGGGGTGGGGATGTAACAAACTGGCCTTCCCTACTGGATGGGATTGTCTGCTGATTATCCTCTTGGTGCAGACTACCCTATTATCTGAAGATTGCAAGAACCTTTGTTGGATTCTTTCTCTATACTTAGAAAATGAAAAACTCCATACATTTTTAAAGGATAGCTGTTGCCCCAACAGGTTGTGTTCTCCAACTAATGAGGTATGTTCCCCTTCTTTCTAGATAACAGTAGTTGTCAAATATTTCTCTCAGTTTGGGTTCTTTCCCTGGACCACTAAATTGTACCGTGGCCTCTATGCGGAGGAGCCATATGTTCTGCCAAACATTGTTGGGATTGAGAAGAAGGACGGCTATGTTCACTATGACCTAGTGCAGCTGCTTGCCTTGTTCTTCCACAGGTCTATCCTGAAGGTAAGTCATTCTTGCTGTGGGGAATGAATGACTGGCCTTTTAGAGTTCCGCTAAACCGAACCTCCGGTGGAGCGGCCTAGTATGTAGGGTTGTAATGCAGTCAAAACTCACCCGGTACTTTAGTGGGCAAGGATTATATCTACATTAAAATGATATCTTAAGAACGTCTCTCCACTGCCTCCCCTCACCATAATATCTGAGTGCCTCCCCAGTGCTGATGGATTCATCCATACAACAATCCTATGAGGTAGGGAAGGATATGGTCATCTCCATTTTGCACCCTTAGCACATACAAGAGTGACTATCTGCCAGATGTGGAAATGAGGCCCAGAGACAAGAATTGGTGTGCCCAAGGTCATGCAGGAAGGGTCTAGAGAGCCAGGAGAAGAGCCCAGGTCTCCTGTGTCCAAGACTAGCACCTTAGCCACTGGATATTCTTTGCAGTTTAGCAGCTAGCACCTGACCCTTACCTCTAAATTGGCTGAATTGAATGAACTAGAATACCCAATCATCTAATTCTTAAGACCTAGTAGCTCCCATGGACTTTGGGGGGAGAAACGCATGCTTTATTTGTATGTAGAGTATCATGCCGAGACTAAGGCCTGTTGATGTGTATGGGTGGAATTTTAATTTTTGTATAATCCTTTAAACTTTAAAATTTTCTTGTTTACATTTGTTTGTTTAAATGGCTAAATGCTAATAATAAACAATATTGATTGATTGATTGATTGATTGAACTCATGCTTTGTGGTAGGAGATTACAGTCCTCGAATTCCAGCGGGACTGAAGTGAGGAACCCAATTTGGTCCATTCTCGACTCATCCTAAGACCTTTCTCTCTTTTTTCCTACGTCAGTTTCTGTCTCCCTCTGTGAAATGACTTGCAAATCCCAGGCCTTAAAGACAGTTGAATAAGAGCACAGTGCATCCTGTTGTACAGTGTTCAGTCTGAACATGTTGTTTTCTGCAGTGCCATGGGCTGTGGGATTCCAAAGTTGTCAGCGTACCTGACGCCAAGAAAAAGAAACTGACCAGGAGACAAAAGGAGTGTAGAGGCGAGCTGGATCCTCACGAGCCTGGATCGGGAGCATGGAATCTCTTCAGACATCACAACCCCTCCAGGAGGGTCTTCATGGGAAGAAAAAAGGCCTCTTGCCAGCCAGCAAATGAAGGTAGTGGTAGCCAACAGAGCTTCCCTTTTGAAATTAAAATATATGATGTAAGGACCTGGGATTTGAACTGTCACTGAATCCGTGGTGCGGTGGAGTCCTCCACTGCCCAGAGTTCCAAGGGCACTGGGTTGGATCCATGTCTTACACAAGATCTAGGATAAAAGAGCAATGATTTGATTGGCCCATTTTCAGTTTTGTGAGTAAACTTTGCATCTAGAATTACAGAATTGTAGAACTGTAGGGTTAAAGAAGAGATTAAGGGGAGACTTCAAAGGTCTAAAGGGATGCCAAAAGATGGCTACAAAGGACAGAACTAAGAATAATTTATTTATTTACAGTAGCGTTTGTATGCCTTCCCCTCCTTCTACAAGCATTTCGGGGCGGCTAACAACATTAAAAAACATATAATAAAATTCATTAAAATCAACATTTCCCAGAATTACCCCCCCCCCCAAAACAATAAAGCTCCAACCTAACCCAACCCACCCATCCCATCTCCCTCCGCAAAGGCCCGGCAGAACAGCCAGGTCAGGCAGACCTCCTCCAACGGGAGGGAGTTCCACAGCCGCGGTTCAGCCACTGAGAACCCCCTCCTCATGGTCGACACCCGGGAAACCCGGGGGATCTCAAGGAGGGCGCCCCCGGCCGACCGCAGAGGTCAATCCAGAATCCGGAGGGTAAGGCAGTCCTGCAGGTAGGTGGGACCCAGGCCATTTAGGGCTTTAAAGGTCAACACCAACACCTTGAATTGGACCCAGAAGGCTATCGGCAGCCAGTGCAAAGAACAGAGCCCTGGAATAATGTGTTTGTGTCAACCCGTCCCCTTCAGGAAATGAGCCACCGCATTCTGCACCACCTTCAGTCTACGGATCATCACTAAGGGTAGCCCCACGCAGAGCGCGTTACAGTAGTCTAATCTCGAGGTAATAAAAGCATGGATGACTGTGGCCAGGTCCAAGTCCGAGACATACGGCCTAAGCCGACGTACCAGGTGTAATTGGCGAAATGCGTCCTTCGCCACAGCTGCCACCTGGACATCCAGGCAGAGCTATGACTCAAGAAGCATCCCCAGACTACAGACCTGGGATGCCAGGGAAGGACATCAATGTCATCAGTGACAGGGCCATCACTCTCCTGGCTTTCCCCACAACCATCGCCTCCGTCTTGTCAGGATTTAACTTCAAGCGACTCGCCCTCATCCAGTCCCCCATAGCTGACAAACACCGGGTAAACACCGAGACTGCCACACCTGGGTCTGATGAAAATGAGAGATATAGTTGGGTGTCATCAGCATATTGATGACACCTTACGCCAAAGTCTCTAACAACCTCCCCCAAAGGCTCCCCAGAGGGACCCTATGGGACTCCACACATGTGTGTCATTCTGTGTGCACAAATTCATTAGGTTATTATGTGTGTTTAACTACACAGCATGGTTGTATAATATTGAGTAGTTTTGATTGTAATTTTGTGTGATTGTTATAGTGAGGAGCAGAATATGGTCATATGGTACATGCATTTCTTCATATAGTTTTGCAATCTGCATAATACAATAGAATTTGTCATTGGCGTGGGCCCTGTTTTTCTGTTTTTTGACTCCACACATGAGGCCCCGGGGAGAAGATGAATAATCACCCAGCACCACACACTAGGTTCTCCCGGCCAGGAAAGAGTGGAACCATTCAAGAACAGCCCCGCTCATTCCTGCCCGGATGGGCTTAATTTACAGGAAGGTAGATTTTGATTAAATATCAGGAAAAACTTCCTAGCAGTAATTACTGTGCGGCAATGGAACAAGTTACCTAGGGAGGTGGTAGGCTCTCTGTTGCTGGAGGTTTTCAGAAAGAGGCTGGGCAGCCACGTGTCAGGAATGTTGCAGTTGTAGTCATCCTGCGTCCAACAGGGGGTTGGACGAGTTGACCCTCAAGGTCCCTTCCAACTCTATGATTCTACGATCTGCGGAGCCATCTAGTCCAACGCCTTCCTCTGAGAAAGGATACTCTATGGGTGCAACCAGACGCACTGCAGGGGCCCAATCCCCACGTGGATCCATGGCAGGCAATCACTGCTGCTACACTGCGGGGCAAGTGCAGGGAGCTTGCCAGCCAGTCACGGGGAAGCCAGCCATGTTGGAGGTGGGCCGTGGTGCCAGCCACACAAGCGGGCAGGAGCCTGGTTCTGCCCCGCCTCCCTCCCCCAGCTCAACCAAAATCCCATCACCAGCCATGACGTGGCCACGTATGATGGGTGACAGTGCCTAACGCTCACAGCCCTACTGTGGAGCTTGCTGCATGGTGGAACAGAAGGGTCCCAGCCACACAAGTAGCCCATACCCCCATGTGGGGTAAGGCTGCGCCATGATGCGTCCTTGGAATTGTTTCAAGGATGCATCGCGTAGCAGCCAGCTGTTAGCCCCGCCCCATGTTGTGAGAAACATCTGGCAGGCACCAGGCACACAAGCCATTGCATCATATGGCCTGGCTGTCCAGGCAAGGGTAAAGCTACCCAAAGCATGGTAGCCTCTCCTACCTGTCTCATGTGGTTGCACACTATATTTACAACACCATTTTGAAAGCATCCAATAATGGAAATTCCACCCTCTCCCCAGACAACTTATTATTCCATTGCCCAACTGTTCTTACCGAGAACAACAGTTTTAAAATAATATTTAACCAAAACGTACGTTACTGCAATTAATGCCCATTGGCCTTCTGTTCTATCTTCTGTGGAAGCGGAGTTCAGCTTTTCTCTGTGGCCACCTTTTAGAACTGCCGGTTCCCTTTAATTGTTAGGGTGGGCAGGGGCAGCGGGGAAGTACCACACTCCAAACATGTAATCCCAACACTTCCCTCCTCCGAGACCAAGGGGATCCCCCTGGAATCTAAGGACCCTCAGGATCTTGCTCGGGCTTTCTCTCCTGTTCGAAGAGCAACCTAAATCATCATAGGGTGGAGAGGGCAAGTCTCCGTGATCTCACCATTGCCAAGTAAAATGACACTATTATTTCCTGTGTTTGGGGTATGAAAACCAGACAGGCTGAGCCTCAAATGGCTTTTGCGTGTGCCCACAGAGTACTGCTGAACTGGGTCAGCCCATCTCACCCAGTATCCTGTCTCTGACACTGGCCAGCACTGGGTGGGTCAGAAGAAAAGTACAATAAACAGGGCACATATGAAATTGTCTGTCTTCTGTTGTTCACTCCCAGCAATCAGCAGTCTGAAGTCTATTCCTTGACCAACTTAGATAATAGTCGTTGATAAGCCTGTTCTCCATGAATTGATCTAATCCTTTTTAAAACTAAGTTATACCATTGACCTTGACAACATCCTATTGCAATGAGTGCCACAGGTTATTATGCTGGGGGTGGGGAGTCCTTCCTTTTGTTTGTTTTAATCCCTAGAAGTAGGAGACAAGCAATGAAATCAACAGACACCAGAACTGAGAAAGGAGAATGCAGGCAGTGAGGAATGCGACTGAGATTTATAAAATCATGAAAGGATAAATATCAGCTCCCAGTTTACTTGTTTGCACTATTAATGATTTTAAAAACTAGGTCACATTCCCCATCCCTGCCTTTTCCTTTCTAAGGTGAAAAGCTCCAAACATATTATGGTTGGTCTCTTTTCCTGTTTGGTTTTTCTAACGCCCTATCATGGTAAGTAATTTCTGCAGATCCACAATTTCTGTTCACAGACCCAAACACCAGATCCCTACAAGGTTAACTGAAACAAAAATCTCCACAGAGACGGCCCTTTTGGCCAAATCCATTCACTGTGGGAACAGCCGAGACTAAGGCCGTTTTTAGATGAGCGCTGTGTGCTTGCGCCCAAAAAATCACGTGCCTGGTAAAAGTGCTGGGGGCGTGGTTCAGCCGAGACAATACCTTGATATTGAGGTATTTAATTCGCGGCCGTAAAGGAATGCGTGACCAGCACTTTTGGGTGGTGTGTGATTTTTTTGGTGCAAGCATATTTAATTAATTAATTTATTTATTTATTTAATAGATGTTTTTTACCCTGCCCCTCCTAAAAACTGCTCCGGGCGGCTGATCATCTTAAAGCAGCCTAAGCTGAAGTGTAAAATGATTCTGGCCAAAACAGGGCATTGCTGTTGTTAATGCACGTTTCCTAGACCAAGGTGTGATTTGCTTTCCCTTCAGCAGGTAAACTTCAGAAAAAGGAAGCCAAGAAGAGATGGAGTCCTTTCAGAAAGAGTTCCGTCAGCAAGAAAAAGCTGATCAAGCGAAAGATAAAACAGCTCCTGTTGAAGGCAAAGAAGCTGACAATTAAAATGTAATTGGGATATTACTCATTAACTAGTAAGAGAATGAGATGTTGTTGAAGTTGTATCGTTTGGTAACAGTTATTCCAGTGGCTATAATGAGACTGTGTTCTCACCATCAGGTCACCTGTGGAGTTGTTACAGAGGGTCAGGACTCTGGAGTAACTACCTCTCTTTGTGAGTGTTCACACAAACACAGAGTGAGGAGGCAACAATGGGGCGGGTTGATTGGGTATCCTGGGAAGGTGATCTCTGTAACAGGTTTACTATGCTGGTTACTTCTTAACTCACTTTAGATCACACAGTTACTCTGGGATAAAAAATCCACCTCACCTTACTTAGAGGGGTTATAAACTCAGCTTTAACCTCAACTGATATATGAATAAAAGCAGAGTTAAACTGAATGAAGGGGTAATAAGCGATAGTGTGAACAGCCCTAAGCCACGTACAGGGTCCATTCTTCTTCTTGTTTTTTATTGATTTAACACAAGTGCTGTACAATCAATAGTAGACAGGCCTCTATCTCAAGGGCTTACAATCTAAGAAAAAGAAGGCAGAGGGGAACATAGGGAGAGACAAGGATATATTCATGAAGTTGAGAAGTCACAGATGCATGTGCTTAACTTAGTTACGGGGAAGAAGATGACTCTGAGTGAAGGAAGGAAGGTCTATGGGGATGAGAAGCTAGGGGAAAGCCTGATGGAAGAGGTAGGTTTTCAGGAGGGATTTGAAAGTTGGGAGGGAGGGAGCAGAGCCCTTGTGTTCAGGGAGGGAGTTCTAGGCATGGGGGGGCAACAAGGGAGAAGGAGTGAATACGGTTTGAGGAGCAAGAGAGTTGTGAGGGTGGTGGCAGAGGAGAAGCAAAGCTCCTGGGCAGGAATGTGGCAGGAAACAGGTGCAGAGAGATAGGTGGGGAGCAAGGTCATGAAGAACCTTGACGGTGAAGACAAGGAGTTTGTGCTGAACATGTTCAGGCAGAGGGAGCCAGTGTAGGGTGGAGAGGAGGGGAGGGGTGGGACATGGTCAAAGCGATGGGCAAGGTGGATGACCTTGGCAGCAGAGCATTGAACGGAAGTGAGAGGGGTGAGGTCAGAGCGGGGAGGCCAATAAGGAGGAAGTTGAAGTAGTCAGGGTGAGAGGTGACTAGGGTTTTGGCAGTGGAAACAGTAAGACAAGGCTAGATTTTTGCAATATTATGCAGAGCAAATAGGCAGAACTTGGAAAGAGCGTGGATCTGAGGTGTAAAGGAGAGGGAGGAATCAAAGTTAAATCCCAGGCTATGCACTTGTGGATCAGGCTGGATAGTGACACCCTCAATGGAAACTGTGAGGGAAGACAGAGGGAAAATATGAGGTCACTCTTGGTCATATTAAGCTTGAATTGGAGGTAAGACGTCCAAGCAGAGATGACAGGGAGACAGTCTGCAATACAAGACTGGATGGAGAGGGAGAGCGTGGGGGTGGAGAGACAGTTGAGTGTCATTAGCAAACAGGTGATACTTGAAGCCGTGAGATTCAAAGAGTTTGCCCAGAAATTGAGTGTAAAGGGAGAAGAGGGCCCAGGACAGAGCCTTGGCAACACTCACAGATAGAGGGAGTGACTCAGAGGAAGTATCAGCAAGAGAGACCTTGAAGGAGACATTTGAAAGATATGAGGAGAACCAGTTGAGAAACGAGGACTGGAAGCTAAGGGAGTGAAGCGAATCGAGGAGGAAGGCCATGGCCAACTGTTAAAGGTGGCAGAGAGATTGAGCAGGACAAGGCGGCAGTCAGACTTGTGTAAGAGAGGGTCATTGGTGACTTTAGCAAGGGCAATCTCAGTCGAATGGGGTGGGCGGAAGGCTAATTGAAGGTGGTCAAGGGAGGAATTGGAAGAGAGGAAATCAAGCCAGCATGTGTAGACAGCTCGCTCCAGGAGCTATCGTTCTGAGACAAGTATCTATTTTCCATTTTACTAACTTCTTCTTTTTTACCCCTAGTGCCCTTCAAATCTACCGACCCATCAGGCAGTTCTTCTTTGACATCATTCACCCAGAGTACAGTCCCGTCTGTGATGTCTATGCTCTCATGTTCCTGGTTGATGTCATCAATTTCATTATCGTCATCTTTGGCTACTGGGCTTTTGGCGTAAGCACGAGCACAACATGCTCCTAGAGAATGCAAATAAATTGATTCTGAGGTTTAACTCAGGGGCATGTGGTGGAGTCAGCAGTCTCTTCCCTGGCTATGTACTCCAGGTCAGTACTTAGGGAGATTCAGACCAGATGCCACAGGTTAGGTAAGTCCATTTCGGAGCTAGGGACTTGGACCAGTGAAGAATGACACAGTCTTCTATATATCTATTAGTCTACTCATAATTTCTATAGTGCTACTAGTTGTACGCAGCACTGTATAACTAGTAGCACTATAGAAATATCAACTGATATTTGATGTATTTTGCATATCTTGTCTTGCTCTCTGGGGTCACGGGATTATATGAAAGTCTCAAAATGGGGTCACGGAGGAAACGATTTGGGGAATCACTGATCTAGGGGATGGATTTCCCCCTAATCCACTAGTTATAGGAAGCCATTTCATGTACCCTGTGCCTTATGGATTTTCACACTGATTCTGTCCCCACCTGATTTTTTTAAAAAAATCATCCTTTATCATTCTTTTAGAAACACTCAGCTGCTGCGTACATTACAGAATCGCTGTCAGAAGATCAGGTCCCAGAAGCCTTCCTTGTGATGCTTTTGATTCAGTTTGGCACAATGATAGTAGACCGGGCGATCTATCTAAGAAAGACCATGTTTGGTAAGTGTGTGTTTCAAGTTGTCCTGGTCTTCGGCATCCACTTCTGGATGTTCTTCATCTTGCCTGGAGTAACCGAAAGGTACAACTGGATCAGGCGTCACGTGAAAACATTTCTTTCTGTAAGGATCTGGCTTTCCAGTCTATGGGAAAAGAAAGGGGAGTGGAGGCTACGAAGTCACCCATTTCCCTTATACCCAGAGTAGGGACTAGGTTGGCTTTTTAAAAAAAAAATGTATATACTTGGCACCTGATCATGATGGCTGTGCTGGAATTGGAAGGTTGGGCTGACCCAAGTGTGCAGTACCATGCGTGGAAAATGCAGTGCTCTTTGGGCAAAAACAGTTAAGGGTAGAATCATGCATGCCAAATGCATGCCTTATTTCTCAGCTGATTCACATGTGCAAATGGCCAGCCCAAACATGTCTGATTTGCTTGCTCCGCTGTAGCCACTGAGCCCCTGGCTCATTGAAAATTCGACCTTGACTGTCCCAGGAAACTGACATCTCTGTCAACTTAGATTGATCACATCTCAAGGCTGCTAACGCTTGTTAATCGTCCTCTATTTGTGTGTAGACCTTTATTGGGTAAACCTTTGCATGGACTTCCATTGCAGTGGAAAGAGATGGCATATAATGGAATCATGGGCTCAATGGACTCACTCAGATGACACTAAAACATTATTCTGTGGTCAAGTACCCAGCGATAAATTACCATGGAGCACTCTGACATTCCAGGGTAAAAATCTAGGTTGTTCTTACCTTGATGAAGTGGGGTACTTTGTCCTAAGGTTTAATGTATCTAAGTTGTAACCGTAACTTTTTACATGGATAGGTAAGTGACTCACAATGACAGGTCCAGAGGTCCTTACTCAATAGATCTAGTTTAGGCCATGCATAAATGGAGTTCCCTTATCTACCACTTGGGAACTGGGCTAGGTAGTTTAGGATGTCCCTGGCTGTTGCCATGGAAACAGATTTATAATGGAGCAAGACACATTGCACTAGACTGCAATGGAACCATTGGGTTGTGTCCAGTGGTTCAAGACACAGGACCATCCAAGCAACACATCCATGGGGAACTGGCCTTTACCTGATGATATTCTGAAAGTCATGTGTAAATTCTGAGATAAAGAGCAGTTGCTTCGGGGTAAGCATTTCATGTGAACAAGCCCAGAGCACAGCCTAAGGGCATCTCACCATGACTCTTTTTTCAGTAGGCTAGAATCCACTCTGAAGAGATTTCAATGATAGGACTCCAAATACTGCTGTAGAAAGTGTCACATTTGATGTCATTTTTAAGCTAACTGGTCTTCTAAAATGTCTCTCCTCTGTTTCCTTGCAGGAGGTTTAACAGAAACCACGTGGTCCAGCTTTGGTACTTGGTCAAGTGTGTATATTTTGGCTTGTCGGCATATCAGATCAAGTGTGGTTACCCTAATCGGGTCCTGGGCAACTTTCTGACAAAGAGTTACAATTGCATCAACCTCTTCTTGTTCCAAGGGTAAGTGCTGGGACTGGAGTAGTTTGGGTAATGGAGGCTAACAAGGGCCCTTTTCACACAGACACTCTAACACTGATAAAATGGGTGTTACATTTTATTATACATGTTGCAGGGCTGCAGGTGCTCTGTGCGTGCCCTGCAACATGTATAATAAAATGTAACACCCATTTTATCAGTGTTAGAGTGTCTGTGTGAAAAGGGCCATGAAAAAAAGCAAAACTGTGGGATTAATGAGGCACAGTTCTCAATGACTTCACAGTAGCTTGTGTACTGTAAGCCCCTTGAGGGTAGGGACCTGTCCATAACTATTGATTATACAGTGCCAGGTACATTGCTGGCGCTATATAAATAATAATAATATTTGGGGCATTTTCAAGGTATAGCTGATGTATTGGCAATATCTTAGTAGTTAGACTGAAAACCAGGCTTTGTTGAGCTTTCATCCTTTCCTGACTCCTCTTTTCCTAATCTCACAACTAAGAAGTTCAGACACATCATTTAACATCTTGGAAGTCTCCACTTTGCTTGATCATTTCTGATGGCCTCCTATAGTTGCTTACTCCTCCAAAAAAGAGTCCTTGGGACATAAAACCTTGTAACCTACTATTGAGAGGCAAGGAAATATTAGCAGAATGTGGATGTTAATATGTATAAATCATCCTGAAATTGCGTGATTTCATGGGATGAGCCAAAGACACTAACCGAATGTTAAATAGACTAAGTAAACACAGACTAAATATTCGCCAGGACCAAAATTGCCATTGGAATGGCTCCAGGCAAAGAATATGTTGAAATGCAGCCCTGCAGCATAGACTTCTAAAAAGGTATTTGCTGGTTCAGTAATATTCTGGATGTTTGGTAAGGACTTGATGTGCTTTTAAATACACGTAGAGTGACAGAGTATCAAACCTATAAAAAGACTATGGAAAAAAAAATTGGTTTCTCATGTTGCCTAGAGCCTTCACTGTTCTCAGATATTGCATGGGGCTGCTCTCTGGTTTTCATGAAGAGGAAAAAATATCTCCTGAGAAGCTGGAGCCAATCAGCAGCCCTTACTTATGGTGAGAGAAACACTGCCATGCAGGCTTTGAGCACCAGTTGGCTTGGCCCCTACATGCCTAAAGGACCATCTCATCCCCTATGTGATCACTAAGGTTCAGCTGTGGGGCGCCCCCTTGTAAGTTCAATCATTGCACCAGGTCAACACGGCACAGGCATGCAGAGAGGCGGTCTTGGTGTCTCCTTCACAGCTTTGGAACTCCAAGTTTGCCAAAGCCTGAGCATTTTCCAGAGGCAATGTAAGACCTATGTATCTGGCGAAGAGTTTGGCTGGCAGGGATAGGACTTGGGATGCTGTTTTTAAAATGGAGACTTTTTATATGTATTTTTTTGCAGTTTGGGTTTAAATTGGTTTTTATGTATGTTTTAATGGATTCTTTGTTATCTGCCCTGAGCCTTTGAGGAAGGGTAGGCTATTAACTGAAATAATAGCAGCTCCTGCCAACTTGGCTATGGTCAGAGGGGATGCGATTGACACATGCACACACCTCTTAGGACCAAGGAAGGTATAAATGCCATCACTTGTGCACACATGGCCAACAGTCCAGCAGTTTCATACACTGCTACTCAGGGTTGACTCACCTTTTGGAGTCAAGCACCCCCGGTCAAGCCCACAAATATTACCGTCTGACACTTCAACCTTCAGAGATAGGCTGAGAAACGGTCAAGTTAGCTCTCTAGCCAAAGTGACCAGGTTGCTAGTAGCAGGTGGCTGGCTGGCTGCCAATGATTATATAACTTCCTCTTCCTGTCTGAGCCCTTGACTGCCCATCTGGATTTATCATGTCTACTGCTCCAACACTTCTTGACCTTGATCCTTACCTTGCCTTGCCTGTGTCCTAGATCTGCCCTGCACCTGTCCTAGTCAGCTAAATCCTTGACTTACCTGTCCAGCCCTTGAATCCACCTCTTCCATGCTGTGGTTTAACTTCCTGACCCTTGAGCTGACTTGGCTTCTAAAAATGTCCCTTGGCCTGCTCCTCACCATGGATGACCAGTGGATCCTATAGTAGGATCCCAGCCTGTCCCTGTGCATGCATTTGCCTTCCCCCATCATTGGAGCTCAGACCTTTGGGCCCTGTCAACTCTTCCCGATTACACCTGGCCATTCCAATTGGAGAGAATGGAATCTTGCAACAGCCTTCTGGAGCAGGGAGAAGGAGTGCCCGTCCACCCATACTGCAAACCCCAGATCTACCTTGGGCCAGCTCTCTTGAGACTAGTGCAGGAGTGGCCAAAGTGTGGCTCAGTGTGCACCTCTTGGGCAGCACTAGCACTGGGCCTTGTGCTGAATGGTCCTGGGCCTTACTTCATTGTACCTGAGTCTCAGCAGCAGAATGACAGCTGCTCCTCTGAATCTCAGCAGCCAAGACCACAGAGCACTAACTCCACTTGCCAGTCACAAAACAGAAGAGCTTGTAAGCTCTCGGGCAGGGACCATGTCTATCTTATTTTCTGTAAAGCGCCAGGTACATCGCTGGTGCTATATAAATGCTTATAATAATAAATAATAATAATGTGGCTCTCAGCCATATGAAGATTTTGGTACGTGCCAGCTCTTGGGTTTGGGAATTTTGGCCAACCCTACACTAATGCCTGAGAAATCTGGCACAGATGTTTGCATGTGGATGAGGAACTTGGATGAGACCACCCGGGAACATGGGCCTTAGTAAAGATCTTCCTAAATGGAGGCATGTTCTCTTGGGTGGATAGGATCACAACACTTGTCAGATGGGAGCAGACTAATGATCAGGGACCTGTGTTTAGTTCACTGCCTTTCCCCATTGCTGCCAAACACCGTGAACACAGGTTCCCCGCTATACAGCTGCATAAAACAGGAAACTGCCAGGTGATTGTCAACAGAAATGAAAGAGGATCAGGCCCAGCGAGAAACCTTCCCAATAAATGTCTGAAAAACTAAGCTGCAAAGATGTCTGCCTCAACATAAACCTCAACCTAAAACATTCCCTTCCTCCTTTCTTGGCTGGTTAGGTTCCGCATGGTCCCTTTCCTGACTGAGCTGAGAGCAGTCATGGACTGGGTGTGGACGGACACCACACTTAGCCTCTCCAGCTGGATTTGCGTGGAGGATATCTATGCTAATATTTTCATTATGAAGTGTTGGCGGGAAGCCGAGAAGGTGAGAGGCCAGTGCCGTAACTGCTGCTGCTTCTTGAGATTCTCGGGTGCATTTTTGAGGTTGGGTTGGATGTTTGGTGAGAATTAATGCTGCATTTTGTGGTGTGTGTGTGTGTAGGGGGGAACATGATTAGAATTTTCAGCTACATGAAAGGTGGTTATAAGGAGGGTGGAGATCACATGTTACTAAGGGACGGGCAAGAATGAGGAAGGTGGAGGTCAATGGCTACTAAAGGGAGGATAAGAAGCAATGATCCCAAGCACACACTGCTCCCTAGACGTTCAGGGCTTGTAATCCCCTTGACTTTGGTACTAGTATTCCACTGTTTCCTAGCTGGGGCCACTCAGCTCTGTACAAGGTGGAAACGGCCTACTCTAACAATAGTTCCTTTACGCTAGTGTGAGGATTGGATGCCACCATAAGTATGCCTCCTGTGTTAGAATCAGACCTATCCCAGAGATGAATGGAGCTGTCCGAAGAAGCAAGACAACTTCTGTACATCTTACAATCTGGTTATTTTCCAAATGGTTTTTTAAATGGATAGGAGTCAGTAGTAGCTTGGAAGTACTGAGAGCTCTACCCATCTCTGCCACTGGCCTGCTACGTGACCTTGGGCAAATCACTTCTCCTCTTCTCTTCCCAGTGCTTGTCTTTCCACTCCTACCCTTGGTTTGTCTTGTCTGTTTAGACCAGGGGTAAGTATCCTTTCCTCTCCCATGGGCCACTTTGAAAACTAGTACAAACTGTGCAGGCTGCATAGGAGTTTGGGGCAGGGATGATTAATTAATACATTTAAATTCATGCCCCACCCTTCCCCCATTGGCTCAGGGAAGCTTACAGTGTATGAAAACATAAAATCCCCTTAAAACCCTCTCCGCGCCATACCACCTCCTAACCGTATACCTGTGCGTACCAAACCCCGGGCCAAACAAAATGATGAGATTCATTTAAGGTGATATAAGGCATGTGCTCAGGATGGGGGAAAGAAGGGGAGGGTCCAGATCATGGATCCATTCTCCATCCTTGAGTGTAAGCCCTCCTCTCTGCTCCCTTCTCCCGAGCTCCATCTTTGAGGGCTTGAGCATCGGGTTTGGATGAATGGGCCAGATCGAGGAACTGGAAAAGAACCTAATAAAAGTCAGCGATGGGCTGGATTTGGCCCATATGCTATAAGTTCCCCACCCCATATTTTTAGACTGTAAACTCTCTAAGGAAGGAGCTGCCTTATATTTATACTGTGCAGAACCTAGCACAGCAGGGAACAGCTCTTACTAGTCGAAGTCCCTAGGGGCAACTTGTAATGCAACAATCATCCTTGCATATGCTCACTGTATGACTATGCTGACTGAGTGCTCGCATGCCAGTGCATGACACACAGGCAGGGAGTCAGAGCCAGTGCAGCAACGTACAGTTAGAAAGCCAGTGTGGTGTAGTGGATAAGGCGCTGGACTTGGTTCGAAACCAGGGTTCAAATCTTGGCCTAGTCATGAACTCACTGGGTGGCTTTGGGCAAGTCACAACCTCTCAGCCTTCCTCCCCATCTGTAAAATGGGAATGTATGTGCATCTCTCTCTCCCTGTGTTTCCCTCATCCTTGCCCATCTTAGACTGTAAGCTCACTGGGCAGGGACCTGTCTCCAAAAGCTGTGAATGTAAATCAGTGTGTGTGCCTAGTAGCGCTTATAGAAATGATTAGTAGCAGTAGGCAGGGAGCCACGTTCACCGTATTTTCTCCATTGCATGTTTGGTGTGAATTAATGTTGCATTTTGTGGTGTGTGTGTGTAGGGGGGAACATGATTAGAAATTTCAAATACATGGAAGGTGGTTATAAGGAGAGTGGCGATCACATGTTACAGGACAAGAATAAGGAAGGTGGAAATCAGTTGCTACGAAGGGGAGGTTTTTCCCATTGCATGGGGAAAATTCAGGAAGCACAGGTCCCTGCATACAAAGAAAAACTAGCTATAAATATTCCATAGCCTCCCCCGGCTGCTCCCTTAGCCCCTCCCGCCATTATTTCTGATACACCCAGCTACATGATCATTTTCTGCCTTGCAGAAATATCCTCAACCTCCTGGGCAGAAGAAGAAACTGATTGTGAAATACGGCAGGGGGGGCGTCATTATCTTTATCCTAATCTGCATCGTGTGGTTCCCGCTGCTCCTCATGTCTTTAGTGAAATCGGTGGCAGGGGTGACCAACCAACCGCTGGACGTGTCTGTCACAATCACCATTGGGGGTTATGAGGTGAGGGGCTGTTCCCTACGTGAGGTGCAGGGAGGGGAACCCTCCCCCGTTTGTGCTTCACAAGAGGATGGATATTCTCTCACTCTCTGCCAGTGGCAGATTGAATTAAAGGCCGCTCTTCCTTTGGCTGATTCAGTGGTTGGGGTGGTTTAGGTAGAGTGTGTTTTGCCAGAATGCAAGGGGTTGGACTAGATGGCCCGCCAGCTCTTTTTAAAGCGGTGCTGTAGCAAGGCGGCGGCGGGCCTGGATTCATGCCCCAATTGTGGGCCCCTTAAGGGCAAGGGGCAGGGTCTCCAAAGTGAGGGGGGCAGGGCTTACTCCTGAAGGCAGTGCTGCCCCAGCTTCCTGCCCCCCAGAATGGCAGTAACCTGGCCTGGAATGAAGTTTTAGAAGTGGGAGGGGGGGCTTCCACCCTTGCCCACTCTGGAAACTTCCTTCTTAGTAGGCAGCTTGGGCGCTGCTAAGAAACGTTCAGAGTGGGCGGTGCTGACCCTGCTCCCTCCCCCTCTGGCACGCAAGTTGCTTGCAAATGGCCCCTAGAGATTCCCCCTCACTCCATAGTAGCTACACTCTGCTTAGAGCTCTCTAAAATCAGCCATTCTGCCCCCAGGCTGTGCAGAGGCGGCCATGTTAATAACGCACCCACTCTCTCTCTCTCCTAGCCTTTATTTACCATGAGCGCTCAGCAGCAGAACCTGGTCCCTTTCACTCACAAAGCTTATAATGACCTGACCAACCAATATGCGCTTCACCCGGTAAGTATTTCTCAAGCACTGAGCTCATTGGATCATGGGGAACCACAATCCCATCCTTCCTGCCATCCCTCAGTTTTAGTAGCGGCGGCTTCGAACAGGTGCAAGGTGTTTCCTTCCATTGGTGTAGCTTGCCTCTGTTTGGATGAGCTCATTCACCCCTCCTCCCAGCATCAGGGGAGTGGGGAGATGGTTGCCTGGTGCATCTCTGCAATCTTCCCCTGCTTCTGTGAGGCGCTTAAGAACCATCTAGGAGCAGCTCCGAATTGCAGGGAGGATTAGTTCTGACTGCCAGAATCAGAGAGTTAAAACTTGCATCTTCTGTTATTGTTCCCCTGTACGGGAAAAATTAAAACAACGCACCAACTGGAACCCTATTTATTAACCTATATCTCTAGCTTTGTGCTAAGGAAAGCACTAACATTGGCTAGATTTCAGCTGATGCCCACTAAAGTCTTGGAAGGACGCTTGATTGGCATACCATACCAGCAAAGGATCTGCTATTGCTTAACACAAATCGAATGCCCACTATCTGCCAACATTCGTCTCTGCTTTGGGGGGCTTATTGACACAGACACCTTTTGGTGGAATTACGAGTATAGGTTAAAATCGATCCTGGCCAATTCCAATGAAAAGCTTATTTTTAGGGCAGCCAACTTTCTTTTTCTCCTTGCTAGGAGGAGAGAGCGGGCTATGGCGACCTATGTATGATTAATGTTTGGGAGTTGGCCCTTGGGTGGTTTAGTTGGGTTATTGATTAGGGCTTTGCCCTGTATTTTGATTGTCTTATCAACTAATTAGTGTTGATTGAAGTTCAGTTTACTCCCGCCTTACGTCCGGATGCATTTCTGTATTATTCTTTTCCTTTGTATGGGTTATACTATTGTATTGTATATTTTGTACCGACCAATTGGTTGCATCAATAAAGGAATTATACTACTACTACTGACTGCCAGAATCAGAGAGTTAAAACTTGTATCCAGACACCCCCTCACCCTTCCCTGGGTCAAGCGGAGCTCTTCTGGAGCAGGAAAGACTCTCTCTTGCGTAGGGCTTTGCTGAGATGCAGGCTGGTCTGGGGCTAGATTTTCGGACCTTCTTCTAACAGTCTGATCCCCTGCTGCAGTTGTAGGCTTAGCGTCTCCACTTGGCCACAGTAGAATTTAAGCCATTGAGAATGTTACATTCATTGCCCCTAGTGCAGACATTCCCAAACTGTGGGTCAGGACATGAAGTAGGGTCACGTCATCTGTGGTGGGGGTCACAACCCCAGTAGATATTCTTTGCATGCCTTTGTGGCTGCTTAGGGTCACAGGATTGTAGTTAAGCCTTAAATGAGGTCACACAGGCAAAAAGGTTGGGACCTACTGCTCTAAGGTGCAGTCTATACTGGCTACCAGTAATTTTTAGAGCACAATTCAAGGTGCTGTTTTTGACCTATAAAGCCCTCAATGGCTTGGGCCCCAGGTGACCGCCTCTTCCCTCATGTTCCGTCGCGGCCTCTGAGACCAGCCGGGAGCACCCTCTTGCGGGTACCATCTGCCTGTCAAGTTTCTCCAGCAAGGGCACCCAGAGCAGCGTTCTTGGTGGCTGCCCCGCAATTGCGAACTCCCTCCCCTTGGAGGTTCATCTTGGCCCAAGCCTGCTCATCTTCTGGAAAAAATATGAGACCTTTCTGTTTGGTAGGCAGGGACAGGGTTTCAGTAGGATGGGGAGGGGGGGGGGGGGNATTTTTAGCTGGTTTTTATTGGTTGTAAACTGCCCTGAGCCTTAATGACAAGGGAGGCATATAAATTTGAATGAATAAATACATAAATAAAAAAAATATGCCTAAGAAATCTACTGGCTTTTCATTGCTTGATTGTTTTACCCCTCCCATCCTCTCTTTAGTCAGCCATGCAGTTCATAGTGAACTACAACCCTGAGGACATCATTATGGCTAAGATAAAGGCCAACGCAAGTTTGTTGTGGAGCATCAGTCCCGCGAGCAGGGGAGCCATGATTGCCGAGCTCTCCAACTCCACCGCTATTTACGTCAACTTCCACTGGACCTTCCTTAGGTAAAAATGGCATCATGGCTAAAACAGCAGCCATTGGAATGCATGTGCTTAAAGTGCCTTCCTTCAGTTACTTTTTATAGTAATTAAAAGTAATTTAAATTAAATTATAACAAAACCTGATGTTTTTATAGAACCATCCACCCAAGGATCCCAACCCACTATATGAACATTAAGGATTTAATCCACACATCCCACCCTACGCTTACCAAGAGGGTAGTGGCATTGCTCCTTTCTCCCCCAATTTCTCCTTAAGAGCTCTGCACAAGCCATTTCCCCAACATGATCACACTCTGTACTAGACACTCAACTGCTATCTGACTGTGTCTTTCCTGGGGGAGGCCTCCATTAGCTACTAAATAGGTCTTTGTGGGTGTTGCAGAGGCTCTTGCATCTCTTTGCACTGGGCTACAGGGCCAATAAGAGGAGGGAGAATGCCTTTTTGCTACTCTTATCATGAACATCAGTTGTGTATCTATTTAACTTTTGCTAAACAGGAATGCATCCTTTGTGAAGAATGTTGAAGCCTCTGGCAAGCACACGGTGCGGTATGAAGAGAAGATAATAAGGGAACAAATAGTTCAAATGCTGAATGGGACCAGGAAGGCACCAATGTCAGTATTTTTGCGTGTGGCTGTTTTTATGGCTATCCAGTCGTTTCTCACTAGTTGTTGGCTGAAAGCTGACCCTTGCTGCAAGGGATCAGTAGATCATCTCTTGAGTGACCAAAAACCAGACGTGGGGCAATGGGATTATCTACATGTAACAGCTATGCACAAACAACAGCTACATGTTGTCTGGGAGAATGCATGGGATCACATCCTGTGTAAAGCAAGGGGCACAAAGTGTGTTTGCACAGACATAACAAGAGAATGTGTGTTTAAAAACTAAACGAGTGGCTAGCATTATGTCTTGGAATGCCCTTTATCACCAGTTGAGCATCTTTAGAAGGTGAAGAAAGACCTATATTTGGCTGTGCTTTTGGTGGTCGGGGAATGGGATAACTTGCAAGAGGAAGGATAATAATGGGACATACATTTTTTTACGTGTAAGCTGCCCTGAGCCTGTGGAAAAGGGTGTGATATAAATAAATACGTCTCCTCCATGTGCCATGAAGCAGCATTTGGTCTAAGACTGGTCTAGGAATACAGTTCGTAGATATCCATGCAACACATCCAAATAATCTTCTTCTAAAATAGTTACATCTCCAGTCTGCTGACAGGTTTTTTTGAAACACATCTGTGCTAGTTACTTTTTTCCTCTTTTTGCAAGCATCTCTGAGCGAATGCATTCTGTTTCTTGCTAATGGCTTCCAGCATTTGCCACGCTTGGGAAACATACCAATGTGACTATTCCAACAGCATTGTACACGTTTATCTCGGTGTTTGTGCTACACTTTAGTTCCCCAGGTATTGACCAGTTTTGGAAAAGATCCTCTTCCCAATTCTTGTTTTCACCTCTTTATAGAGTTGATCATCTGCATTAGTTTGGGCTTTACAGAAACGCTAGCCACCCTATATTACATTAAACCATCATATGTACTAGCATTTCTCCCAACAAAAGAAAGGCGAAGATGAGTTTTTATAGCCCGGGAAACTAACACCCTAGAATTACAAAGCATGTACTAGCCGGGTCTTGAATCCATTTCAGTCGTTTAGGGAGTTTGATCTCTAGAATCAATTGGTTCCTTGGCTTCTTTGTGGAAGCTGCCAATGAGTGGGCTACTAGCATCCACTGTAGAGAATGTAGCGTCCATTTCTCATGTTGCATTCACTGATAACACAACACACACTGCATTTTAACAAATATTGGCCTCCAGGTACACTGCTCGGATTTGGATTTAAATGCCCTTAGAGACTGGGGAGCTTGATTCTGGGTATTTTGTCACAGACTTGTATTTAAATGGCCCTATAAGCTAATGTACAAGGAGCTGAGGTATGTAATAAATCTAAAGTGACTTTGATCTGTTTTTAGACTACTCCCATCGGTGGTGCCAAGATATTTCAGGGCAACTGCAGGAGCAGAAGCTAAAATTGCACATCGGTTGCAAGTTGGTAGGTCATATATGAAATAATAAAGACATGTCCAACTCTGGTCTGTGTAGAGAAAATAGGGCTTGCCATGTTGGTCCCAAATATAAGCAACTTGTCGTTGGTCCAGTAAAAGATATCACTTTACTACTTTGTCTCTATTGCCAGCTTTGGTCTTACATGCTGGTTTTGTGATGGGAACAGAAATATTATGAGCCTGACGTATGTTCAAACCTTTCAAAGAGTCTTCAGTGCAAGACTGTCTGGAATGGAAGCATTTTCCCACTAAATAGATTATCGCCAATTAATATTGATCTTCACATGAAAGAAAAACTAGTCTCTCTCTGAAGGAAAGTACAGGGAATAGGATAGCATGTGCAAGAGGGAAGGTTAATAATGGTATCTATCTAGCTATGTATTTTAAAATTGACCCCAAGTTTTACATTTTTGAAACAGCTCATTCCAGAAAGCCGCAGGAAGTAGACAAAATGGCCTTCTTCCGAAACATAACCATCAAATTACAGCAGTTTCCCATCAATGTCTCTTCAAGCCATGCCACAGAGTGGTGGGTTATTCAAGAGTGGAGGCCTAGCTGTTCCAGTAATGGGTGCAGCAAGAATATGGAACTTTTCATCTACAATGACAGAGTCAGCCCTTCTGGCCTGGGATTCCTGGCAGGATACGGGTAAGGACACCACGCTAGAATACAATATACTTCACTGCTCTGACGCAGGCTGCTTTCACACATTACAAAATGGGCGTTTATAATACCCAATATTCTCTTAAGTTATTATAATTCCACAATTTTTGTAATGTGTGAATGCACTTTCCGCCTTTTATGCTACAAGATCTCGGGTTGTTGTACAAGCCACATTTGGTATTATCACAAGTTATTATAATAGCCCATTTTGTAATGTATTAACAGGAACGAAAGTAATGGACTATGGTACCATATCACAGCCAGGCAAATCAACCTAAGGACAACTTTCTTAATACCATTTCCTTGATTAGGTATTATGCACCATGGACTAGGTGACCCCTGAAGTTCCTCCTACCCTAAAATTCTGTGATTTAAAGAATTTAGTTTTATCAGACACTGATCAGCTGCTTTGCAGCTCGAGCCTGAGGAATGTAACTTTTGACAGTAGCATGAAAATGATCACAAAGGCAGCTGTTAGCCACCAAACACTTCTGAAATGGATCCAACTTCACCTGCTTTAGCCAATAACATAACATTACATCGGCTGCAGGCACATCTGGATCATACCGGTTTTCTTGATCCTGCACAGTCTAGCTTTCACCTGGGTTACGGCACAGACACTGCGCTTGTGGCTTTGGTCGATGACCTCCTAGTAGAGGTAGATAGGGGTCGTATGACTCTGCTGGATCTATCCACGACTTTTGATACTGTGAATCTTGAGATGCTGGTGACTCGCCTGCAGGACCTGACTCGGGTGGACAGCACCATTTTGCAGTGGTTCCATTCATACTTGGCAGATAGATCTCAACGGTTGGTACTAGGGGACTGTACTGCGTCCCCTGGGGGTCCCTTGTATGGGATCCTGCAGGATTCCATTCTGTCCCCTCTCTTATTCAAAGTGTATATGAAGCTGCCGAATGGCAGGAGAGTGCGGGGTATAAATAAACAATGAAATGAAATGAAAATGCTTGGGGAGGTCATTTGCAGCTGGGGGGGGTCCGTTGTCATCAATACACAGATGACACCCAGCTGTATATTTCATTTTCAACCAACCCAAGCCCTGTAGTCTCGTTGCTGTCCCGCTGCTTGGCTGCTGTGGGGGGATTGGATGAGGTCGAGCCGACTGAAGCTCAATCCTGACAAGGCAGAGGTGATGCTGGTGGGCAGAAACGGTGATCTGGGGAAGGGGATCACCCCCACTATTGGGGGTGGAGCCTGGGGGTGCTCCTGGATTCGCAGCTGAGCTTGGGTTTGCAGGTTTTGGCTGTGACCAGGGGTGCCTTTTGCCAATTACATCTGGTGAGGAGACTCCGCTCACGTCTCGGACTCTGAGCTCGCCACTATCATAATCTATGCATTCGTCACCTTGACGTTGGACTATTGTAATGCGCTCTACGTGGGGCTGCCCAGTCCAGAGACTGCAGCTGGTGCAAAAGGCAGCCTGCCTGTTGATTGGGACAGGCTGCAGAGAGCACATTAAACTAGTGCGCCAGGCATTGTGCTGGCTGCCGATAGCCTTCTGGGCCCGATTCAAGGTGCTGGTGTTGACCTTTTAAAGCCCTACACAGTCTGGGCCCCACTTATCTGAGGGACCATCTCACTTCCTGGGAGGCCCCTGCAGTCATCTGGGGGCACCCTCCTGGAGGTCCTGCGTTCTCAGTGGGTCTGGACAGACAGAAGGGTGTTCTCAGTGGCTGCTCTGTCGCTGTGGAATGAACTCGCGGTGGAGATCCGCCTCAGCCCAGATCTCCTTGTGTTCCGCCAGCAATGTAAGACCTGGCTCTTTCCTCAGGCATTTGGGGAGGGGGGGTTGGGTGGGATAGAGGGTTTGAGGTGGGTTTGTTTTATGCACAGCTCTGGTTTTATACTCTAATGTTTTTATTGTGTTTTATGATATTGTGAGCTGTTCCGAGTCGCCGTCAGGCAAGAGGGGTGGGGTAGAAATGAAATAAATAAATAACTCCAAAGCACCACTGTGCCCAAACACTGAATTATTGGGTTGTGGGTTTTTTTGCTTCTTTCCAATTTTATCTATAATCTTGGGCCAGTCACTAAAATCCAGTCTGAACCCAAAGAAGAGATTTATATTCTCAGGGAGCTAAGCGTTTAGTTCTTGTGGGCCCAGATGTAATACCTTACTGTCAAGAGTAGTCTCATTATAGTCAAATGGAGTGTTACTATGCACAGAGCGTGGGGAGGAGTGACACAAGTGAGCCCTATGTGGAAAGCTGGGTTGCACATGGAAGAGCAGATACCACTTCCCATAATGTTCCTGTACAGCTCCTCTTAATGTCAGCAGTCTACAGGAACAGGGTTGGGCAAATAGGGCTCCCCAGCAGCTGTACCATGGCTACTGCCAGAAGTGGCTACCTGGGGGCATATTCATGCAACTCCCTCAGGAGCAAGAGAAGTTGAGCTGCCATTTAACCACTGCTGCTTCTAGGACCTGAAGCATGTCCTGTCCTGCTATTATTGCTGCCTGAACCTGCTGGACTGCCTAGCAGCTGGAGCTTTGCTTTACGAGGGTGGGAAGAGTTGAGGAAACCCATGCTGCACCATCCAAGGGAAAGCTGCAATCAGTGTGTCTTGTGTCTCTCAGCGATAGGCAATTTTTGGCATGTGGCTCTTGGGCTTGGGAACTTTGTCCACCCTTGGTATAGAATGATACGTGGCACCATATGTATAGAATATTACCTGGCAATTATTGTATGTATAGAATGATACCTTGAAGCAAGCTCTAGCATTGCACCATTCTGAAAGGTTTATGTCACACTCTTCCCTCAGCATCGTTGGCCTCTACATGTCCGTCGTCCTAGTCATCGGGAAGTTTATCCGAGAGTTCTTCAATGACATTTCCCGTTCCATCATGTTTGAAGAGCTGCCCAATGTGGACCGCATCCTGAAACTCTGCACAGACATCTTCTTGGTGAGAGAGACTGGGGAGCTGGAGTTGGAAGAACAGCTTTTTGCTAAGCTTATCTTCCTGTACAGATCTCCAGAAACTATGATCAAATGGACCACCGAGTGAAAGGACTAGTAAATGAGGATGGGGACGGGGAAGAGTGCATTGTGTTGTAAGAATTAATAAGGTGCTTGGACCATAAGTTACTGTTATGGGCTGTTTAGCAAATATGTACACTATAAAATGCAGAGAACAGCTGCTTCTGTCACATCTTTCAGCTTTGTGCTCTTCCTGAAGCTCCTCAACGCATGCAACAGTGTAAGTGCTTTGTATGTGTACTTCAAAGGATGGCAACTAAAATAAATTCCAAGACCTAGCATTTGGCTCCTCCAGGTTTCATTTTGCAGCCATGGATGCAAAGACTAATATCACATAATTTTATTTAAATTAGTCAGGAATTTCCTTGCAG
This sequence comes from Sphenodon punctatus, assembly GCA_003113815.1. Classification (NCBI taxonomy): domain Eukaryota; kingdom Metazoa; phylum Chordata; class Lepidosauria; order Sphenodontia; family Sphenodontidae; genus Sphenodon; species Sphenodon punctatus. Next base: position 1,373,227 of record QEPC01006715.1, on the reverse strand, counting down.
AGGGAGGGATTCAGATCAGTTACTGAGGAAAGCAGCTTGGATTAGCTGAGCCAGACAACACAAACGATGGGGAATAGGTTGGCTCCAGGTTCAGTTGCAAGGTCTGAGTAACACTGGGGAGTGGTGCCATTGGACAGGCTCGTGGGACTTCCAGGGACCACAAGCTCCAGGTGTGTAGCCCTTAATTTTCCTCCCCCAAAATGAAATTGAACAAGCCACTACAAGAATGCGATAGGAAAAATTATTACACCATGATGATACATAATCCTTCCCCCCACTCCTGTGGGGTTCAGCAGTTTCATCTCATCTCCCCTCCTGTTCAACGTGTATCCAAGGCCGCTGGGCAAGTCTGTGTGTAGATTTGGGGCATGTTGCTGCTGTCAACATGTGGACGACACCCAAATCTATTCCTTTTTCTTCTGCCCCAGTTCCTGCAGTCTCGGTGCTTACTGAGTGCCTGGCTGCCACTGGAGACTAGATACAGGCGAGCCGAGTGAAGCTGAACCCGGACAAGTCTGAAGTGAGGATGGACGGTCAGCCGAACCTTATGACCTGGGGGGGAGGGATTGAGAACCCCATCACTGGATGCGGTACAGGCTCCCTTGGTTACTCAAGTAGGGCCGCTCCTGAAATATCAGTGAAAGGCACTCCTGCCCGCTGCTTCGATCTAACTCCATCTGATGACAAGTTTTTGTCTCTTTCTGATATGGATCTGGCTACTGTCATCCATGCCTTCATCACCTTGAGGCGGGACTACTGCAGTGCACTCTACATGGGGCTGCCCCTGAAGACTGCTCAGGGGCAGCAGCTTGTGCAGAACATGGCAGCTTACCTCTCGATTGGGGTGGGTCATTCACGAGCATATTACCCCACTGCTTAAGCGTTTGCACTAGCTACCAATGGTGTTCCGGGCACAACACAAGTTGCTGGTTTTAACCTATAAATCCCTAAATGGCCTGGGCCCTACCTATCTAAGGGACTACCTACCTTCCTGGCACCTAAGATCAGCTGAGGGCACCCTCTTGCAAGTTCCATCACTGGCCGAGGTCTATACGACCCAGGCGAAGAGAGGCATTCTCGGTGGCTGCTCCACAGCTTTGAAACTCTTTCCTTGGAGGTTTGTCTAAGCCCTAGCTTGTGCATCTTCTGGCTGCAGTGCAACGCATTTATTGGGCCAGGTCAGTACTGGGGTGGGGTTTTTTTATTAGTGTTCTATGGATTTTGTATTTGATGTTTTTATGAATGGTCTGGCCCTCACGTATGAGACACGGCCTGTCCTTTCATGTCCCATTGCGGCCCCTGCAATCAGCCGGGAACGCCTTCCTAAGGGTACCGTCTCTAAACTTTGTTTGTACGGTGAGGGCTCTGCCCCGATGTTCTGGAACTCCCTTCCCCAGGAGGTTCAGTTGAGCCCGACCATCTTCTGGAGGAGATGTAAGACTTTTTTGTTTGAAGAGCCTCTGGCGGAGAGGGGTTGGGGTGGTTTTGGGGTAGAGTTGTGGAGTTGGTTCTTTGGGGAGGGAATTGGGCTTTTGGTTTTAGGGTTTATTATCAATTGTAAGCTGTCCTGAGCCATTTGGAAAGGGTAGCAAAAGATTAAATAAATAAAATATATAAACTGAAATAAATGTATTTAATGGCAAGTCTAGCTCTTCCTAGCTAGGCTTGCCACTTCCACAGTTCTTATGGAAGCTGGTGAGACTTTGCCAGACTTACATTTAATTTTATTTATTTGCATTTTTATCCCACCCTTCCCATTATGGTTAATGGTAGGTTACAACTTCCTTTATACTTGGGAGAGGTTTCACTGGGTAAAGGTTTTCCCCCCCACTTCAAGTCTGTTCTTAAACAGGGGACTCCCACTTCCCATGCAGGAGCTCATCCATTCCCTCGCCTGCTGCTGAATCAAGGGGGCGACGTAAGGCGGGGCAGCAGCACTAGGTAACGCCTTTCTGGCCAGGAAAGAGAGACGAGTGGTGGTTACCATGACAACACCTTCCCAAGCAGGGCCATTTTTAAGGATCTTTCAAGACTTCTTCTGAAGCAGCAGCATGGGGCTGGTAAATCAGGCACTAGCTGAAGCCAAAGGACTATTGGACAAGTCGTTTTACTTCTCTGTCTCTTTATCTCTCCCTTCCCTTTTATCTATTTACACTAGAGATAGGGCAGCTTTCCCTCCAACAGACCACTTTGAAAATTAGAACAAGGTCTGCAGTCCAGATACAAATTGGGGCAGGGGTCCACTCAGGAGGGGGGATGAAGGTCCACATCATGGATCCATCTGTCCTTGAATAAATGCCCCCACCTCTCCTCCCTTCCTCCTGAGCTCACTCTTTCAGTGCTTGAGAGTAGGGACTGGATTGATAAGCCCAAGAATTGGCAAGGAGAGCCAAATAAAAACAGCCATAGGACAGGGGTCCCACACCCTTGATTTACACAGTAAACTCCCCAAGGCAGGGACTGTTTCTTACTGTGTGTGACTAACACAGACAGTGGGGCTTTTAGGTACCACTGTAATAAAAGATAATAATCAAAAGAACTTCAGTCTAAAATCCAGTTCTGCTCTCTAGCACTAAGAGTATCTTCACACTAGTCATCAGCAGAGGTTTTTCTCCTACAAAGCCACTGAACCGTTCATCATCTGCTTCATAGGATTTACACACTGTCCTCTGTGTGCCTTAAGCCTGGTTCAAGGTCCAGCAGTTGCGCTGGGTACTGAATTTGGACACGCTTCCATTCATGAGCTTTCAAGCATTTTCAGGAACACAAATAATAAGCCGAGCAGCTGGAGAGAATAGGCAAATGGCTTTAATAAAATTCATACATGTGTTAAAGTAGAAGAAAGCAGCCACTTTGATTAGGAAGGTGGTTTTATTCAACCATAGACCCAACAGGATATTCCACCCCCCCTTAGTTTAATATTAATACGTTGCATGTTTTAAAGTGTAAGATCTACCTGAAGGTGCGCTCTGGCCTGCTCTTTGTTGATTTTACTGGACAGCCAGGATGAAACATGCAGGAACTCAAAAGAGGCCTTTGGAGCATTAAGACTTCTCTTATTGCCTGCCATGCTGCCCTGGGCTAAAGACCAGCCCACAGCGGTTTCTTCTTCCTTGCAAGTGGATTTGGACACTCAGCGGGGCAGTAAAAACATCTGAGAAGTAAAACCTCATGGAAAAATCACTTACTCGAGAGCTTTTGTAAGCAAGAGCTTAAGCTGCTTTGTAGTAGGAGCTTCTCAAGCACTGAACATACTCAGCTCAGACAAGGGGCCGTGAGGAGGCATTTCCTCCATAAAACTAGTGGGGTCTGAAGACAGCAAGGCTAGTATTGTTTGGTAACCATGTGCACCAATCATTTTCTTTTTTTAAACCCCCTCAAAATATTAGGCCTTTTCTCCAGGAGATAAGTAATAAAACGTATTAGGACAGAAAAAACCCCCAACCATGGCAATTTCTGATGTGTGGTATTTTCATTGCTTTGGAGCAAATCAGTGCAAAGTGAGGTAATACAGGTGGGTGCTCCATTACTGAAGGTGAACGGGAGGGGCAGATTAAACCAAGCGTCGTCTTTTAGAATCCCTCCCCATGTTGTCCGCTGGAGAGTCTCCGTTGCATCCTAAAGGAGACACCAGGTTCAGCAATGGATCCTCGGAGGCGCGACCAAACAGGGACAGCAACAAGGCCACGCCATAGCCAGTGGCTCGTTCGCCCTAGGAACAAATGGGCACACCTCAGATTTTAATGTCCTTTTGACTGACGCCTTTGCCATTCTGCTCCCTTTGCAAGCAGAAGGTAAATGGCATCTCGAAGCTCAGGAGTCTGCACAAGAGGAGCTGTGGATGGGGTATTCAACAGTGCTTTCCAAAAATTCAGCCCCCAAGACTCCCACTGAAAGGCATAAGATTCCCATTTTTAATAGTGCTAATACCCACTCATTCCAGTCCCCTCAAAGCTCTGCCTGTCTGAAACCATCAGGACTTTCTGTAGCTGGCAGGGAAGATGAAGGAACTCACCGCATGGACTGGAGCAGCAATGTCTATATGGACCCAGATGCCAGGCCAGTCGAAGCCAATATGAGACGCAATAAAGAGTCCGGCACAGGAACTGGGAGAATTGTCTCGATCCTGAAAAAAAGAAAGAAATAGATTTGCTCTTGAAAGATAATTTCTATCACTGCACCAAAATAAACTTTTAGTTTTAAATGCCGTTAAAATACCATTTTAGCTAAGACATACAATATCTTAAAAACATTTCTTATATAATTTCCTCCTTAAAAACACACACACACCCTTTCCCCCTAGTAGTTTCCTCGTATTTCCCCAAATTTGCAGAAGACCAGATACAAATTCCATCAGGCATTGCCAGAACAGCAATAGCTTAAGCTTCCCCCTCAACATCTGCCTGAAGGATTGCTCTTCCAAAAGAGCATGTTTCGTAAAAGGTTATCAAGCATTCAAGAGAGCTGCTTCATTTTAGCCTTCCCTCCCTCTACACCCCTCCCCCCCCCCAAACACACTTGCTTTCTTAATTTGGCAAACGGAAGCACATTTTCAAACAGGGCAGGAAAGGTAGGTGGCTGAGTTAAGGTAAACATGTCTATTGGAAACACACTGTGCAATCTATGATTGCACCAAATAAACTTGAATACCATTTTAGCGAAGACATACAATGCTCATCCTCTGAAATCAGGTTGGAAACTAGGCCTCACGCCCTTTGCTAAGATGAGAACTGCTTGCAAGCTTTAGTAGAAGCATGGAATCTTGCTCTGGAAGGGATCTCTAGGGTCACCTAGTCAAATCCCCTGCTTGGATGAAGGATGGCTACAGCTAGAAAACATCCATGGCAGATGGCTGTCCAGCCCTGGGTTTTTTCTTTCTTTTTCTTTTAAAGCCTCCAGCTTTTTTCCAAGCCTCCACTGAAGGGGAGCCTACAACCTCCCTAGGCAGCTTGTTCCACTGCCGCACAGCTCTTGCTGTTAGGAAGTTGATATTTTAACCAGAATATACCTTCTTGTAACTGGAGACCATTGTTTCTAGCCCTGCCCTCTGTAGCAGTGAAGAAAAGTGTCAAGTGTCTTGCCACCTTCTTGGTGACAGCCCTTTAGATATCTAAAGACTGCTATCCCTTTCTCCCCTTAGCTAGACTCAGCATACCCAGTTCCGTCAATGTTTCTTCATAAGTAACGGCAGAATTCCAAAAGGTCGAGGGACGTTTCGTCAAGTCCCTTGTGCATCATCTTCAGACCTTCTGGCTTCTCTAATGTGGATGTGTTATTCAACACCTAGACTAGGAGTCCCACCAAAAACAGTGTTTTAGGAACAGCGACTAAAAGTAAGCCTACCGCCACCGAGTTCTTCATATCCGCGACAGCAGAGGTAAATTCACTAAAGTGGAGCTCAGGGCAATATACGAGAGGATGCACTAAGTCTCCGCAGTTTCTGCCGGCTTTGACACACGCCTTCTCCCACTCTTCATTGTTGGTGAGGACAGCAGCGTGGTATTTCCCTGTAGCAATTCCCTACGAAGGGACAGGAGGCAAAACATGAAAAAGTCTGCTGGATACAGAGATCCCATTTGAATGTATATATTTATAGGTGCATGGAAGATATGGTAAGACTGATGTTCCTCTCGCTCAAGTAATGGAGGCCCACGGTTCACAGGAGGTGCTGCAAGGTTTCATCTCGGTTGATAGCCTATTTCAGTGAGCAGGCCTGCTGAGAAAAATCTGGGTTTGTGGCACCATCCTGGTGGTTGGGTGGGGCCTGCATTCCATCTCTCCCCCCCCCAATCATAAGTTTTGAAATCAATATCTGGAAATCACGCTTGTGCTTTATTTGCACATGTGTCATGTGTTACTTTAGTATTTTATTCATCGCATGTGACTATACATCAGGGGTAGGGAACCTTTCCCCTGCCAGGGACCTTTCTGAACATTAGGACAAGCTCTGAGGGTTGCAAAGAAGTTGGAGATGGGGTACTTAAGGGATGCAAATAAAGGTCGTCCCCCCTCCCCCCCAAAAAATTAACCAGTGGAATTTGTTGCCAGAGGATGTGGTCAAGGCCAGTAGTATAGCGGGGCTTTAAAAAGGATTGGATAAGTTCTCAGACGATAGGTCCATTAACGGCTATTAGCTAAGTAGGTTGGGGGAATGTAACCTCGGATTGTCGGGAGCTGGGAGTGAGCAGGAGGGAACGGACGGCCCCATTGTGACCCACTGAGTACTCCTCCTAAGCAACCAAGGATAGCCGCTGTCAGAGACAGGATGCTGGGCTCCATGGACCTATGGTCTGACCCAGTAACGGCACTTTTATGACGTACTCAGGAAAGGGGGAGGGGGAAATGTGGGGGGGAGGTGGTTCCCAGATCATGGATCTGCACCCATCCTTGTGTGCAGGCCCTCATCTCTGCTCCCTTACCCTGAGCTCAGTCTTCCAGTGCTTGAGGGCAGGAATTGGATCCAGGAACTGGGAAGGGCACACACAAAAACTAGCAATAGGTTGCATTTGGCTCCCAGACCTAAGGCTCCCCCCGCTTGCTGGAAAATAAGAATATTCTTGTCGGTTTTGTTCTCCTCCTGCCCCCACGAACCTGGAAGCCTGGTACAATTGTACCCCCACCACACTATTCCGTTAGGCCTGTCAGCATGGTGCGCATTTGTTGGGGGGAGGGCAGGGCTGGACTTAGGGGAAGGCAACATAGGCACCTGCCTAGGGTGGCAGATTGGGGGGACCCCATATTTCTGGATTGGGGGGACCCCATATTTCTTTTCTTTTTTGTTCTCAGCCCAGTCATGGCGCCCCTCCCCCCTGCAATGCCTCACCCACACCGCCCCCAACCTGGAGGGGGAAACCCCCATCCATCCCCACCTGCAGAAGCCCCGTTCCGTCACCAAGCCCCCACAGATGTGCTTTGTGATGGTGCTGAGCGCGGAGGAAGAGACTCTGCTTCTGTGCTGGGCCGCAGCCTCGTCTCCCTCCCTGCCTCAGGCGGCAGCGCACGCGCACACCAGAGCTGAGGGGGTGGGGCGAGACGGCCCAAGTTGCCGTGGGACTCTAAAATCCTAAGTCCGGCCCTGAGGAAGGGGAGAATTACAATAGAGGGTTGTATGTTCCACAGGAGAGAAGGAATCTGCACGTCAGCACCTTCTGTTCTTTATTTTTGCCCCCAATTACCTGAGCTCCTGTGAGCGTGGCCATGTCCAGGATGATGTCAGCTCCGAGATCCTTGCAAGCATAGGCTACTCCATCAGCTAGCACCAGACTGCCCTCGGCATCAGTGTTGTTGATTTCCACAGTTCTGAGATGAAGGGAAGGTATTTAATGTGATCTCTCCTTCGATCCTCATCCTATATCAGACCACTTCCTTGCCTCTTTCAACATTTCCCACTGTCCCCCCTCCTCTTCCCCTTCTCTACGCCCCTTCCGTGACCTTCAAGCTATTGATCCCCTGGACTTTGCCTCCTCTCTCTCTCTCCTTCTTCCTACAGTCTTCTCTTCCTCCTCCCCTGACTCCGCTGTCTCTGCTCTCAACGCCTCTCTCTCCTCCACACTTGACTCCCATGCCCCTCTCTCTTCCCGCCCTGCCTTCTCCCACAACCCCCGTCCTTGGCTCACCCCTAGTATCCGCCACCGCCGTTCTTGCACTCGTGCTGCTGAACGACTCTGGCGCAAATCCCATTCTCACGCTGACTTCCTTCACTTCAAATTCTGTCTCTCCACCCTTACTTCTGCTATCTCCCTTGCTAGACAACACTACTATGCCTCCCGCATTGAGTCCTGTTCTCGGGACCCTCGCCGCCTGTTCTCTACCTTTGACTCCCTCAAGCCTCCCTGTCCTCCCCCTCCTTCTTCCCTTTCTGCTCAGGATCTTGCCTCCTTCTTCACCTCCAAGATAGACAAGATCCGCCTAAACAACTCTTCCCACTCCCACCCCTCTCCCTCCTCCCCCTCCTTCTCCCCTGCCTCCCTTAAGGAAATCTCCTCTCTGCTCTCCTCCTCCAACCCTTCCACTTGCCCCCTTGATCCCATTCCTTCCCGCCTCCTCACCTCCATTACTCCTACTGTCGCCCCTTCCTTCCTGGGAGTATAAATAATCTCCTGCCAGACCTATACTGGAGAATTTAGACCTGACCTGACTAACCCATGCATTATCCTCGGCGAGCACCAAAGTAGCTAATGGAGCGGTACGAAAAAAATGGAGTTTCAACCAATACCCTATAGCCAAACGCCAAACCTGGGTCTCTACGGGAGTCAGACCACACTCCCTACGAAGGGCAACGTTAGGGGCATGATTTGGCAAGGCAAGGAGAGACCTTAGAAACATATTTTGCACCCTTTCCAAGGAAACAAACTTCCCCACTGTCCAAAACTGAGCTCCATATAAAAGTTGCCCCAGGCATTTCCCAGCTGGATCTGTAGACCAGATCCAGGAATTTGAAAGGCACCAAATAAAGACGGCCCGCAGTCCACGTCCGGCCCATGGGCAGGTGTTCCCCATCCTTGCTATAGAGCATGAAAAATCAAGAAAACATATTTCACATCTTGCTTGAAACAGGCCATCCTTAAAAGTTCCAAACCAGAGTGTTCTTGAGTGCTTAGGGCTGGGCTTATTGCATGTTCTTGTGGGCAGGGAGATCAGTTTTTATTTTTCTTATTTTTTTGTACATCGCCTTGCAAAATGGGGCTGGGAAAGTCCTAAAACATATCCAGAAGAAAGAAGGGAGATATAAAGCATGTCAAAAATAAAGGAGATGGTAGGTGGCACTATATTGTAATTCTCCAAAATTTCATGACCCCGATAATTCTGCCCAATTTACCCTGTTACTTTGTGAAGAAACCCTGAACTTCATTTCTCAGCCATAGATCAGATGTTGGCCTTTTTTGAGAGAGAGAGAGAGAGAGAGAGAGAGGTCTCCTTACTGAACACTTGCAGCATTTTAAATAAAGCACCACTAGGTATTTCTGCAAAGATCATCTTACTTTCCTGAGTAAAGGACATGAATATCATCTGGTCTTGTTGCATTCGGTCCAACAGAATTCTCAGCCAGGCAAAAAACAGCATGAAGATTATCTTTAAAGCCCTGTAGCAATAAAGAGGTGGAGAGATACACATCAATGTACTTCACACACACACACACACACACACACACACACACACACACACACAAAAATATGTGACTGACATTGAGGCACACTGGTATTTAGGCAGAAAAACTACAACAGAATCTGTTTTCATTACATGGGAATTCCAAGCCACAACTTAAACCTGTTAGTCAGATGTTCCCATGCCTTGTGGTACAGGCGTCAACCATCTCTGCTTTTAAAGTGTCAATACTATTACTTACCCATGGTTTCTCTCCATGTCATCTGCAGTCTTCCTCTTCTGGGTCTTCCACCAGTGTAGAGTCCAATCTAATTCTTGTTTAGAGCACAGTTCTTCAATGTCCATACAATATTCCCAAATCGCTTCAGCCTTTCCTCTCAAATCACTGTTGCTGTGTGGTCTGTTGATAAGCTTTTTGCAGTGCTTCATTCAAGCCTTTTTTGCAAGTATCCCTAATGGAATGCATTAAAATTCCTGTTCCAGGCTTCTAGCCTTTACCAAACGTTTGAAGTATAAAAAATATCTCCTTATTTTTCCAGATATTTGCAGGCCTCAAAAAAGCACCACCTGCCTCTTGCTTTTATCTTAACGATAGATGTACAAACTCATTAACCATGCCGTATGTTTCACTCTCATCATACACATCATCATTGCTGCCCCATTCAACAATCGTGACTTCTCTCCTTACATTCCACTTTCCCTTGTCTTCCCTCCTCCCTTGTCTTTCTTAGACTGCAAGCCCCTTGGCTTAGGGACCTGTTTCTAACTACTGATTGTACAGTGCCAGGTTCATTGCAGGCACTATACGAATAAATAATAATAATTTTCTTTTGACTCTTAGCCCCACTGTGTTTGCTCATGTTTGATGTTAATACCAGTCTTTTCCATAGACTGCTATACAGTATATACACACACACACACAGATGTATAGCCAATACAATATCATCAACGTCCGTCTGTGTTGCCCTCTGCGTTATGTAATCTATCGGAATGTAGAAAAAAGGGAGTACAAGACACAACTCTACTGCACTCCAGAAACACTGCCAAGCCAAGTGGCCTCTCCCTTTTCTGTTCTTCCACAGCATTCTGAGCCTTCATACTGCATCCTGATCAGCAACCCTCTCTTTCCAGGAAGGCCACAATGTTTGCAGATCTTCCACAGCATCCCTCTAGGAATGCAATCATAGGGTGCTTTGGCACAACACTACACCGCAGCAAATCTCTTTGGACAACTCTCCCCAAACCATGGGGGAAGTGAGCATGGGTCTAGGCTACCCACCGCTCCCCCGCATGGGTCTTCACCGTCAACTAAATGAGTCTAAAAGCTTTGCTAAAATGTAGGACGTTCCAACACCAATCTTCTCTGGGAGGAACGACCTTACCTTTGAGGCAATCAATTGAGAAAGATGAGCTCTACATATATGATCTTCCTGGCCTGAAGAGCCTACTTGGACATTACGTAGCTTTATATTGCCCAATATTGCCTTGCAGACTGGGAACTGGGTTATGCTTCACCAGCTATAACATGCCAGCTAGTTGCCTTTCTTTGGCAATTTGCAGACTGCATCTTTCTTCCAATTCTGTGGGACAGATTTTTCCCCCCTACCAAACTATATTACAAAAGATGGGAACTCGTACATTTGTGCACTTCAACAATACTCTTCTCTAAACCAATCACTTTTGTTATTTCTGCTTCTGAAATTTCTAGCAGTGAAATATTTAGCTTTTCACCTTCATTAATTGGGGTTGCCCAGGGGAACGCCCCAGGTAATTCTAAGAGCGGAAGTGTGCTGTGGTACGCTCCGGCAGGCAGCTCGCTATGTTAAAATATTGGCTTCGGAAGTTCTTGTTTTCCGGGTATGATGGTTCCCTGTTGGCATTAGCAGCTTCCCATAAGTTACTAGATCCTTGGAGCCTTGGGATGATTGAGGAAATTCAAAAACTAGGGTTTTCATGTGAGTTCTTGTTGAAGGTAGGATATGAGGCGGCCAAATCTTTAATAACTAAAAGGTTGGTGGACCAGGAAATCCAGTTGGAGGAGGCCAGACTAAAGGACCAAAGAGCCGTGCAGTATTATTTCCCCCCGTCCCCTTAACCGGGAATTCAAACTATCTTTTTGCTTGGGGTGATGCTTTCACCAGACAGGCTTTCACCCGGCTGAGGTGTGGAGCCTTTTCCCCGGAAATACTTCAAGGCCGATATGCGGGGGTACCTAGAGCTGAAAGGTTTTGTGTGCTATGTGAGTCCCAGAAGGTCACTACACTTGTCCATGTACTCTTTCAATGCACTGTGTTGGCAGTCCCTAGGAAGAGGTTGTTGGACTTCCTCCCAACATGGCTGCCGACAAACGATCTTATATCCGCTCTAAGACTACTATTAAATCCAGCTGATTCTCCGGTGTCCAGACAAATGGCTTATCTAGGGCTGTTTATGGCCCGTAGACATAAAATTTATGAGAATGTGGAGAGATGATTATAAGGGGTATGTTGATATTATAGAGGGGCAGTTGATGTGATTTGGGAGTAGAGGAATCTCCCAAGCAGGTTAAGTAAGGTGTTACCTATTTATCTATTTTGATGGGAATTGTTGCAATTGTTTTAAATAAATCGTTATGGTATGTAATTTGGTACGTTTATATTTTATTTAGATAAATGGTCTATCCAGGGCCGTCTACGGCCCATAGATATAAATCCTATGAGAATGTGGAGTGATGATTAATAGCAAGGTGTGTGTTGACATTTTAGAGTGGTAAACGATGAGACTAAGGAGCAGGTGAATCTCCTACGTAGATTAAGTAAAGTGTTATTTATCTTGACAGGAATTGTTTTGTAATTATTTAAGTAATTGTTACGGTTTGTAATTTTGATGATATATTTTATCTTATGTTATGTTATGCTATTTTGTAATAGCCAATGGCTACACAAATAAACCTAAACTTCAAACTGCCTTCATTAATTCAAATCATTGGCTGAGTAATTAAATCGTGCCTCTGGAAGGCCCTGCGGGCTCCAAAAGATGCTTGTATAATCTCTCTCACCAACTATAGTTGGTCCAATAAAGGGTATCACCTGAAATACTCTGGGTGCAGCCATACGACTATGCTTTGGGTAGCCTCACCCCACTCTGGGCAGTCTTACTACACGATGCAGAGCATCATGTGCCTGGCAGCCGCTAGATGTTCCCCTTGCTGTGGAGTGTGTAGCAGCCGTACCCAAACTGGGGTAAGAATGCCTAAGGTGTAGTAGCTTGTGTGCCTGGTCGCTGCCTGCCCTGTCATGTGGCAAGGTCCTCTGCGGGGCTTTGAGTGGCGGCCACTAGCTCCAATCCCAGATGGCCATGTCACATCTGGGGGCGGGATAGCGGTTGGGCCGGAGGAGGGAAGCCAGGCGCCTGCTCACGTGGCCAGTGCCTCAGCTCGCCCCACGGTGGGAAGTCCCAACAGTGGCCGGCCTGCCCTGCAGGGGGGGGGGGGGGGGGGGGGAGGGCAACTGTCTGCCCTGTTCCCCGCACTGGCCTCGCAGTGCTTGGCTGCCACAGGCCCCACGGGGATCAGGCCCTCTGCACTCATGTGGCTGCATTCTTATTCCCATTCCTTTTTTCTGTCTCCATTGTTATCAATCTTACATCTTTCCCTAGTCCAGTATAGGGCGGAAACGAGTATCTCTGCAAATACTGCTTTCTGGAGAATCTGGGGCATCAAGCTGCACAGAAGCACAGGCCCAGGGTAGTTGGCTTGGGCTGCAACAGGTTCAGGAGGGCTCCAGGAGCCACCACTACTTTTGTGGCAAGCCACCCCTCCCCCAAAACCTGCGTCATTGCCCCATGTTGCCCCGCAACCAATTTTGAAGCCACCAGCATACTGTAGATTAGCCAGCAAGTCTCAAAATCAGGTAATTCCTTTCCGCTCTAGTCGAGTTCAGCTGGCACTGTGAAGCCTTGTTGCCAATTGCTTAAATACCTTGAAGCTGGGACCAGATAAAAGAGCACAGAGATTTTGACTAGTTTCAGTTTTTGTTTTCTCAATAAAGAGGCGGCACTTTCCCAAAATGACAGTGACGCTGCCGCCGCCATTTTTTAAAAAAGCTGAGCATGTGCAGAATGGGGCAGTGATTTCATTTCTTTACACCAAGGAATACCAAGACTTAGATGTTCGGGTTCTCGGATTCTTGCTATTTCTTATAAGCAGCTAAAATGCTTCTCGTTAAGAGTCTCATGTACACAAACGATGAAGCTGTGGCCAAGGCACAGAGCCAAACCCATAATAAAAGGCTAGGAAATGGAGATCTGGCATCTGACCACCTCCTAGATAGACCTTCTGTCAGACCTATGCATTAATTCACAGCAGAGAATGTTCCTTGAACCTTGGATACTCCTTGGAGGTGTCAGTTGCTCTGTCAGATTCACAGCTCAGGGATTTATGGTGTGAGCCAAATCCCTCTGGCACAGCTTAATGCTTTAAAAAAACACACACAAAAAAACACAACCAAAACCAACATCCAGACTGGTTCATAATACTTCAAAGCCTTGGCTTCATGTTGATTGTCTCCTACTTCTAGGGCAGTGCGGCAAACTAGATACGAGGAGCCTGCCCTGCAGTAAAACGGCTGTCTCGACAATTTCTCTGCAGACGGTGGAAGAAATGGCTTAGGATTCAAACACAACGATGGGGAGAGTACTGTATCTCCTTCCAAAACTTAACATCATTTGTGCCAATTTCTTAAGGGCTACAGAAGCCGATAAGCTGTTCATAAGCACATATCCATCCCAGGCCATGATATAGGACAGGGAGAGGAAAAGCACATTGATGATATTCTAATTTAGTGGTCCCCAACTTTTCCATGGTCACAAAACACTTTCAAATTCAAGATTTAAGGTTGTAAGCAAGGAGAAAATAAAAAATAAAGTAGAACACACTTTCTTTTTTTTATTGTTTGGTGTATTTCTTTTAGAAACCTTAGCCAAGATGGTGCAAAACACCTCTTCCCGCCCCCACCCTGCAGCAGCAGCAGCTCAGGGCTTCTCCCAGCTCTACATGAAACTCTGGAGGAGCAGGGGAGAACGGGCCTGAGGTAGCTGGGAGCCGCTGCCGTATCCTGCTCTAAGATCGGGTCCGGAATAACTGCCTGACAGCTGCTACTGCTGGGATTGCACGAGCGGGGCTGCTTGGTGTACCGTGACGTCCAGGGGGAATTGTTGTACGCGGGGACCCTGATTGTCACCACCTGCGGGGAGGAAGCCACGCATAAAAGGTCGCCGCTGCCTGTGGCAGCGTCGTAGGCAAGGGCCGCGCGCCTAAGGGCCGCGTGCGCAAGGGCACACCCTTGTGTGCGCAGCCTTAGGCGCTGGCCAGGCGTGCCAGGAGGAGCTGTTTGAGTCTTCTCGTTTCTTTAACCTTTGGACATGCCCAACAACAAACGACCGAGGGCCGAAGCCTCAGATATGTCTCCTCCTGTACTGGTGACATCTAAGCAGCGGAAGATGGATGGGTTTTTGTGCCAGATACCCTCTGCAGTAGCAGAGAAGGGGAGCCAAGTCCTCTTCACTCAGAACCGCCTTTCTCCCCTAGGGATTTGTCAGACTCAGTCATAAATCTCCCTAAAGGGCAGTCCCCTCGTATACCCCCCGTTACAGATATCAACAACTTGAGCCGTAGGGTTTTGACCCCAACATTGGAAGTGGATTCTTTGGCAAGCGACCATCTTGCTGCCTTTTTGTCTGGCCATGTGCCTTTGACAACTGAAACTTTGCAATTCATGTTCCTCCAGTTCAATCAGCTGAATGAAAAAGTGGAGACTTTAAATTTGCATATGTGTTGTACCGACTATCCAAGGGGTGCCACAGGGGAGTTTCAGCAGTCTCTAAAGCTATCTAACTCCCCCTTGATCCCCTCCCTTATGGCTAAGGAGGCAGTTGTAGCTACCTCCTGTGGCCCCCCGAGGATCTCCCCAAGAAAGACCTGAGTGCTTTAGGATTTGCAGATGTAATTTAATTTTTACTATCTTGCCTTTACCAGGTGGACACCTTCCCTCTTGGGACACCCCTATTGCCGAACATTTAAGACTATTATTAAATAAGCCGGTAATGAGGCATGATATTGTTTCTATTGATTTGCTGCTAAGATCTAAAGCTAGGCTGTTAGTAAATGTTGGATTTAAATCACCTGCTATAATTTCAATAATCCAGGAGAAAAAAAGCTCGCTTTAATAGTTATGCAATTTATATCTCTAAAGCTTACCAATCAGAAGCTAAAGATTTATGTATATCGGATAAAGAATTGCCTCGGCTGAGATCTTCCTCAGGAGTATAACCTGGTCAGTTATACCATGGGCCTTTTTCTGCTCTAATTCCAGAACCAGCATATGTGTTAGCCGAGGATTTTTCAGGCCAGGCTAATAATTTTAGCCAAAGGAATGGCTCTGGGGTTCAGGAGATGGAGGTTGATCCTCATCACAATCTCCAGGCTGTTATGCCTGTATCCCATCCTCCTGTTTCTCCAAAGAGAAGGGTTGTACTTCCCCCAGTGTCATCTCAAGGGAGTTTACTTGACAGGGTGGAGCAGTTGCACAGGCAACTGGGTGAACTAAGGCCCTCTAAGAAGCCTCCTAGTTTAGAAATGGGTTCCTCAATTGCTAGGGACAAGGGTCATTCGTATAGGAAACTGCAGTCTCCAAGACCCTCTCTTCCTTGCCCGGTGACTTTGTCTCCTATAGTAAGTGGGGTTTGTGGGGGGCTGATGGAGGATGGCGATGGCTCTTTGTTTGGTCTCTTATAGTTAGGAGATCAGGTGACCAAGAGCTCCAGATTTAAAAGAGCAAAGGGCTGCCCCCTCTTATTTTTCCCCAGTATCTACCAATGTTAGGCTTAGTTATCTTTCTGTGTGGCCAAACTCAAGTGCTAGAGTGGTGTTCACTAAACTCCGGTGTAATTCTTTCTTATCGATTTTTCTTGAGGGCTGTTATGCTGGGATCCCAAGGGAAAACCGTTACTGTGTTTTTTGTGAGCTTCACGACATTGATAGAGTTTGTCAAATTCTTTCCCGTTGCCCCGTCTCTCTGATCTGAGAAGTAAATTTTGGGGTATTACCTCTCCAATGGATTATGGTGGCCATTTGGTGTCCTTCTTCGGGAATTGCTTAGTTCTATGGACTCTGGTCTCACAAGAGCAGTAGCTTCTTTTGGCATAGCAGCCCTACGAAGGCGTTTAATTTCCTTTTCTTACCAAGGATTAGGTTTTAATAGGTAAATGTATTATGTTGTAACTGGGCATGTTTGATTTGCTTTGCTTGATGAACTGATGACTGGTGTATTATATGTATATTATATGATTATATGTTTATATTGTAATAGCTACGGCTACACAATAAACTGAACTTGAACTACATGAAACTCCTCCCTGGTAGGAACCTCAAGAGTGCCAGAAGTATTTTAACCTTTTCCTTGCTGGTTCTGAGGAATGCTCTCTCTCATTCCTCCTTCCCAACATTTTGCATCTGTTTACAAGCAAAAGATGGAAAAGCTGCTTGTACTCTCTCCTCCCACTGATATGGAAGCAGGTAAAATCAAGGAGAGAAGTTGTATCGACTACCAAGTTTTACTTACTTGCTTTACAGTCGCTCTGAAAGCACCCAAGATAGCAGCTGCCCCACCACAGTCCCGTTTCATCCCAGGCATAGTAGTCTAGTAAAAGAGAAATATATAGGCACATAAACAGAATACATGTGCGAACATCATCTTCCTCCCCTTGGAGATTTGTCTGAGGCTTACTCTCTTCAACTTTCCGAGGTGATACAAGACCTTTTCGTTTAGCCAGGCATTTGGTAGGCAGGGATAGGGCTCGAGGGTGGGGTTAAGGTGAGTTTTAAGATGTTTTTATAGATTTTCTTTTTATGTTGAAAGCCACCCTGAGCCTTAATGGGAAGGGTGCGGTATAAATTTGAATAAATAAATATTCCTAAGACATTAGCTGTTGCTCCTCATTTTACACATCTAAAATTTAAATGGTTTAGCAAAAACATTTCTATAGTCAACAACTGAAGTTTTTGCAAACTAAAAAAAAAAAGACTCTTTTCAGTGGGACCTGCATGCTGAACAAATTATATTTCAATCGACTTTAAACGATAGTAATTCTCAGGAAGAGATTTTTCACCTGGTTCTCTGAGATTAGCAGAATACTAAACTTCTATTGCTTTCATCACAAAAGCAGTCAATGATTTGAAATCCTCTCTCAGGGCCTGCCCCAATGAAGTCAGATGGGGCCAATCCCTATCCCCATCTGCCAAATGTTTTGCGAAAAAAGGAAGGTTTTAGACCGCCTCAGGCTCGGCCTTTGATGGACCTGCGGGGGGAGTTCCATAATACTGGGGTAGCAACTGAAGGTCTCTCTGCTGACCATTGTTGTATGAACAAGATTGTTAGGGGATACCCGCAAGAGAGCGCGCTCGGACGACGACAGGTCACGGTGGAGCAACGTAGGAAAGGAGGCCTTTCAGATCTGTGGGACTCAGGTCATTTAGTATCATGACTGAAATATTAGCAATAGGGCTAACATTGCAGAAACGACACAACTTAAGTGATTGAAAAAACGAAACAACAAACCAAAAACTGACTGACCACACCCCCCCTGCAAAAAACAACCACCACCAGAAATATATATATTTTTTAAAAAAATTCCCACACCCTTCCCTCAGAAAGGCTCAGGGCAGCTTACAAAATAAAACATTAAAAAAAAAACATATAAAAGATACAAACATTATTTAGGTTTGCTCTTTTTTTGCTCTACAAAGAACAGAAAGGGCATTTTGTGAGGTAAACTGTCCACTCAGCACTTCCTTAGAAGGGATGGTGAACATCTGCCTTTCACAAGGTAGGATGTCTCCACAGCCCCCTGCAGGCAGATACGGCCCTTACCTACCTTTCCTTTAATGCTGAGTCCCCCGGTGTCGTACACAATGCCTTTCCCAACCCATGCAATGGTCTGTGTAGCCCCCTCGGGAGTGTGACTGAGAAGGGCAAGGGCAGGCGGGTGGACAGCTGCTTTGCCAACCCCATAGATACCTGGAAGGAAATAGGCAGAAACGCCCAGTTTATTGGGGAAAATGGAATAGGGGTACATTTAATTTGGCTTTGCCTCTATCTGTCCCAGATCATACAGACAACTGTAAGGATTTTACATATTGGGAGCAATTTTATAGAAGCACATCATGAAGATAGTGAGATTGGCCTTTCCAGGCAGATATAGTACTGCCTCAACAAATTTTGCCTTGGAGCTGGCAGATCGAGGGACACAATGAAGGAAGACATTTCACACATGGTTCTGTCATTTGCGACTGTGGCAGCAAACCAATAGCTGTGCAACACAGAGCTCTGCCCAGAATCTTGCAAAACAGAAAAAGCTAGCAATGGGACGCTGAAGGAGTGGTGAGAAGACATGAGAAGGGAAGACACGGTTAAACCAAGCAACAGCACAACCTACCTCCAAACCCCTTCTCTCTCAGTTCCTCACCGCGAATAATGGTTGGAGCGATCCCCAGATCCTTGCCAACTTTCTTGATTTCCTTCCAAGTTAAAAACAACAACAACAAAAAACCAATATTAACTAGGGCCTTTTTCATACTAGGCACCCATCCTGCAGGGAAAGAGTGTGTGGTTGCTTTGGAGTTCTCAGTCCTGCAATTATTATTCTAATTAAGGAGTGTAAGGTGCTTTTCTCACCCTCACAAGAACCCAGAAAGGTAGGTCATTATTATTCCCACTTCACAGACAGGGAACTGATGCTGATTTGTCAGTGAGTTCCTGGCTAAATTTTGAACCCTCGGTCTCTCCAGATCCAAGTCCAACAGCTTACTCCCTAGGCTACACTGGCGCTAGATCGTAGTTGCTTACCCTGGGGCAGCTGAAGTCCACATTTACAACCTGTCTGCGATTTCTGGAATGAAGGGTAAGGAGCAACACCAGCCCAACCCACTAAACACAGGACAAATCCCTGTGAATCATTTGTGTTTTTCCAAGGCTAAAGAGACAAGGATTATTCCAGCTCTTGGCCTGGCGTTGGGCTCAATGGAGTATGAGGAAGTAATTTCATTGACCTCAATGAAGTCAGCTCCTACTATAGATCAGAAAAAGGCCACTCTCCAGACTCGGCTAGAGAGACAAGTGCTTAAATAGAAAGGATAACTGGCTTCTTTAATTGGGTTTACTGTATCAGATCAGGTGGATGCAAGAGGAAATGCTCTCCTAGCTTTGCATATTGGTTCACAAACATAAACTAGTCTGTATCCCACGCATTTCTTCTCACAGCCTCACAGACACTTTCCAACAGCAAGTGTGTAATATCCTCATATCAGAGATGGGCAAACTGGAACACAGAGAGGGAGAGGGCCTTGCTTGCAGAAGAGAGATGAGCCCAAATCCAAGCCAGTGGGAAAGAAGTACTTACCACATCTGAAAAATTAGCCCTTGCATTTCCGACCCAGCCAGAAACCCAATCCACACTTCCCAACTGACTGATGGCTCTGTCCAATCGGATCGCTAGACTGCGCCTCTTTGCCAAGCTTATTAAAAAATGCACTCGGAAGTTGCAAAAGGCCCAAGTCCATGACAATCCTAAACAGCTTCTTATGAACTCATTTGACGTCATTGACAACATACAAGACTTTGTGACAACATGCTCAAATCAATTGGGACCTATCCAATTAACTAATCTGTTTAGTTATTTAACAGTTTATTAATAATTAAATCAATAATTTAGTATTAATTTATGAATAGCCAAGAATTTGATTGGCTAATTAGCCAATCTCCTAACTGTGACTGGGGGAGTTGGTTACAGCTGCGTGCTAGTACTGTAGCCATCTTGGGGAGAGGGGTCCTTCAGCCAGCACAAACATCCCCTGCCACCCCAGAGATAGCTGCATTGCCTGAAGACACCCAGCTAGCGAAGCCTCGGCAGTGGCTTCCCCTGACAAATGCACGACGAGACACAAGGAAGAGAGAGTTAACAGTGGCCTGATGATCCAAGGGTTTGAGAACTGATGAGCTTATTTTACTTTACTGTATTTATTGAGATTTTTTTATCCCACCCTGTTCCTTAGGCTCGGGGATTGTGCCGTACAATTCTTTAACGTATTAACTGTAATATTAACCACCAATTAACTCAACTTAATCCTCACAATAACCAAATGCGGCACTGAAAATTTGCAGCCCTGGCAAGTTTTTATGTGACCCATTTCCAGTTCCTGGATTTGGCCCCTGGATCCAGTTCCTACGCCCAGGGGCGGATTGGGAACTAACAGCCCTGGAAAATTTTCTGAAAGCGGCCATGTCACCTGTCTGATAGCAGGCTTACAACCTCGTTTTCTAAAATGAACTATATTTAAATTATATTTATATTAATCAAGGAAGTAGATTACACACACACCATGTTCAGATACACACAGACACACACACACGGAAGGAGGTATGCGCATATACACGTATAGAGGTGAATGCAAAAACCCACACAAGTAAGATACACACATACACTACACTACATATAAATAGTATGTATATATTATACCAAAACCACATTTCATATATTAAAAATAGTGTGTGTATATTACTTGTGTGCGTTTTTGCATTCACCTCTATACATGTATATGCACACTGTCATGAAGGAACATGAGGTCACACAGGAGAGATATTGGACTACAGGTCTAACAAATATATAAAGTCAAAGGTTAAACATGTATGTATTGTTAAGACTGAGAACTGCAAACTCGAATCATGTAATGTAAAACTGAGAACTCGAAACTCCAGGAAATGGAAAAAGATAAGGAATGTAGATTCACTACAGAGTCAGACAGAAAGCAATTTAGATGCAAATGGACCTTCCTGTTTACCTTTCTGCGGATGTGACAAACATGACTTCTCCAGCTTCCCCAAGGCGGGAAGAGTTAAACGAAGGACTTTGAAATGCTATTTAAGCCAACAGACAGGACAAAGAAAGAGCTATCTTCTGCTCTCTCTTGGAGCCGAGAGCTCATCTCATCTGCATCTTGCATGCCAGCAAGGACTGCTGGAACTATGGACTGAGAGAAAGAACTTTGCTTTCTACCTACTAAGACATCAGTGCCCAGTCGTTTTACACCACTGACTGAGAATGGACTCAAGTACCTGGACTATTTTGTAGGGTAAGATCTTATATAGGGAATTATCCAGTATAGAATAGGAATGCGTTATATTACTTTTCATTTGATTAGCCACTCTGTATCAACTGTTCTAGCTTATGTAATCAATAAACTTTCTTCTTATCTTTATGAAGAAGTGTCTGTGGTCTAACACTGGGAACACAAGTGAGTGACTTGAGTTCGCAAGCTCTTGCGAACCCAGAGAAAGAGTCTGTGAACGAGAAGTTTTCTGGACCTTGGGTGGCAAAAGGATTCTACCCTTTGCAGAACTGGACCAGCCAGAGAAAGAACTGGTTCAGGTGGGCTGCAAGTGAGGGAAATTGAGTCACCCAACCCAGGAAAGTGTGGTGTTGAACCTTCAAACCTGTGACACACACACACACACACCTCCTTCGTGTGCGTGTGTGTGTGTGTATAATACAAACATGAAATGTGTGTGTAATCCACTTCCTGGATCTGGCCCTTGGATCCAGTTCCTGCCCACAAGTGCTGAAAGCCTGAACTCAGGGGAAGGAAGCAGAAGCGTGGGCCTGATCCATGATCTGGTCCCTTCCTTTCCGTTTCCCATCCTGAGTGCACCTCTTTTTAAACACTGAACGACAGCAGCCCTTTGCTCCGATGGGGTACAGAGAATCCCCTAGCACCTGTAGGGGATTCTTCCCGGTGTAAGAACTATACTTCCCTCTCCAATCTGTCACCACTAGGGTTGCCACCTCTGGTGATATTTTTACCTGACGCTCCCATAGACCAAAATGGAAGTGTCAGGTAAGAACCACCCTAGTCACTACCTACTCCCTTTCCCCAGCGTCTTGCTTGATTTTCTGCCTTCTTTGCCTAACTCCTGCTTAGCTGCAGCGCTGAGATGTTTCATCCTAGGGTAAAAACAGACATAACGCTAACTTGGTTTTAACCTTCCCTATGCGTGTTGCAGGGCTGTACTGGTGCCCTACGCAGCCCTGAAACATGCGTAAGAAATGTTAAAGTGCAGTTAGCGCTACGTCTGTTTTCACCCATAGACTGCTTCACCACCACAGTAAAATGTGAAAAGCAAAGACACTCTCACCAAGCACTCAGGGAACACAAATGAGAGAAATAGGGAGGAACAAATTACACTCCTGGCAGAGGAGAACATGATTTAAAAAAAAAAATTTAAAAAAATCTTTACAAACCTTCACTCTCTCTCCCCCAACATAGAAAAAAAATCTTGATTTAATCTCATAATACCCAAATTTTGAGCACCTTGAATACTGCATTCAAGGAGCAAGCACATCCCCCCTCAGACACTCTCCATTTCCTTTCTCCAATGACACTCCTCCACCCCCTCTCCTGCACCCCCCAGATCAAACATGCCACTCTTTTCCCACCACCCCTCCCTGCACCCCCAGATCAATCCCATTCCCTTTCCCCAACACCCATTGCCTCAACTGCGTTTCCCAGCTCAAACACTCAATTCCCCTCTCTGCAGCACCCTACATCATCAGGCACCCACTCCCCAGCTCGCCCCAAACAGAGGGGCCCTCCCCACGTCTTACTGAAGCCGCCAAGCAACAGCATGGCATAAGGATTACTCTGGCACAGATTCCCATCTCACTGCCCCTACCCTAGTCCCTTTCCATGTGCCCAGATCCAAAATATACGGCGTAAGCCGGTGCACCGACAATTAGCAAAACCAACCTCCCCCCCAAAAATCACAAGATCATCTTCAGTTCATAAGATCTACTACAATACTGCATTCAAGGATTAAGCACATTACCACCAGATGCCTCCGATTTCCTTTCACCAATGACACTCCCCCATCCCTTCGCCTACTGCACCCCCAAATCAATCCCATTCCCTTTCCCCAACTTCACTGCTCAGATCAGACACTCCTCATTCCCCCTCTGCAGCACTCCAAATCATCAGACACGCACTCCCCCAGCTCCTCCCCCCCGGATTAAACCCCCTCCCTGACTCACCACTTGGCGCGGGCCCTTGCTCACTTAATCTTTTTATCCTGGCTATGGGGGGCTGCAGGCACTGAGAGGAGCACAGAAGCAGAAGGGATGTCGTAGGTCCCTTCCTTCCCCCCAAAGCCTAGGCTGGCTGCTCTCTGAGAACGCCTCTGAGCATGCTAAGCTTTCCTGGCCAGGGGGACTCCACAAGGGGCTCCTAGCATGACCCCGAGCTTCTCTTCCCCACCCCCGCTTAGTACTTGTTAAGTCCTCCTGCTTAGCACTTAAAGGTTCAGCTGGGCAGGGTGGGACAGGGACCTGATGATCCAATTAAACGGTTAAACTCCCACTGACTTCACTCCCCACCCCCGTAACACTGGCCCTACGGCATGGCTGGTGCCTCTCATGTAAATGCACCTGTGGCTAATTACGGCCTCCCACCGGCCCACCAGGTCAGCGTCCCACAGGGACTTCTCCCGGTGTCCAGACTGCCTCATCCGCCCCTGCCTAGACCCCAAGAATGAAAAAAACTGAGCAGAAATCAGGTCATGCAGTGGGAGCAAAGATCAGGGTATGTAGACAAGACTAGGGGTCAGATTCATGGCACAGATCCATGATCTGAACCCTCCTTTTCTTGGTCACACCCCTTACGTACCTTTGCTCTCAATTTCAATGTGGCCCTCGGAGCTTGTACTAATTTTTAAAGTGGCCCCTGGGAGAAAAAGGTTCCCCACCCATGACATAAATGCTATTTCCGAACAAACAGGAGAGGTTCCCAAGGGGCAGTTTCACTGTGATGTTACTGACCTCAAGAAAGTTATCCGTGTTCATCTCATTGCAGGGTGTGTCTACAATGCGAGCTGCCAGTCTCACTCCTTCAGTAGCATTTGCCAAGCACTAGAAATAAAACAAGGGAGAGAGACAAGCATTGGACAGCTGGTTCTCCCTCTCTCTCTCTCTTTTTTGCAGAGTTCTGCACAGGAAGTCTGAAAGCACAAAATATGCTGTGTACACCCTCCTCAAGCGCTCTAACTTCCAGCTACAGCAGATCCTTCTGTTAAAACCCTCTTTTGACTACAGGGAAGATGTACAAAAAAATTCCTACAACTTCTTTTAGCAAACCTGAACCACTTCATATTCCATGTTTTTCTCAAGTATAATGGGGTCAGTGTTGCCCTAATGGTTCATGCCCCTCCAGTTGTATTTTTAAAAAAAATTGAAGGTGAATACTAGAACACGAATACTCGAACACTAATGGGGTATGATTGACCCCTATTGGAATGAATGGGAAAATGAAAGCGGGGCCATATTTGCCCCAAACACAAGTAGAAGTTTGTCTGCTTTCATAATATGCCATTTTATGTATGTATAGAATATTTTCATTACAACTGTATTGGGGAGGGGTCAATTATACCCCAAATGGAAAATTCCAGTTACCAACTTAAAGCAAACCTGTATCTTTAGATTCTTTACTAGGGCTGAAATGAAGTCTTTGGAAAACTTCGGAATTTGCCAAATATTAAAGTATTTGGTTCGGAAAGGCCGAATTCCAAAGTTCCGAGGACCAAGGCTGTTATTTGGAAAACTTCGGAAACCTCTGCACATGTCGAGGGCTGGTGAACAGTTGCGCTTCTTCTGGAAATGAAACTTACTGCCATATTTGGTAGGAGGGAGGTATGGGAGGAGAAAATTGAGTGATGGCAAGTCAGATGGCAAGTTTTGACTGGCTGGCCAGGTCAGAAGGTCAGCTTTTGAATTGACTGGTAGGGGAAAATAAGTGTCTGCACTGCAGCCATTTTGTCCATTCACTTTGGTGAATTTGGCTGCACTGGATGCTACAGTGCTGTTGGAACTGTAAGTAATTGGCGGTGGGGGGAAAGAAGGGTGCCTGGCCTGGCCTATCCATCGGGCCAATGCTGGGGGCTACATTACCCTTTACCATGCCGTTTTTTACAAAAAAATATATATATCTGGGTGCCACGTTGCTGCCTACTGCTTGGTTGGCACCATGAGGAGGGATCTCTCTGCCTGCAGAGCCGGCCTTCCCGCGGGGAAGTTCGGGGTGGTCACCCCAGCCCCGTTCCTTGGGGGGCCCTGTGCTTGGGGGCCCCAGTTCCCGGCCACTGCTCCCGGCCTCTGGCAGGAAGTGAGGAAGAGGCAGAGGCCCCGCTTCTCCCTCACTCTCTGGCCAAGACAGGCAGTGGAGGTGGTCAGGGAATGAGGGAAAGGCAGGGGCCCTGCCTCTTCCTCACTTCCTGGCCCATAGCAACTTCCGGTGGTGTTGGGAACAGGTGGCGGCAAATTCAAGTTGCTGCGATGCCCTGCGTGACCTGGGAGCTGGCCCAGCGCGGGGCCTAGGTCAGTGGCAGTGGAGTCGTGGGCGGCGGCTGGGGTAAGTGCCCCGAAAAATGGCTGGGCTTGGGGATGGGCGGAGGGGAGTGCCCCCTCCACCTGTCCCCGAGCCCAGGTCCAGGTAGCGCCCCCAGACCAAGCCGGGGAGCACCACTAGGCCCGCTTACGGCAAAGGGCCACACATTTCTCCCCCACCCCGGGACTTGCAATTTCCCGTTTGCTTGGTCTGTTCAAGATACCATTGCCACAACGCCATGCCAAGGAAAAAGATGCCCCTGGAGGGGGAGGGGTGTGAATATCTGGTTTCTTAATCTTGTGACTGCTGTTGAGGCCTGGGCTTGCTGGCTTTTTTTGGTGGGATTTATTTCTCCATGCAGTTTCAGACTGTTTTGCAGGGGTTGTTGTATTCTTCTTGAGTGAATGTCCCTTGCTAGCCTACATTTTTGTGCACTGCTTGGTTGGCATGATACAGTGAGTGCACTCACGGCTGATGGTGGGCCATATTGTGGGTACACTACAGTTGGGAGGTTTTTTTTAATTTCTGCATTAAAATTTCTGCATTTTAATTTGTACTTTTTTGGGGTTGTCTTCTGGAGTGATTGTCCCACTTTTGCTAGCCTGCTTTTCTGGGTAGTGTTTTGGCTATGGGGCTCAAGAACTCTGCAACAACTTTCTGAAGTTTCCAAAATTCGGTGCTTCGGCCTCTGAAATTCGAAGCCTCGTAAAGAACACCGAACTGCCTCAGAGTACTCGGACCGACTATTCGGAACTTCAAAAATCGGTCCATCCCTATTCTTTACACAGCAGTTAACCCTTTCATTGTGTGAAGCTTCAATAAAGGTTGTGTTGAAAAAAATTATCCTATTAGGCTGAAAGGGTCATATCAACCCCACCAAACTTGTGTGTCGGACATACATTTCTGTACCAAACACAACATTAAATGGTCCTTTAAATAAGAGACTGCTGTCTGTGCCTCTGAAAAACTCTCTTCAAAGTGAATTAGCAGCAGAATTCCAAGGTCTTTTTCACCATCTGCTCCACTAAGTAGCACAGGATAGTAGAGGATGAATGCTATGGAGGCCAGGAAACGGATTCAGATTACTGAATCAGTAATCTGGTTAAACTGGGTGCTTGCTATGCTGCAAGCCTATTGAAGCTACTACAAATGCCTTGTCACGGTTCAGTGATCTCAAACCCAGGTCTACAGGGAGCCGGGCAAATAATCCAACTACACAGCTAGTACAGAGCTGTTCACAACTCCTACACTAGTAACTGGAAGATGCTATTTCCTTCTAATATCTATGTCATGCAGGCTTCTGACTGGCTGGCCCACGCTCACCCTGACTGGCCTCCCTGAGCTATACAGAGGCAAACAGGAGACAGAAAACTGTCTGCTATATCCTGACCCTGGTTGTCTGCCTTATCTCTACTTTGTTCCAGCCTTCTTTCTGCTTTGTTCATTCCTTGTCCACGCCTTGCCCTCGCTACGCTCTTCCATCCCACTCCCTCTCTGAAGCCTGCCCGATCCCTGCCTTGGGCTAACGCCAACCCCTGCCTCCCACCTTGATCTCGGCCTCCTGACATTAGCTCCGCCCATTGACTCCAGCCTCCATTGGGTGATCTGTAGACATAGCGCTGTGTCCTACCGTTACAGTGTTTAGACAGACCGCCAACAGTGTTCACCCCAAACACGGATTCAACTGTCAAGACCTGGCAGCTGTTCACTTCCAGGGTGCTTTTACACACAACACAGAATGGGTGTTTAAAGGGGGTTTTATGAACACTGGGTCAATACCCTTTACATATTTACACGTACAGGGTGTGATCTTCAACACCCTTTGAACACCTTTCCTCCCGTTGTGCCCTGTGTTTAAGCAGATTACCTTAGGGCTTCTCCCTCTGCTGCTTTGCGCTGTCTCTCTGCACTGGCTGCTTAACAAAGGATGCAGGACGGCCGATACCGCCAGCGACGCTTGCTCTTACCACTTCCGGGTATCCTTTACTCTGGCCACATGACGCTGCAACACACTGTAGTCATGTTTAGACAAGCGACGATACCGCAGTTCACCCTGAACACAGGAAACGAACCTGCCATCAAGTGGTGAGTACAAAGCGGGTTCATCCTGTGTTCAGTGGATGTTCAAATAGGTGTTGAAATTTGTCACGCTGTATACAAGTAACACAGGACGGGTGTTGAATGGGTGTTCGATTTCCTCAACACCCATTCTGTGTCGCATGTAAAAGCGTCCCCAGTGTTTGGGGTGAACACTGTGTTGACGGTATGTCTGAACGTTGTAACGGTAAGGCACTGTGTTACAGAACACTGAACAGCGTTATGTCTAAAGACACCCATTATGGTTTCCTGGTTCCTAACTTCATGTGGTTGCCTAGCTACCAACCCTGGCATTGACCCTTGGCTTCTGACCCAGCTCTCGATCACTGTCAGGTCCTCTAATCTTCCTCAAGGAGGGAGGCTGCAGGATTTATGAATGCTCAGGGGTTTCAATGTTTTCTCCTGTATCACCTTCTAAACGTAGCCAAGCGGCAAAATGTAGGCAGTGGCCAGCCCACTAAGCTTTATAAGTGGCGGATTCCAGAGGACGCATGTGACACTGGCACTCAAGAGCCTTGATGCCAGAGTTCTCTGTTTCCTATAAAGTCTTAAGTGGACCGCCGCCTTACTTTGATCTAGCCTGCAAGGAAGGGTGCAAGACTTTTTCAGCAGACTTCTGCGGACAACGTCAATGGGGTGGTGGGGGTAACTGGTGGGGATTTTTTTTGTTTGAGCTCAGAAGGTGCTGATTTGACTTTGTTGTTCGGCTGTGGTTCTCCGTTATAGCAAGAAGGCCTAGAGCTTGGAGTAGCCATTGCTGACAAAAGGAAACTAACAAATGCAGACGGTTGTGCCTTGCCTCTTGCATTAGCAAACCCACAAATCCCTCCTTGCCTCTTGGATTGGATCATTTTGTATTGTACAACTAGCCTAAGAAACGGGGCAGGGCAAGGCAGGAGAGAAGCAAACACATGGGCTGCGATCCTCAAACCACTTACTTGCGAGTAGCCCCACTGAAGCCCACACTACTCCGGAGTAAGTGGAGTAGTACTCGCTTGCTTACTATTCCAGAGTAACTGGTTTGCAGGATGCAGCAATTAGCTAGAATAAAAAAATGTTTACAGCCGCGCTTCTTGCTGGGACAAGCCTCCAATTAAGGAAAAGGGTCATCAAGATTATCCAAGCTAACGCGGCAAGAAATATACCAGCACAGAGTTTAGAAAGGGGACAAATTTCAACTTGCGTCGAGACACTGAAACCTGGAGCCAGGGTAGTGCCATATTACATTTAGTCTAGTGTGCACCTTGGAGGGGGAGTGAATGCTGCGAGCGACCCTCAAAGGTCCAGGAGGGCGAGTGAATGCTGCGAGCGACCCTCAAAGGTCCAGGAGGGCGAGTGAATGCTGTGAGTGACCTCAGGTGCAGGTTTCTCGTTTTACTCCCAGGTAATAAGATGACACCAGCTAAGAAAATTTGTAAGACTCACTAATTTAAGTGCATCAATTTATATCTCATGCTAACTACAAGGCTAAATTTTTCAGAAATGTGATGTAGAGATAAGTCAACTCATTGCTAATTTCTGATTTGGAACATTTCTCCAAAGACTTCATTTCCAGTCAGAGTGTTTTACTATGTGAACAAAGTCAGGAGGGGACAGTGTCTGATACAACGATTATGGGGCCAAATTATGTTCACCTTCCCAAAGCTCCTCATTATTACAATGGACGTGGCAGCTGCATACTCAAGGGCAGAATTTGAACCCCCTTTCACACTGCCTTTGCCTAAAAGCAGATCGACTTACCTAGTTCAATATAATACTAGGTCAAAACTTAACAGAGCTTTATAGCATCTACAGAAGTTATTAGAAGAGTGAAAGCTGCGGTGTTTCCTTATCTTGGCATCAGCAAACAATCCACTTCAACGCAATGCTGCTCCATAGCCTATAACAATTGGGGGGGAGGGGGGACGGCCCCACAACATGTTGGAGGGGGGAAACCAAAGCAGTTGCAACAGCCAGCAGGGGAAAAAACAAAAGAATAAGAGCTTACTTTCAGTGTTGCCACTTCTATCGGCCCGTTGTTCTGTCCAACCAGGAAGAACTCCACCGTCACGTTTTTCTTCTCTGTGCGCCTAGATACACTGGAACGATGGGTGAAGAGCGGGAAAGCCCTGGACAGGGCGCAAGCTGAGGCAAAGACCTCAGAGCGCTCACAGACCATCTGAAACGCAAAGAGGAAGCTTCTAATTTTGTTCACATGAAAGCAGTGTTCAAAGCAACTATGGGGTGGCTACCCCATTGGTTTGTACTGCTTCGGATTAAAGAGGAGTACATACTATGGAGTAGCTTGCCTCCAGGGTACAGAGGAAGGGGGTTAAGTCGGTGTGTTCAGTCACTTAACACCATAACTGTTCCCACAATCCCTGAGTAGCTTCCCACAGGTAATTAGATTAACTTCACCCTAGTAAATATCCTGAGGGAGGGAGCGTTGGCTTGATTTGTGCAAACTCAGCCTAAGAGTCTTATGGGGGGCAAAAAAAATTCTCTCTCAAAAGTTGCACAAAAATTGTAGACAAAAAAAAAAGTTTACATTCAAACGTTACGGAAGGGTTACACCTTGGAGGGTCACGGAATCAGTGAACACAGATACGCTCATCTGCGATAGACTATAGCTGTTTAATTTACACAGCAGCTTCAAAATCAGTTTTTAAAAGCTGGTTTAGGGTTGCTCTGCAGTGCACACAACTTTGTACTGGTATATCTACCTTTAAGCCAGCTCATAAACACATAATGTTTCGCTAGGCATTTGGTGACTGGGACGGGTAATGGGTGGGGATTTTATGGGGTTTGTTGTTTTATGGGGGGGTTTCCAGGCCTTTTTGGGGGGGTTAAATAAGATTTTATGGTATGTGTATTTTTAAAAAATATATTATTATATGTTGTACACTGCTCCAGGTTGCCATTGGGCAGGGGGAGGGCAGTATTGAAATGTTTTATAAATAAAATAAATAAATAAATAAATATTGTAGGAATTCTGCGTGAGTCACAAGCACAAACCAGAATAATATTTGCCATTTGAGAAGGCTTATGTGCACACTATAACAGTACTAAGAAAAATTGCCTGGATGCAAACCAGACTCCAGGGAGACTCTACGTGTTTCTATACGTAATGCTGGTTTGCGTGTGCGTGTATAATTCATGCTGCCGCATACATTTGCCAATACAAGAGCTGGAGCAGACCTGCCCTTACGTACATTCTACACATCAGACACTCAAGCATTTAAACATTTTTTTAACTTGGTTGTTCATCAAAAGCACTTTCCAGCAGTCACTTACAACAATGCATCTGTTGACACCTCCCGGAAGGCAGTTTCGGACCAGACGGGTGATGAACTGAGCAGCTGATGGGCTATTGTGCCTGCTGACCTTGGAAGGTAAAGCGGCCACTGTGGCATAATTCAGGTAGAGAGGACAGCTGTCTGTAGGGTTTGGGTTTAGAGTGCTTAATGCAGCTTGCCATATCTGAGAACAGGACAGAGAGGAAGAGATCACAAAACAGCCTGCTGTAGACTTTTCCATCAGTCTTACTCTGTAACATTACTCAGGCGTGAAAGCAACGCACTTTGGTTCAAATGCAGTATAGAATCATAGAGCTGTAGGGACCTCCAGAGGACATCTAGTTTATCCCCCTACGTTGAGGTAGAGTCAACACAAACTACCCCTTAACAGATGCTTGCCCAGTCTAATTTTTTTAAATCTCCAGCGTCAGGATTCCATAACCTCCCGCTGTAGTTTAGTCCACTGCCCAACCATTCCTGTAGTGTTTTCCCAAACGCTGAAAATCTTTGTATAACTTAACCACATTGCTTTGTGTTCAATTTTCAGTGACTACTGTCAAGGTTAGGTCTCTATCCTCTTCAAAACCACCTTTTAAAAAACCATAGATTTGAGATCTTATCACATGCCCTCCCAGTTTTCTCCTTGAGATTATACATAACCAGTTCTTTCAACCATTTCTCAAAGACTGTGCTTCCTAAATCCATTATCCTCTTCATCATGCTTCTCTGAACCTCTTCCAGCTTTTTGTACCCACCTAAATAGCCCATCTCTGAGGACCCTTTTTGTTGAACATGGTGATACTCAACTTTCCACCACCACAACCATCTTTTCTTTTCCTTTACAATTTGTGTGCAAGACCGCTTTCTCAGGAGACAAAACTGGGAAATCGAGCTCTGCGTCCTCCGCATGATTGGGGCCAAGGCTGTGAGGCTATGTTTTCCCATGTGACAAAAGCCGCGCAGCATTTGCCTCCCGGATTGTTTCCTGGAAGCAAATGGGTGTGCATTTTGTCTCATCAAAAACCGCCCTGAGAGACTTATGCCTGGAACTCCCTCCCTGAACACTGTACACTCTGCTCCCTGGGGAAACACCCCTCTCCCATTGGGCTACACATAGCTCCTCCCCCTCCCCCCAACCGAGGAATCGTTTGTCTCTCTCATGGTCTCATCCTTCAGGATCCCCCTTGTTACTAAGCTAAGCCTGTGCACCTGCCACTTCTCAGCTTCAGGAATGTATCCCTGTCTTTCCCGATGTGCCCCTCCCCTCGTCCAGTCTAGACTAAACGCTCCTCTGGGCAAGTACCTGTCTCTAACCGTGACTGTTCAGTACCAGGAACACTGTTTGTGCTATATAAGTAAACAAATAATAAATAGGGATGTTTTTATAGCCCTGGCTCCTCCAAAGTAATTTTCATTCTAACAGCTTCAATAGTGATAAAAAGCTGGTCTAATTTATTAGCACTGAATTTATAGCTACTTTTAACTGGCTGCTTAGTTACAAAAAAAAAAAAAAAGAGTACCAGCAAAGTCTGAGGAAACCTAAACACAGACAATACCAAAGTATGTGACTTTATCATAAGCATAAACAAATTAACAGGATAAAAACCAGCATGTCTATGCACTTCACACAGCCAGCTAATGGAGGTGGGGGGGGGGGGGGGGGGAAGAGACTGTGTTCCCCACCTTACAGTATCTATAAGACTGTGTCTTGAGTTTATCATTTGGCATACAAGAATGAATAATCCAGAAATTAAGTATGACACCACCCTCTTAGGCTTATAAGATCAGAGGATTCCCAGACACCCATCAAAGCAGGGAAAAGGCATACATTTTAAACTGCCACATGGGTTTAGGGGTCATGAGTGGTGGAAGCCCTCTGCAAAATACCCCCAGGGGAACATTTGGGGGGGGGGGACTTAATTAAATTCAAAGGGAGGGTTGAGCCCCGGGAGATACTGCCACTGTGGTCACAGAAATGTGAAGAACAGGGAAAGGCCAATATTAGTCATTTCAGGGATAGGAACGAAAGGCAGAAAAGAACCCTGGATGGTTTATTTGACTTTCATTAATTAATTTTGTACCCCATCCCTTGTGCTGGCCATAATATTGATTTAGTCACAAGAATTCCTGTTTTATATTCAACTGTAGAGAGGCGGGTTAGTACAGTGGTTCGGTTGCTAGCTGGAGATTAGGGCTCATTTGCCTGTTCTGTCAAACCCTGGGGCAGGGCTTGTGAGGCAAGTTTGAGCCCCAGCAATTCATTTAAATTTTTTTAAATTAAGCACTGCTGTTATGTCTTCGTCCACCAGAAGAGGAATTCCTTTGTAGCAGGGGAAGGAGACCCTTTAAGCCCATCCCATTTAAAGTTTTGTTTAACTTGAGAACATCCTGTTAAACTCCCACCTCCCACAATGAAGGGAGCAACAAAACCTGGTGGGAAAGCCAATTATTTCTCTTGGGAAAGCATATGAAATGAGCCAGCACCAATCTACTGCTTTCAGATATAAGCCATTAGCCATCCTACCCTGCAGCCCTGAAAAGGCAGCTCACCCAGCTGCGAAGCTCACAGTCTCAGCCTACTTAGCTGAGCCCAGCCCCAGAGAATGGGTAGGGAGCCCAGGCGCCAAGGGATCACCACCACCACCACCACCCCCACCCTGGGAAGATGATCATGCTCCTTATACAAACGCAGGGTGAGGAAGTCTCCCCCCGCCACCTCAAACCTCACAGGGGTATCCAAGGGGTGGCAGGGAAGTTAACCCCCCTAAGGCAAGAGTGGGGAGCCTCAGACTAAGGGAATTGAGGCCCATAGGTCAAACGAAGTCCACAGTTCGTTTTTATCTGGACCCCTTTCTCCCAAGCACTGAAAGAAGGGGAAAAGATCCACGGCACGCAGGCATGATCTGGACCCCGCGCCTTCTTCCTAAGGAACCTTCATCCCTAACTTCTATGCGGCCCTCCTAGCTTGTATTAAATTCTCAGAGTGGTTCCCTGAGAGGAAAATGATCCCTCTAGGGGGTAGGCAATGGATCATGCATCCCACAGCGGCGGGGGGGGGGGGAAGAGGAGAGACAGGGGAATCAACCCCCCTGAAACCCCAGGGAGATGGGGGGGTGAGGGGAGGGAGACAGGGGACTCAACCCCCCCCCCCGAGATCCAGGAGGCGGGGAAAGACACAGGGTAATCAATCCCCCAGAAACCCCAGGGAGATGGGGGGGGGGGGAGAGACAGGGAAATCAACCCCCCTAAAACCCCAGGAAGATCCGGGGGGGGGCGGGGGGCAAAGGGAAATCAAACCCCAGGAAGATCCGGGGGGGTGGGGAAGGGAAATCAATCCAAACCCCAGGGAGATGGGGGGGGGGCGAATACAGGGAAATCAATCCAAAC